>CM035159.1:78164771-78720033 GCA_020205615.1 Panax quinquefolius | reverse complement strand
AGATATCTAATATCTATCGGTCCTACTTTCTTCACCATCAACTACTTGATGTGCGGGAATATAGTAGGAGCATCCATAGTTTCATCTTGTGACGCTGAAGCTCGTTACTCGTGGATGCGAGCATGATGCATTGAGCCAATCGCAGCATCATCTTGCCACTTTCTAAAAGTAGCGATCTCTTCCTCGGAGGCATTATGCGCAACCATTCTGCGAGGGATAGGCGTATTAAGGACATATGATTAGCTTTTTCAAACTATGAGAACTTTTCTCGATTTCCTTAACCAATCCGTTTAATTCTATTCCGATTAATTTAGCATCTAATATGCTTCATGATGATAGTAATTTTAGACATTGTAAAATTACGTAAATGAATTTGTAATTAACAACATTTTAACATACATTCTATTATTAATTACCAAAATAAATTAGGTCTTGTTTTAAATTGGTATCTCCCACTATTTTCTTCAAACTATATTACCTCACTTATATAGTTCGTATAAAATCTAATTAAAGATTTGCTAGTGAGAATAAGGATCCCATTTCAAATGTATATAGCCTTATGGTGACACAACAAACTATATATAAATAAATAGGTAGACAACTTTTGTCAATTACATCAACTATGCAACTCCTTGTATTTTGCCTCTTAGATTATTTTGATCAAGTGGTGGCACATCCAATCAAAATTATCCAAGTTAAGTCCGACCTAGCACTCCATATATTCAAAAGAAAAATATCATCCTTGTGGTGACACAACAAAAACAATATTGTTCAATTTTCTTTATAAGCATCAAATGTGATAAATTAACATCTTAAATACTTAATACTTGCCTTGTGGTGACACAACAAACTCATATTAAATATTTAATACTCTATTAATTTTATCATGCTAAAAAGCGACGTTCGATATTCCAAATATCTTTGAACGCTTAGGACTTAATATAAAAATTGAGGGATTTATTATTAAATTTGTCTCATCTTGTTTAGCGCTGCATTTACATATATATATAAAATACGCGTCGTATTAATTAACATGCCAAGCGTGTTTGCATAATATATAATATATATAGTATAAGCATGCACATATAGAATACTATATTCTACCCGGATTGATTATGGACTTTTATTCTAGTTTGGTTCACTAGAGCCACCAAGTGAACCAAAAGGTCAAACCCTAGGGGTGCAAGAATTAATATTTAAATATAACTATTACATTTAAACCCGGGCTCCATTACAAACTGTCTTTCAAACGGTCCTTGTCCTTGATCTCTAATTTTCTAAAATTAATTCTAACTATTCCTATTACACAACTATTTAAAATAAATAGAAACCTTGATCGCTGATCGAGGGGAAGTACATAGGAGGAGATAGAATTTACATTAAGAAAAATTAGAGAAGGCGAAATCTACGAGACCCCATTTAATAAAACCCATACGTTCATGCATCCAACTAAAATAAAATTCAATCGCATTGGTCAATAGTCCATAATCAATCCCATTTATTATCATACACATCACCATATGCATCAATAAATAACATTCATCTCAATGAATAATAAACATTTAATATATATATTGATATCATTTAATGGGCAAATTTAGTTAGTATAAAATCTATTTTGAATTAAAATAAACTCCTTTATTTTAATCCAAATTTAAATCAAAATAAAACTATTTTATTTTAATTTATTCAATTTTGAATAAAATAAACTATTTTATTTTAATCAAAATTTTAATCAAAATAAACTCCTTTATTTTAATTAATTATGGAATCCAATTCCATGTAATAAAAAAATCTTTAATTAAAATAAACTCTTTTATTTTAACTAATTATGAATCCAATTCCATGTAAAAAAAATCTTTTATTTAAAGGAAACACGGATATTCTTTCCTATTCACAAATAAACTCTTTTATTTGAATAATATGAAATCTTATTCCATATTTAAATAAACTCTTTATTTAAGGAAGCACTTGATTTTCTTTCCTATTCATAAATAAACCCTTTTATTTTTGAATAATATGAAATCTAATTTCATATCAAAATAAACTCCTTTATTTAAGGAAAGATGGATTTACTTCCCTATTCACAAATAAACTCCTTTATTTTAGAAAAATAAAATCCAATTTCAACTCCAATTAGTTATCATGGAATCCAATTCCAACTCTAATTAGTTAGCATGAAATTCTAATTTTAAAATTAAAATAAACCTTTTATTTTAAGATTAAAATAAACCTTTTATTTAAAAATTAAAATAAACTTTTATTTTAAGATTAAAATAATTATATATATATATAATATTCAATTTTAAAATTAAAATAAACTCTTTTATTTTAATATTAAAATAAACTCTTTTATTTTAATATTAAAATAAACCTTTTATTTTAAGATTAAAATAAACTTTTATTTTAATTATAAAATTATTAAAATATATATATTATACTTATATATATAAATGTTACGGTATTTATATATATATATATATATATATATATATATATATATATACGGTATGATATATATATATATATTACAAAAACATGGCTTTTTCATTGTCTCACATTTCCTGTTGCTTTCCAAATTTTCGTGACCTGCTTTTTTAAAAAATTTCAAACTGGAACCTGACATGCTTCGAAACCGTGAATTCCCTTATTTCAAAAAACGAACATGCTTTAATTTGTTCTGCCAAAATTCCATCAGCTTGTTTTTTTTTTTTTTTTAAATGGCAGCCACGAACAAAAATAAAGAACGGCAACTTGTTTTATTCCGTGCAACTTCATGTTTTGTTACTGCCGGTTTTTGTGAAGCCTGACTTCCGTGTTTATTCACGGTTTTTCCATTTTTTTTTTTTTTTGATTTCTTTATTAAATTTTATCTGATAAAATTATCTTGCAATTAAATTGTTACTAAAACATATCAATATCTGAATTAAATCTGAACAATTAATAATTCACATAAAGGTTTGGTTACGATCTTGCCAATCATTAGGTTTGTAATATTCATAACGCAATCAAATCAAAAAAGTCTTGAGCGTGGTAAAATCGAGTTAAAAAATTTACAAACCATATACTGGGATCACCCTTTATGCACAATTATTAATTTAAACGAAAAAGATAACGAATGAGAATCATACCCTCAAGATCGAAACTTCGCCAGTCTGAAGTTCACCTCCGTCCTTTTCGCTTCAACTTGAATCCACCGGGTTTGGTTCTTCCTTTTGATCAACGTTAAGCCCACACCCAAATGTTTGGCCTCTGTAGGGTGATCCACCAGGAAGAAGAAAATTCAAGAAGATGGGTATTTTGCTTCAAACCCTAGTTTTCTATCTACTATAGAAAAGGTGTACTCTCCCAACAATTGGAATTATTACATTATGTTGAAAAAATCAACAACCCATACCACACATAATAAGATTCCTCTTATTTATAGATGTGGGCAACCCACCTTAACAATTTAGGAATTGGGTTTTAATTAATTAATTCTTTTTAATTAATTAAGCTCCACTAATCTTATTAGGGATAATTAATTAAACTCCTTTAATTAATTTTCTTTCCTAATCCAATTAGGAATAAATGAAGTATTTATATTAAATTAATTCCTAAACTCTTTTAGAAATTAAAATAATAATAATTGTAATAATATTAATAAGACTCCTCTTATTAATTTATATTTAATATTTCTAAAATATTAAATAATAAATATTAAGCTATTTAATTTATTCTATCACCATGGATTAAATTAAATATACTTAACATATTATTACGATTATGCCATTAACTTCTTAAATAATTATTCTTCCTTTTATGGTGTGACCCTTTGGGTTCTCCATATTAAACCTAGGTTGTGAATAAATCAATTAGAACAATTCTAATCTTATTTAAATAAATAAATTAAACAATTAATTTATTTAAATAATATTTATTCTACAATAAGGATAAGCCTCCTAGCGATCATCAACTTTTCCAGGATAATATAGATTTTAACATTAATCGTAAAAGAACCTTTGAGTAAATAGTTCTGCGACAATTCAATCCTTCCACCATACAATGTCCCAATTAAATATAAGGCATGGAATTCTCACAAGTCTTATTTTATTTAATTATATGCATTTCGATCCTTAAATGCACAACTCAAATAATGCAAATTAAAACTCCTTTCTAATTTCATTCTAGCTTATACCAAGACTACTTGGGTTGTCGTTTATCGAATCACATAGGACATTTCTTCTTTTTTATTAGAAGTGGTAGATTCTTTATTGATCATACATTATCTCCATGTACAACTTATTATACCCAAGCATACCCTTTGATATACCCTAAGGGTCTTAAGGAATAAGTCAAAGTATAACTCATCATACACAAGATACTATGATGATCTCAAGTCCAAGGATTACTTGTCTTACTATCACTACAGAAAATTCCTATTGACGAGTGCAAATAAAACTCCATTAGGTATTCCTTAGCGAGCCACGTTCGATGAACTTATTCTCTAATAAGCACCTACATACTTGCTTTAGTGTCTCCACACAAATGATCGTGAGATCAATCATCCTCATCCAATGAAGCAAGCGAACGTATGTACTTCAATCTATCCTGGATTCACTAATCCCCAATTTAGTAATCCAATGATTGGGAACTATTTTAGTTTTAAGCTTTCTAAGAATTTAGATCTCATTAGAATGATCATCATCATTATTCTAAAAGCATTGCTTAAAACTATGGGTTTATCACATATTATAAAAGCGACATCATGTAGATAATTAAAAGCCTTTAATACTTTTTATTAATAAATGAATAAGATTGTTACAAAGTATATGCTTTATCATCAAACATGATTGGCTTGTGTGCATACTACTTTCATGATGCACAGTTTAGTTTTGATGACACCTGCGTGTCAGCATTTGAGCACTTAAAGAGAAAGCTAACTTCAGCACCAGTGATTACTGCACCAGATTGGACTCTGCCGTTTAAGTTGATGTGTGACGCTAGTGATTATCTGCCGTAGAAAATTTGTTTTGAAGCGTGGAAGGACAAGATATTTCATGTGATCTATTATGCTAGCAAGACCCTCATGGATGCACAATTGAACTATACCACCACAGAGAAAGAGTTATTGGCAGTGGTATACGCCTTTGATAAGTTTTGAGCATATCTGATTGACACAAAGGTGATAGTGTATACGGATCATGCGGCAATTCGACATTTAGTGGCAAAGAAGGATGCAAAACCTCGTTTGATCAGATGGATTTTATTATTACAGGAATTTGACTTGGAAATCAAGGATAGAAAGGGGACTGAAAACCAAGTGGCGGACCACTTATCTCGACTCGAGAATCCGGAAAGGGAAGTAAACGACAATGTTATGATCAACGAATCCTTTTCGGATGAGCAGTTGTTTGTGGTGAAAGGGGAAGTGCCATGGTTCGCTGACTACGCGAACTACCTGGTAAGTAAGATGGTACCTTCTGACTTGGTGGGCTATCAAAAGAAAAAATTACTGCATGATGTTAAATGGTATATATGGGATGAGCCTTACTTGTTTAAAAGGTTACTCCGTCAAGTGATAAGAAGGTGTATTCCATATAAGCGAGACCGAGGGATTTTGCAAGAGTGTCATTCTCACGGTGTATGGAGGTCACTATGGTGGTGAAAGAACAATAGCTAGAGTACTACAAGCGAGATTCTCTTGTGACACTTTTCAAGGATGCATACAGTTTGTCCATGGTGATTGTGATAGATGTCGTGAGTGGGTAACATCTCCAAAAGAAATGAAATGCCTTTGAATACAATCCTTGAAGTAGAAATTTTCGATGTATGGGGATTGATTTCACGGGACCCTTCGTCTCTTCCCGCAGAAATCTCTACATCTTGCTCATGATGGACTATGTCTCAAAATGGGTTGAAGTCATGCTTTCTTACGACTAATGGTGCCAAGGTCGTACTCGATTTCTACACAAAAGCATTTTCACGAGGTTTGGGACCCCAAGGGCTATCATTAGTGACGAAGGCAGTCATTTCTACAATAGGCAGTTTATAGCCTTGCTGGCTAAGTATGGAGTGAACCATCACATCGCTACAGCTTATCACCCGCAAACGAATGGTAAAGCTGAAGTGTCGAATCTAGAAGTAAAGAGAATCCTGGAAAAAGTTGTGAATCCCACACGGAAAGACTGGTCATTAAAGTTAGATGATGTAGTATGGGCTTATCGAACAGCATACAAAACTCCGTTAGGCATGTCGCCTTTTCAACTCGTGTATGGCAAAGCCTGTCACCTCCCTATGGAGCTAGAGCATAAGGCATATTGAGCAATACGGAAGCTCAATTTTGATTTGATATTTGCAGGGGAAAAACATCTACTCCAGCTCAATGAGTTAGAAGAATTTAAACTACATGCATATGAGAATTCAAAGTTGTACAAGGAGAAAGTGAAGAAATGACATGACCGAAAGATCATAGAAAGGACATTTGAACCGGGACAAAGGGTTTTGCTCTATAATTCCAGACTTAAACTTTTTCCTAGAAAGCTAAAATCGATATGGTCAGGTCCATTTACAATGAAGACTGTCTTTCCGCATGGTGCAATTGAAGTATATGATCAGTTTCCAAACAAGCCTTTTAAGGTAAATGGCCAGCGATTGAAGCATTACTTTGGTGGCGAGGTGGACAGAAAGAACATCACCTCAATTCTCTCGTCGACATGAGATTCAGAGACAGTCAAGCTAATTGACTATAACTTAGCGTTTGATGGGAGGCAACCCATTATTTTTACCCCTATTTTCTTTTCATTCCTTTGGTAGAGTAGTAGTTCAATCAATTCTATTCCATGCCTGATAAATAATGTGTGGTGAATTCATGTTCATGTAGGTGTTTTCAATTGCACTCATCACTGATATATGATGTACACAGTGTGCAATTCATGAAGTTACATCATCGTAGCACACATGCCGTACCGGAAATCGATAGCTCATAATTCCAGAAAGTCGTTCATGGCCTGGCCCGTGCACTGTAGGGGGGTTGAAAAATTTTTAAGTTTAAGAATCCGAGTGGTGGTCTACTTGGTCTCTCACGTGCCATAATATAAGCGTATTCTTCTGTTCTCTCATAATCATAAGACTCCTCATTTATCATCAAAGCTTATACCACAACTTTGTTCATTGGCCTCAATCTAGGGTTTATTTTATGCGTGGGTTGTGCATGCAGCAAGTCTCGAGGGTACTCTCATCCATAAAGTGAGCATCTACACTCTCTATCTATCATCTATTATGGGTCCAAAAAGAATACGTTCAATCTCTATCTCTTCATCATCAGACTCATCAGCTAGTGCTCGCGACGAGGATATCATGGAACGCAGAAAATTTCTCAGTTGGGAAGCCCAACAAGAATATTATCACCTCGAGACTAAATCGTTTATGAAATAACGGGGGTTTAAACCTGACAAGAAAGATGGCCAACTATGGAATATGCTACGCGAAAGAGGCTGGGTTAGCCTTGCCGCAACTCCTACGCCTATTCCCATGGGGGTTGTTCGGGAGTTCTACACGAATGCGAAGGAGGAGATACGAGTAGGGATACGTTAGTTCGATAAATACAAGTGGATTTTTGCCCTCCAGCCATCAGAGCAGTGTTTGGGATAACTGATACACCACCTACTGGGTTTGCGAATTGGGTTACAGGTGCACATTTGATGACGGATTTGGACATAGTGATTTCGATTTGTGCATCCCGAGAACCAAATGGAATTATAAACCAGGGACGACCGAGCCAAAATCTTTTCCAGTGTCCACCTTGAATCGTTATGCCCAAGAGTGGAATCTGTTCATATGCACCAAATTAATTCCATCCGCTCACAAGCATGAAGTACCTACCGAGAGAGCTATCATTTTATGGGGCATTATCACAGGCAAGTATATTGACGTCGGCCACCTAATTCATCAGAACATGCTGCGTTATTGGCGGGGGAACATGAATGGGAGTATTCCGCATGCCTCTGTGGCAGCCATGCTTTGTACCCAACAAGGAGTAATAATGGAATGACGAGCAAT
This sequence comes from Panax quinquefolius, assembly GCA_020205615.1. Classification (NCBI taxonomy): domain Eukaryota; kingdom Viridiplantae; phylum Streptophyta; class Magnoliopsida; order Apiales; family Araliaceae; genus Panax; species Panax quinquefolius. The sequence goes on along the minus strand of CM035159.1, from coordinate 78,711,993 downwards.
TACAAAGTCCGAGCCACGACATCACTCTGCCACAATTGCCAAGTTCAAGGATTGGATGGGGGGTGAACCGCATCCACGCGGATTAGGTTTTATTCTCCGGCCTACATTTCCCGAGCCATCCCAGTAGCCCCCTCAGACAGATGAGGCAGGCCCATCCACCCGAGCATATACCGTTCGTAGCGATCGACAGCTCCGAAGGTTGGAGCGCAAAGTCGACGCCATGTATAAAAATCTTGGAACGTTTGCTACGGGACTCACAAGGGCCTTGGCCGAAGCCTTCGCGTAGCAAGGAACAGTGCTAGGGTGGCCTCAGTTTGGAACCACAGTGCCATATCCACCACCAGATTCACCACCCGAGGAGGGTGGTTAAGCCAGTCATTAGGGGAGTTTTCTGTACCCTTTACCTTCATTCAATGGGGATATTGAATATTTTAAGTTTGGGGGTATTGGGGGTCATAGCATAGTAGTTTAGTTTTATTTATTTGTTGCATGTTTAGTTAACTTTGCATGTTTATGTGTTAGATAAATATTTGCATAAAATTTTAATTTTTATTCATTATTGATTGTGTTAGTATCTTTTAGTTGCATGTCTCAAACAAATTTTTGCTTAATAGAAATTTTTTCCTAGCCAATGATGATAGTGAATTGTGAAGGATTTTAGAATATTTTGGATAACATGAACTGAGATATAATATTTTACGATGAGATTCATGTTCTTTGTTTAAATGCTTTCGGTTTTGCACAAACGTGTTCACAATCACTTGTAGGTTTAAGAAGTATGTGTTGCACTGTTTGATAGAACATGTAGTTTTAAAAAGAAAAACATGTGGAAAGTGCTCTTAGACTGTATGAAACATTGACATGCAAATTTTGGGAAAACATGGGTATGCTATGTATAAAAAAAACCAATAGCAATAACGTGGCTAGTCTTAATTGTGGCCCTGCAGCTGAGTGAGTAAATAATGCTTGGGGATTGTCTCTACACCTATCGCCCTAAGGTCTTTCATGGTCTGGGAGTCATTGGTTGAAAGCTCGCTAAGGGGTAGCAGTGTGCCTAATGTATTGAGACATTGCACAGTCATGTAAAAGAAAAAAAAAGAAAAAGAAAAAGCAAAGAAAAATAGCAATAAACACCGCGAGAAAGTGCTAAAATCGCCCTCGTGAGTAGCAATAAAGCAATAAGCCCATTGTTGAACCTTAGTTTGTGTTGATATGTTGAAATAGTCTGTGTGGCACGAGTATACATGAGTCGTGATTTAGACTATAATTTTCTACTTGGAGCTATGTAACATATGTATTCTTTACTTAGATCAAGTTTTGGTGAACATCGCACACACACACAACATCTATATAGCATATATGAATTATTCGAGTGTATAACATTATGCCTCTAGTTTGGTTTGAAACTGTATTCTTGGATCTCGATAATTCACTGAGGCAATTTGGGTTGGAATTCTGTTAAGGCTTGGATTATGTGAGACTAGTTTGAATTGTAGAGTAGTTGCATAGTTTTGTAGTTGCATTTCCATTGTTCATTAGTATGCATTGCTTGAGGGCAAGCAACAGTTCAAGTTTGGGGGTATTTGATAAGTGATATTTTTACCTACTTATTGAATACCAATTCATGCGAATTGTGCCCATCTCAAGTACATTTTATTGTGTTTTAGTTGCATTTCATGCTATTTTGCATTACATTTACTTAAAATTCCTTTTGGTGAATAAGTGCAAGAATCGGCTTAATTTTGGTGGTATTAGAGGACACGAGGCGAATGGGCGCGTGAAAGAAAGGCACATGCGGGGGAATGCATGGCATGAAGGTGCAATAGAGCAAGGAGATCAAGCATGGAAGAAGATTAAGCATGAATGAACAAGTAGCAGCAGCAGCAGCAGCATGACAGAACCAGAACCAGAATTTGCAGACTTGAAGCTGCGCGGCAAGATGAACATGGAAACGATCGCTGCATGAGTACCCACCAATCGACGACTCCATCGTAAGTACCCGCGGTGACACGCGGGGCCCGCACGAGGACTCTCAAATTTGACAGGCAAGACATTCTGCAAGTCTCGCGCCCGCGAGAGATATATCTTGGAGAGGTGCGATCGCTGCGATCTTGATCTTTGTGATTTTGTTTTATCCTAATTTTAATTAAATGATGTGTACTTGGTTTTTAAAAATGATTCTGACGTGTGTCAGAGTGAGGATTGAGACTTTTGACGTATTTTTCATATTGTAACTAGGGTTTACACCTTGGGAGAGATTCTAACGGAGAACGAAGCCAAAACGTCTACTTCTCCAATTCTTCTTGGGATTCTCTGTTATTGTGGATTTTCATTATTATCTCTTTGGATTTCTATGAGGATTTAAGCGTTTGTCATTGGTTTTATTCAAATGATTGGGTTTGATCGTTCTATCTTTCTTATTTCAATCGTTTGCTTATTGATCATGTTTAGTGTTGATCCCATAATGGCTTCTAGTTCAGCTATGAACTAAACTCCATTATGGGATTCTAACGGATTTTAATATGTAGTTTGGTTGCACGCTTAAATGCTAGGGTTGTTTTACATATCATATGGGATATTTATCATGATTGTTTTACGTGTATGAATGCTTGATCACCATTCATCTTAGTATTTGTATGGAATTGACAATGAACATGCAAGTACAGGATTGTAATCATGATAACATGCGAATATGGGGCTATTGTATATGGCTTGCGTATTTTGTGAACCAGATAGTCATATATTGTTTCACCGTATGAGCTAGAGTAAGGGCTTGTGCTTAAAATCAATATAATTGCAATTTCACATAGACATATAGTGATTTTGGTTGTATTGGTGATTACATGGAGTTTAACATCTGTAGATGATGTGTATAAGTAGGTTATAGTGCATTGAAAAATGGTTATAACTCTATTCGTGCTCTTGGCTATTTTCCTGTGATATGTGAACACTTCTTGCATGATAGTGGCGATTAGATGAAATATTAAATGAAGTTAGGGTCCCATTATTTCTAGATTATATTTTTTCTATTTGTATTCTTATTTTTAGTTTGTAGTCACAATTAGTTTAATTCAACACTTTTAGTCATTAGTCTAAGCATATAAATATGGTGAGTTAATTGATGCATGATAGTTTAAGTTTAACAACTTTCTCTGTGGGATCGATACTCTACTTACTCTGTATTACTTGTTGACGCATGTAAGCTTGCATGAGTTAGAGCTCTTTTATTAGAACTATAAAAGAGGCAAAACTAAATACATAAGATGTTCAAGCTTAAAGACATCTTAACCACTCAACCACCAACAACAACAACAACAACTACAACAACAAGAAGCCAGGGCCTGAGGGGTCCTTGTCCTGAGGAACTAAACTAAGTTCCAAACTTGCTGGGCTTGAAGAGTTCCTAGGGAACTAGAGGAGTTCAAAGGTCACGGCCTTGAAGAGTTCTTAGTGAATCAAGTTCCAAGGTCACGGCCTTGAAGGAATCTTAGTGATTGTGGTCTTTGCCTTCCTTAGTAGAAATCTTGCTAGTTGAAAGCAAAAGAGTGGATTAGGAGCTTGAGTCTCTGAATCACTTAAAATCCCTTGTGTCTTTAACATTCTGTCATTTACATTATGTTCCTAACTGTTATAATTGCTATGAATGTATTAACTGCTTACCACTTAACTAACTCTAAGAACAATGTATGTATGATTATGAATATATCAATGAAGGGAATCTTTTACTTATTCCACTGTGCTTGAAAAGATTCTTATGTTTGTCATCTGCTAAATCATTAGCAATACAAAATAAAAGGGAAAAGTATTTTAAAATTAAAAGGATCTATTCAACCCCCCCCCTTCTAGATCTATTGTGTGCCTACTGGGAACTAACAATTAGTATCAAAGCAGGTTCTCATACTATATTCAAAAGCTAATCGCTTTGAGTTTGATCCTAGGCACAAACATTGTTCTAAACATAGTTTAGTAGTAAGTCACTTGTTATATGCAAGATGTGATCACACGTTGGAAATATTGTGAATGGGTAAATATGTATATACACCTGAAGCTGCTCAGATTGGTCCATGTTCTTGATTACCATATCAACAATGTGACAACCGAGATTTTGTAATTTAATTTTAATATTTATTGGATTGAATAAATATTTTTTAATGAATTAATTATTAGATTAAATAATTAATTGGTGAAATTGTGGTAGATTAATTTAATTATATGTGTTTAATGTGGCGAATTTTTATTATTCGAAGTATGTATTTATGTGATCTTATTTAATTAAATGAAATATTTAATAAGCTAATGTTATTTTAATTAATTTAATAATTAATTAGAGATTTAATAATTTGACATAATTAATAAATGAGAAATTTAATTATGTGACTATGTGAATTAATGAGGAAATATTATATGTTATTTAAAATAAATTAAATAAGATATTTGAATTATTGAGCAATTGGGTGTGACATGATTTAAACTATAGTATAAGAGAATTATTAAATTAAATGGTTTTGAAACCTATTATTGCCAGCCAAACAAGGCCCTAAGGGGAGTTAATAGCAGTTAACCCATGATGGGTAACTGACCTCCACAACGCGTACGCCTTCTTCTTTATTAATCAGTCTTATATTGAGAAGACTTATTATTTTATGCTTTAACTAAGAGGGAATTCAGAGAGAATTTCAGAGAAATAGAGAAAAGTAGTGTGAATTATTGTGGTATTTTAGAAGAACGTGAAAGTCAGAGAAATTGTTTTAAGGGTAATCTCTTCAACCCAATTGTTAATTACGTTATTAAAGTTTTTTTGAATATGGCTTTCAAAATTCTGTAAAGTCGCTGTAAATTGGAAAATTGTATTGTTTATGTGGATATATAAGATAATAGGTTAGCATAACATGTTTTACTATGTATTATAGATTTCCATATCATCAGTTTCATAATATTATAACATATATTATTACTTCAAAAGTTACAGAGTATAGAATATGGCCATATGGCCCTTATACATAAATTTAATATGTCAAACATATATTGTTTTGTAAAATTCACACTCGTATATAAGTATGCATGTTAAAATGAAGAAAACAAACTTTGAATGGATGGATTTGGTATTATAATGAATCCGTAGTATTGATTTTTATGTTCTGTGTTAAAAACCTTCAAGAACATCAAGAACAATGAAATTGCATGTTTTAATTCTATAATTATGTGTTTTAATTGGTTAAAATCACTCTATAAAGGTTGGGTAATGATTATGTACGAATTCTAGTATGTGGGTATGTTTAATTTGATGAATTTAATAACCATGTAATGATAATTTTGCCTGATTATATGTTCTTCGCGAACTGGAAATTCATAAACTGGAGTTCTACGCCGCGGCGCCAACTCCAAGCCTAAGTCCCGCGCCTCGTTCAAGTCTCAATCGCTTACCATGCACCTTAAAGACCAAGAACAAGAATAGCAGCGATGGCATGTAGCATACCACTTAGCAGATTATCCAAAAAATGAGATTTATCATTTTTCAAGTCTGGGAATGTAATAGTAACTTAATCTAATGAACATAAAAACATGTTAGACGTATAATGAGATGTTAAAATAAATTCTTAACATGTCAATAACACATTTATGTGTAAATTGAACGATTGAACGCATTGTTAGCTTATTGTTCATGAAGTGTAAATTATGTGACAATGAGTATAGTAGTTTGACTTAGTATAGTCATAATTCGAATTAGACAAAAAGAATAAGCTTGTGACGACTAGTACGTTATAATTGACTGGTATTGTGAACGTAAATGATATGTAGGATTTAAATCAAGGAACAAGTATAATTAACGTGTAATCTACGCACGAGGCAAGTTTCTTAACCCTACTCGTTATCTTTATATGAGCTTATAAGTTGTCTCTTTACATCGAGCAAATTCTCGTTATTATTGATCCAGTATATTTTATTATATTAAAATGTATTAATCTTTCAAAGTATGATTCTGCTATACAATAATTATTCTATTGTATACCTTTTGAGATTGCTATTCAATTTTAAATTATCAGTTACTGTATTGAACTTTGTTAGACTAGTGAACCCTTAATGATTCGAATAGTCCATAGTTAATGAGCATTCTAAATTTCAGAACCCTTGATGAATTATCCAAACCAAACTTCCTTTGGTGCGGACTCTAATGTCAATCTGAGATGAACAACCCTGTATAAGGGATTACTTATGCGTTAGCGTTAAGATATTGTGTACAGTATGTTACTAAGGGTTGATCCCCCTAAGTACGAGAAGAAGAGTCTATAGTCTTATGACTGTTAAAGGTTTCAAGTATAAACACTTGACAACCTAGAACATAGTTCAAGCTCTTATGACCCTCAGAAGTTATTTTGTTTCTTGTTATTCATTCTTGATTCAAAAACTGAGTTTTCATGTTTCAGAAGCCTTTGATTTATTCGCATGTTATTATTTCTTTGTTATATTGTTATACTCGTGGGTAATCGTGCTCACTCTTGCGTAATAATAACATTGCAGTTAAGAACGAAAGATCAGACGAGCCTTCCACTAGTAAAGGCAAGGGCAATGTTAACAAATGAAGAAGACTTGTTGTTATTATGTATTTATATTGTTTAAGGCTTGTTATTGTTTATGATTCCGCACAGATGTTTAAGGTTAGAATGACCTGGGATTGTATTTATTATGCAGATGGTGTAACCCCATAAGGGGAAGATTTATTTATTATTTCTATCTATTGCATGGTTTACATTTATTTATGGGTAGATAGAAAGATGATATTTGTACGGTGAACACCAAATCCTGCGGAAATGGAAGTACCCGGATTTGGGGGTGTCATAGGTTGGTATCAGAGCTATAGGTTATGAACCTTAGGTGGGGGAACAACCTTAGGTAGTAACCTTATAGGAGATTGAGAACATAGTGGTGGTAAACTCTTATCGAGTTCTAAGAAATGAATTTCTTAATTCATTGAAGATAATAAAAGACTTTATGTGCTTATGTGTTAAATTATGTGTTCGCTAGCACGGATTAGTAACTAAAACTTAAATTTTTTTTGTCAAGATGTCGGATGTTAGAGGAGCTAGTCGAGTTGGGGAGGAGGAACCCCGAGTACCTACAGAGGAGGAGCCCCGAGACATTCATGTCGTCAGGGAACAGTTGGTACAGAGAGAGCCATCTCTGTTGATCACTGTTGTTGGTCAGGAGCATGAGCCTGAGACTGATCCAGAGGAGGATCCTAAGGAAGAAGAGGAAGAAGAGGAGTTTCCATCCGAACTCCATCGATGCTGAGATGTATGACGCACTTTATGATCATAACATAGAGTTACAAGACACTGTTCAAGAGTTGAAGGAGCGGACTGTTATCCAACAGATTACCATCGAGCAGAAGGATGGGAAAATTGTGACTCTTCATACACGTTTAGGAAACGGATTTGGTTCACGAGAAGGGTCAAACCAAGGAGAAGTCTGAAGAAATAGAAAAGTTGAAGAAGGATCTGAAAGAGAGCTCAGAAAGGCTGACCATAGCAAAGGAGGGCTGGGTAAGAGAGTCACGTCGTGCTGATCTTGCAGAAGAGGATTGTCGTACGAAGAAGGCTAAGTTTGGGGAGACGTACTCTACACTTCAAAATGCAATGGATGCGGCCCAGGATCGAGTTATGAGGTATCCAATCCAGTTTGAAGGTCTACCATCATATATGCTAGATCGCAGGACGATGTCCCGCATCATGGAAGAAGAACGTGGCAAGGCTATTCAGCGCCTTAACATGCAGTGATAGGATTCGTTTATTTATGTGAAACCTACCTGGTAGTTTAAGATGTAAATTCCGATGTGTTTATAAATAGAGGAATATTTTAATGTTTTAAATCCTTTAGATTCTTTATCTTGGGATAGTTGATGTAAATAGCAGTGATGCTATCGTATGATGTTAAAACTTTTGATTTGAATAAAATGACAGAGTTTATTCGAAATAATGTGTTAAGTGAATTATGATTAAATGTTTTAGTTAAGCCTTAAATGTTTAAGGGATTGAATAAAGACTTAATAAGCGTTTTTTCTTAACAGAAATATGCCGCCTAGAAGAAGACAAAACCATCAAGAAGCTCAAGGAGAACTGATGAATAACAACAATGACGCCAATGCTAACCCTGTTCAGCAATTGGTGAATTTATTAGCCGGAGCAATTAACAATCAACCACAAGCTCCACCAAACACAACGTTTAAGGATTTCAAGGCGGTGGGACTGCCAGAGTTTAAGGATTCCATAAACCCAATCAAGGCTCAAACCTGGGTTATGGAGATGGAGAAGGTGTTTGATGTCGCTAGAGTAAAATAAGACTAGAAAACCGCATACGTAACATTCATGCTGAAGTCTGAAGCCAGTTATTGGTGGCAGGAAAACAAAGTACGAGGAGGAGGAGAAGGTGTAATAACCTGGGAGAGATTCAAGGAGATATTTTTTGAGATGTATTTTCCGACCAGTTCGCAAAACCAAATGGAAGTTCGGTTTACAGTTTGAAACAGAGGAGTATGTCCGTAGCAGTTATGCGGCAAGGTTCAACGAGTTGGCTAGGTTCGCCACATACCAAGTGCATACTGATGAGAGGAAGGCAAGATGTTTCGAGCAGGGACTGAAGCCCTGGTTGTATAGCAAGGTGTCAATGTTCCAATTGAACACTTTTACTAGAGTGTTAGAGAAGGCCATACTCGCTGAAGGTTGAAGCGATGTGGTAAATAAATATAATCAGGATCAGAAGAAGAAAAAGAGTGAGAATGAAGGAATTAACAAGACTGGTGGGAGTAGCACGGGGGGTAGTCATAATCAAAAGAGAAAGTGGTCTGATAACTCGTCAGCTGGAAGTCAAAAAGGAGGGCAGAAGAAGAAGATCAAAGCTTGCCAAAGCTGCAGAAAAGCTCATCTGGGAGTTTGCATGAAGGGAAAATGAGTGTGCTACAATTGTGGTCAGGAAGGCCACACAGCACCTAACTGTCCTAACCCAAAGAAGGGTGCCTGCTTCACTTGTGGCTCAAAGGATCATCTTGCAAGGGATTGTCCTAAGAAGGGATATGGAGGGACGGGATCAGGAGGGAATAGAGAAACAATGGTGGAAGCACTCGACTATCGCAGGACCAATCTGCAACAACCGATCGATCGCTTGAACATTTAACGATGAAGGTCAGGGATGTAGTGTAGTCTCATGATGTGGTGTCAAGTATCATTCCAATCAATAAAGTTAATGCTTATGTATTATTTGATTCAAAAAGCTACTTGTTCATTTATATCCGATGACTTTGCTAAGAACTTAGAATTGCTTAAGGACAAGTTAGAATACCCCATGAACATAGAAATTGCGAATAGAGAAATTATCCTGTTGAAATACGTGCATAAGAATTATAGAGTGGATATTAAGGGTAATATCATGAACGCAGATCTTATCCCTATTCTACTTGGAGAATTGACGTTATTTTGGGAATGGATGGTTATCCAATTATGGGCGATAATTAACCGCCGAAGAAGCGTATTAACCTTATGACTCAAAATCCAAAGGTTGTGTTTTATGGTAGCAAGTCGCCTAGATAAGCGAGTTGTCTGACGATGATGCAGGCCAGTAGGTTGTTAAGGCAAGGCTATGTAGGATATCTAGCTTACATAGTCGATAGTCGTAAAGAGAATCCAAAAATAGAGGAGATACCAGTAGTGAGAGATTTTGTAGATGTATTTTCGGATGATTTGCCAAGACTTCCTCTAGATAGAGCAGTTGAATTTGTGATCAATTTGGCTCCAGGAACGGCTCCAATATCGAAGGCACCGTGTATCGAATGGCACCGATAGAGATGAAAGAGCTGATGGTTCAACTACAAGAATTACTAGACAAGAAGTATATCCAACCAAGCGTATCACCGTGGGGAGAGCCAGTTTTATTCGTAAAGAAGAAGGATGGGACAATGCGGCTCTACATCGACTATAGAGAACTGAATAAGGTCACGATTAAGAATAGGTATCCATTACCGAGGATCGACGACCTGTTTGATCAATTAAAGGGAGCAAGATACTTTTCAAAGATAGACTTGAGGAGTGGTTATCATCAACTGAAGGTGAGACCAGAGGATGTACCGAAGATAGCGTTGAAAACACGATACGGTCACTATGAATTTTTTGTAATGTCATTTGGTTTAACGAATGCTCTTGCAGCATTTATGGGCTTAATGAATGGAGTGTTCAAGCTATTTTTGGACAAATTCGTAGTGGTATTTATAGATGATATTTTGGTATATTCAAAAACCAAGGAAGAACATGAAGAGCATTTGAGGGTGTCGTTAGAGACATTGAGAAGAGAGAAGTTATATGCTAAGTTTTCAAAATGTGAATTCTGGATTGAAAGAGTACAATTTCTTAGACATATGATCGATAGGGACGGAATTTCGGTGGATCCTTCCAAAGTCGAAACAGTGATTAACTGGGATCAACCGAAGACGCCGTCAGAAGTAAGAAGTTTTCTTGGATTGGTAGGGTATTATAGAAGATTCATTCAGGACTTTTCCAAGATTGCGACTCTGTTGACGAATTTGACTAGGAAATCGGTGAAATTTTTTTAGACGGAGAAGTGTGAGGAAAGCTTTCAGGAATTAAAGAAGAGGTTGAGTTCAGCACCTGTGTTATCTCTTCCGGATGACACAGGAAATTTTGTGGTTTATAGTGATGCATCGCATAAAGGACTTGGTTGTGTGCTTATGCAAAACGGCATAGTCATTACGTATACGCCACGACAACTAAAAGATTATGAGAAGGGGTATCCAACCCATGACTTGGAGTTAGCTGCAGTGGTTTTTGCTTTGAAAATCTGGAGGCACTATCTCTATGGGGAGGAAGTGTGAAATATATACAGACCACAAGAATCTGAAATATATTTTTACATAGAAAGACTTGAACATGTGCCAAAGAAGGTGGTTGGAGTTAATTAAGGACTATGATTGTGACATTCTATACCATACGGGTAAGGCAAATGTGGTTGCCGACGCCTTAAGTAGAAAGGGTCAGGAGAAACTGATGATCTTGACCGATCAGGAGGAGTTAATTTTAGCAATGGAAAAGCTGGAATTGGAAGTGAAGTGTCCTATGGAGATTGATGAGAAGCTGTTTCAGATGTAATCTAGTACAACTCTACTAGACAAGGTTAAGGAGGCTCAAATTCAGGATGACGAATGTAAAACGGTGAAAAAGAAGATATCCGAAGGAACCGAATCAAGATTCAAGATGGATAAGGAAGGAATACTAAGATTTGAGAATAGAATTTGGGTATCGCCCGTACCAGAGATTAAGGAAGAAATTTATGAGTGAGGCTCACAACTCAAGATATTCGATTCACCCTGGTAGTACTAAGATGTACCAAGATCTTCGACAACATTTCTGGTGGCCAAATTTAAAATGAGAGGTTGCAGAATGTGTTCCCAAGTGCCTGACATGTCAGAAAGTGAAAGCAGAACATCAGAGGCTGAGTGGGTCTCTAAAACCTTTAGAGATTCCAGAATGGAAATGGGAACATATTACGATGGATTTCGTGGGTCAGCCTACCGAACTAACTCGGAAAAGGCTACTGACGCAAAATATGGGTTATTGTTGATCGATTAAAAATCACACTTTCTTCTTTGAGATCAAAATCGATTCAACTTAGATCACCGTAGCGAGGTTATATGTGAAAGAGATTGTTTTAAGGCACGGAGTTCCGGTGTCAATTATTTCAGATAGAGATCCGTGCTTTATGTCGAACTTCTGGAAATGTCTATAAGAATGCATGGGTACACAGTTGCGATTTAGCACAACATATCACCCATAAATAGATGGACAGAGTGAAAGAATAATTCAGACATTAGAAGACATGTTAAGAGCTTGTATAATGGACTTTAAAGGAAATTGGGATGACCATCTACCGCTCGTAGAGTTCAGCTACAACAACAGTTACCACGCTAGTATTGCCATGCCACCTTATGAAGCGTTATACCGCAGAAAGTGCAGAACTCCGCTATACTGGGATGAAGTTGGCGAAAGACAATTATTAGGCCCGGAATTGGTACAACAAATAGCAGAAATAGTCAAAGTGATACGAACAAGATTGATAGCAACCCAAGATAGATAGAAGAAATACGCAGATCCACACCGTAAGAATGTTGAGTTTGAATTGGGTAATTATGTGTTCTTAAAGGTCTCTCCCTAGAAGGGAAAGATCAGGTTCGGAAAGAAAGGGAAATTAAGCCAAAGATTCATTGGACCCTTTGAAGTGTTGCGAAGAGTCGGAGAGGTTGCGTATGAGGTAGCCTTACCTCCATCTCTCGAGAATGTCCACAACGTTTTCCATGTCTCAGTTCTACGACCCTACAAACCCAATTACAAGCACGTGATTGAATATAAACCCCTGCATTTTGATAAAGACTTATCTTGCGAAGAAATTCCTGTTCAGATTATCGACCGAAAAGAGCAAGTTCTAAGAAATAAAGTAATACCTTCTGTTAAGGTAATTTGGAGGAACCACAACACTGAAGAAGCAACGTGAGAACTCGAAGAGAATATGATGAAGAATTATTCTCATTTATGTACTTAGAATATTATAAGCGATTCTGGGGAAGGAATTTTTGTAAGAGGGGGAGAATGTAACGGGACGAATTGTTTGAGTTGTGATTCTGAGGACAAAATCCTTTTAAGGGGGGAAAGATGTGACAACCAAGATTTTGTAATTTAATTTTAATATTTATTGGATTGAATAAATATTTTTCGATGAATTAATTATTAGATTAAATAATTAATTGATGAAATTATAGTACATTAATTTAATTATATGTGTTTAATGTGGAGAATTTTTATGATTTGGAGTATATATTTATGTGAGCTTATTGAATTAAATGAAATATTTAATAAGCATAATGTTATTTTAATTAATTTAATAATTAATTAGAGATTTAATAATTTGACATAATTAATAAATGAGAAATTTAATTATGTGACTATATAAATTAATGAGAAAATATTATATGTTATTTAAAATAAATTAAATAAGATATTTGAATTATTGAGCAATTGGGTGAGACATGATTTAAACTATAGTATAAGAGAATTATTAAATTAAATGGTTTTGAAACCTATTATTGTCAGCCAAACAAGGCCCTAAGGGGAGTTAATAGCAGTTAACCCATGATGGGTAACTGACCTCCACAACGCGTACGCCTTCTTCTTTATTAATCAGTCTTATGTTGAGAAGACGTATTATTTTATGAGTTAACTAAGACAGAATTCAGAGAGAATTTCAAAGAAATGGTGAAAAGTAGTGTGAATTATTGTGGTATTTTAGAAGAACGTGAAAGTCAGAGAAATTGTTTTAAGGGTAATCTCTTCAACCCAATTGTTAATTACATTATTAATGTTTTTTTGAATATGGCTTTCAAAATTCTGTAAAGTCGCTGTAAATTGGAAAATTGTATTGTTTATGTGGATATATGTGATAATATGTTAGCATAGCATATTGTACTATGTATTATAGATTTCCGTATCATCAGTTTCATAATATTATAACGTATATTATTGTTTCAAAAGTTACAGAGTATAGAATATGGCCATATGGCCCTTATACGTAAATTCAATATGTCAAACATATATTGTTTTGTAAAATTCACACTCGTATATAATTATGCATGTTAAAATGAAGAAAACAAACTTTGAATGGATGGATTTGGTGTTATAACGAATTCGTAGTGTTGATTTTTATGTTCTATGTTCAAAACCTTCAAGAACATCAAGAACAGTGAAATTGCATGTTTTAATTCTGTAATTATGTGTTTTAATTGGTTAAAATCACTCTATAAAGGTTGGGTAATGATTAAGTACGAATTCTAGTATATAGGTGTGTTTAATTTGATGAATTTAATGACCATGTAATGATAATTTCATCTGATTCTGTGTTCTTCATGAATCTGAAATTGAGAACTGGAGTTCGCATCAGCACGCGCCACTCAAGCCTAAGTCCCATGCCACAACGCCACATGTATACATGACAGCCAAGTCTCAAGTCGCAGTGCCAAGAACAAGTATATAGCAATTGGCGTATTAGCCACTTACTTAGCGATTGTCCGAGAAAATGAGATCATCGTTTTTCAAGTCTAGGAATGTAATAGTAACTTAATCTAATGAACATAAAAACATGTTAGACGTATAATGAGATGTTAAAATAAATTCTTAACATGTCAATAATACATTTATGTGTTAATTGAATGATTGAACGCATAGTTAGCTTATTGTTCATGAAGTGTAAATTATGTGACAATGAGTATAGTAGTTTGACTAAGTATAGTCATAATTCGAGTTAGAAAAAAAGAATAAGCTTGTGATGACTAGTACGTTATAATTGACTGGTATTGTGAACGTAAATGATATGTATGATTTAAATCAAGGAACAAGTATAATTAATGTGTAATCTACGCACGAGGCAAGTTTCCTAACCCTACTCGTTATCTTTATATGAGCTTATAAGTTGTCTCTTTACATCGAGCAAATTCTCGTTATTATTGATCAAGTACATTTTATTATATTAAAATGTATTAATCTTTCAAAGTATGATTATGCTATATAATAATTATTCTATTGTATACCTTTTGAGATTACTATTCAATTTTAAATTATCAGTTACTGTTGAACTTTGTTAGACTAGTGAACCCTTAATGATTCGACTAGTCCATAGTTGATGAGCGTTCTAAATTTCAGAACCCTTAATGAATTATCCAAACCAAACTTCCTTTGGTGCGGACTCTAATGTCAAATTGAGATGAACAACCCTGTATAGGGGATTACTTATGCGTTAGCGTTAAGATATTGTGTACAGTATGGTACTAAAGGCTGATCTCGCTAAATACGAGAAGAAGAGTCCATAGTCTTATGACTGTTAAAGGTTTCAAGTATAAACACTTGACAACCTAGGACATAGTTCAAGCTCTTATGACCCTCAGAAGTTATTTTGTTTCTTGTTATTCATTCTTGATTCAAAAACTGAGTTTCATGTTTCAGAAGCCTTTGATTTATTCGCATGTTATTATTTCTTTATTATATTGTTATACTTGTGGGCAATCGTGCTCACTCTTGCATAATAATAACATTGCAGTTAAGAACGAAAAGATCAGATGAGCCTTCCACTAGTAAAGGCAAGGGCAAGGTTAACAAATGAAGAAGACTTGTTATTATGTATTTATATTGTTTAAGACTTGTTATTGTTTATGATTCGGCATAGATGTTTATGGTTAGAATTACCTGGGATTGTATTTATTATGCAGATGGTGTAACCCCATAAGGGGAAGATTTATTTATTATTTCTATCTATTGCATGGTTTACATTTATTTATGGGTAGATAGATAGATGATATTTGTATAGTGAACACCAAATCCTGCGGAAATGGAAGTACCCGGATTTGGGGGTGTGACAAACAAGACCAATCTTTTCCCACGGTCAATCTTGTAGTTTGAAGACCAGGCTAGGAAGCTCAAGAGACATCAACAGAAAAGAGTCAAACATCCACCAGTCTTAAAAGATGAAAAGGCCATACGCTAAGAAATGCTTTCTCGAAAAAGAAAGAAGAACTTCTTAAACATGTATCTGGTCAACCAGCAGCTGGATGTAAACTTTGTGAACTCAAGGATGTCAAAGAACTAAAGATGTTGAGATTCTCTTAGCATACATCTTCAAGACCATGACTGATTGATTGAAGGTCAACTGGAGCAACAAGCTGTCAGGAGCAAATATGAAACTATGCACATCGATGCCTATCCTCAGTATATCTAAGCTAAATGACTGTTAAGAAACTAACAGTAAAAAGGTACGGTTCCTCACTAATATAAATGTGTACATCATGTTGCACCCCCTTATGCACTATAACAGTATCCCGTCAAGAAATCATACTCTACCTAAAAAGGTGAAGAGAGAAAGTACACTGAGGTTGGAAAATCAAATGCTTACAAACTTTCTCTCCATCCAAGTTTTAGGTTGAAGATGACATCTTGAAAGAAATCTAAAATGGGTCATAAGAATATCAAAGGTCAAATTAATCTTATGTGGAGTAATCTTTATCATGGGTTAGTATGCATGTATAAACCTATGTTTTAAGTGTTTGATAACACACAGAGTATGATCTGTTCTACAAGAGTATCTTGAAGATTTGTAGAAACTGATCACCTCCATGAATCAACCTAGATACAAATAAGTCATAGAGTTGATTCTCACTCTGTGAACATTTAAAGTCTGTGAACATAACCAAGCAAATAATGAAACCATCAAAGAAAAAGAATGTTTTATTAAAATGGCAAATCTTACACACACTCACCATCATGCATCTCAAAATGCATTATCTAAATTAGTTACATGCATGAATATGATTGTTGGTGATCAATGTGGTGATTCTTCAATTATATGAGGAACATGGTTTTAGAAAACTAACCTGGCAAGACCCATTTAATTATGGGTACCAAAAATAGAAATGTATCTAACCTGCAGGTAATTGGTCTATTTGGCCACACTAAGGAATGCTGAAGCAAAGGACTTCAGTCAAGAAAGATTCAACCAGCAGAAGGCTTAAGACTGTTCAGAAATGATTCTGATAAAATTCATATATGTCAAAGTCTGCCCTTGAAGACCTGCTGAGCTAATCTAAATGAAGCTCACATGGCTACTTATCCTTATATAGAAGCAGGCCACTTAACCGAAGATGGAAAGGGTTTTTTATGCTCAATCATGCAAAACATGTCATAAGAAAAGAATCCTCAAGGAAGCTCAGCTCAGAGGATCATCGAGCATCAAACATGAGGAACTAATTACGGGAGCAGAAGCTATCAAGGAAGACTATGTTCGTTCGTAGTGCAAGCTATCAAGGAAGACTACGTTCGTAGTGCTGTCAAAGGATCGTAGAATGATCAACCCTGAAGATACTTATTTCTACGACACAAGAAGATTTGATGACTTCAGCCAAAATGAGATATGCATGGCTGCCTTCTGCTACACATGAAGAAGAAGAACTTATGTCTCTTTGAGAAGATAGTATCAACTATGGGGGAGCAGTGATCTGCTAACAGAACAGCAGCTTTAAAACATTAGATATATACTATGAAGCAATGTACCAGTTACAGAGTCCCAAAACTTTGTGGTTGATGAACCAAATGAAGATCCATAGTCATTAAGAACGTCTCAAAACGTACTAATGATAACCAGTCAACCACCCAACTCAAAATCGTGGAGAGCCTACGATCAAACATCTAATCGTAGTATAAGAGCAGAAGGAAACCACGATTACAACCAATGCAAATGTGAGCAGAAGGAAACCACGATTACAACCAATGCAAATGTCTAAAGGTGGTAGAGGATCTCCCCAGCAGAAAAGGTCAAATGAGATAGCAGTGCAAAACACTTCTAAAAGTTTTTCATCTGGAAAGCGCCTCAGGGACAAACCTAACCCTTAGTTCACTTTAAGAGGTTGGACCTTCATGAGCTACCTTAACCCAGAAGGAATGCTTAGTAAAGTTCATCTTAAGGACCAAGACAGTCAACGATCGTAGAGTAGGGATTGAAGAGAACTCAACGATCGTGGAGCAACCTCAGTAATCGTAGAAGCAGACTAGATGATCGCAGTCTTACCAGAGGATACTCTAGCTCATAAGGAGCTTGGAAGAATTGGATACTTGCTCAACTACTCAGATCATGTGGAGATAAATACGAACACAGTTTGGAAAGACATCATGCAAATGCACCTCAGAACTTAAGTGCCCAAATTGGCTTGGGGTACATCAGTGATCAAGCTATACAGTTTCAAGATGAGGATTAGTGTCAAAACCTTCCACTGCAGTATCTCTCGGAAGAAGATCATTGAGTTAACAAAGGAAAACGTAGAGTCCATAACTACCTCACCGGGATACTCTACGAACCAAAAAGGTCAACGGTCAATCCATGTCAGTATTGCTTATTCTCTTAAAAGGAATATAAAACCGAAAAGGTTATGGGGAGTTACAACTCATTACTATGCATCGTGCAACCAATGGCTAGTTGACATATCACAGTATATGTCAGAAGGGACTGCCATAAAGACAAATTCAAAATCTGCAAACAATTATCAATAATTATCCAACCTTTCTCCCTCCCAGTTTCAAACCCCAAAATCCTTTTCTAAGCCAGAATCCGTTAACCCTCCAGAGCATTGCCCAAATCACATTCATCGATCTCTCAAAAGACTCTCTAAATCAAATACCCATATTCTTTGAACTCTTCAAATGGCATATTGGCGAGTAATCATTGGCATTCATCTAGGAACCAAGTCGTTTGGGAAATTCAAAAAGAAGTTCAGAGACATTCTTGAACTTGTAAAGATAGCTGGATTCTCAAAATGTCTTGAGGCAAACACTCAAGTATATACTGAACTCGTTAAGGAGTTTTACTCAAACGCATCCATAAATTCTTAAACCCTTTCTACCAAGGTCAAAGGTCAGTCTCTAAAGCTGAAATCATCAGATATCAATCAATGCTTAGGCTTTCTTGACCGAGGACTAAAAAGCCTTGATGAGATCGACATTGAACAAGCGAAGAAAATTATGGGGTACCAAAGAAACCCTTATCTGAAGGACATAAAGAAAAAGGAATTTCCAGAAGAATTCAAGTTCCTTGTTGAGATAGTGGGCAAATGTATACTATGCAAGAACACTACATATGACACTGTGCTTGATCAACAACTGAAGATTATGTCTGCAATAGTTCTGAAGAAGCAAATAAACTTTGGAGCTATCTTGTTCAATCAAATCTCCAAATGGGTGGAAAAGGCTGAGACGAAGAAGTCTACAGATAAACCCCTCACAAAGGATTTTCATGGAAGACTATTGAGCATTGTGCTAAAGAAGAAACTAGGAGGCAAGATCTAGGATGATGAAGGAGAGCCTCTGAATGTTCATAAAGTAATGTCTCCACAACTGTTTGTGAACTGGAAGAAAAACCCAAAAAAAAATAGGAGGTTAACAACTGGGAGCAGCAGAAAGAACTTTGCGAAGAAGAGGAAGGCGAAAGAGGTGGAAAGCTTTGAATCTGGTGAATCTGTACCAATAGTAACCACACCAGCAAAGAAGAAATCCAAGGGTGTGAAGAAAACTGATTCCTTACCAAGAAGTCTCTCCACAGAAGACAAGGATGAAGATGAAAAGGTCTCAACTGCAGAGACCACAAAGAGGAGAAGTAACAGATTACTTTAAGGGCCATCCAGAAAGAAAGCTAAAGTGGTAAACAAGCAAGCCCCAGCTTCCCAAGAAAGTCCATCTGAGAAAGAAGAGAACGTAGAGTCGGAAGAAGAGAAGGGAACTGATAAACTCAAAACTGGGTCCCCAAAGAACAAATCCAGCAATGAAGGTGAAGCTGGATCAATGAAAGAAAATGCAGACTCTGATAACAAAGAAGAATGTATAAGCCCTACGGCTAACTCTCAGAGCATCCACTCTGAAGATGAAGAAAGGCTACAAGATGACAAAACTGCATCTCCTACTGCAACTACTCCTACAAACCCACATGATGGTTCAAAAGATGTTGAGTTTGAAGAAGAAAGACCTGCTCCTACCAATGATGAACATCAAGGAAATCTGTCTAATGATACAGAAGCTTTGGATTCAGAAGAAGAAGAAGAACAGTCTGACTCTCCTATAGCTGAACTCTCAAGGAGAAGAATGAGCTACAGACTACTTGTTAAATTTGTCCCCAAGAAGAAAAGTGATCACTCTACTACAGTCATTAAAGTAAGTGATGATGAAACTGAATCCAAGGAAGATATTGCTGAAGAAGGCACTAATGATGAAAACCAGTATGAAGAATTCTCTAATGAATCAGATGAAAGGAGTCAGCATGATTCAAGCTCAAAAGGTGATGAAATGGAGAATGATGATAAAATGAAGGAACAAACTGATGAGTCCGATGAAGGAAATCTACAAAGGTCTAACTCCTGTTCAGAACAGAGAGAAGATAAAAGGAACTCCAGTTCTGCAGAAGAAGAACCAGAAAGTTTTCACATTCCTAATCCTGTAAATCGCAAGAGAAAGATTATAGTCGAAATCGACGAATCACTGGATGTGCTCCTTGGTAGATGGATCAATCATGGGAATGAAAAGCTAAGTATGGTAATGATGACTGCAAAAAATGCGCTCAACAATCGTAAGGCTATGAAACTAGACACCTCAACTATAATATATGAGCCTGAGTAAAGGCATCCCTCATTGATGATAGTAGCTATCTCACATGGGTCTTCTCTCATCTTCCCAACCTGGAGCTGGTGTCACAGAACTTTCCAAGAATACGGAAGTTTGCAACCAAAATGATCAAAGAACAACCTCACTACAAAGTCTACCGACATGCTGGCAATCATTATATTCCTTATGATCGTAGAGTGGACTCTGATGGCAGAAGGAGTATGGCCAAGGAGATGATCGTAGAGTCTGTTTACTCTACCAATGATGATTGATCAAGTCCAAAATGAGAAGCCTCCCTCGACCCAAGCACTATTACCCGACATTCCTTCATCCTCCAATAGCAATTGGTACTCAACGATTGTTCAGATTCTCAACGTTTTCAAAAATCTGTCCAAAGATGAAAATCGTAGAGTCCAATCTGGTGTTCAACAAGAGGATGCCCAACCAAATGACCAAATTCCCATTGAGAAGAAGCTATTGAAGAATTCTGATGAGCTAGTTAAGAAGATATCTGAAATCAATGAAGAGTCAAAGATGTTGAAAGCAGCAGGTGATAATTCACATTTCGAGATGACGGACTTGACCACTATGGCTGATGTATCTCTCAGAATCAAAGAGAGAGATCAAATTTATCTGAAGGCCATACATGATCAGAAGGTAGAAGCTCTACGAGCACAGAAGGCCAATGAAGAGCAAATTCAAGTCCTCTCTGACAAGATTGACAACCTGAATCAGTCTTTCTCCATGCAACTTGAGCTGAGCCAACAAGAACTCAAGATTGAAGTTGGTAACTTCTCTTATCTGATAGAGCAGCTTAAATGAATTATTTTATCAGAAAAAGATAAAATATTAATTTTCAACAATTGTCACTTTAAAAATTTTCTCCATCTATATCCACATAAAATCAATATTTTCCTCATCATATAAATCAATAAATTAATACTTTTTATTAATAAATGAATAAGATTGTTACAAAAAATATGCTTTATCATCAAACATGATTGGCTTGTGTGCATACTACTTTCAAAATCAATAACAACAAGAATATTATTTAAATCTGATGTGTCTTTATTCAAATCCATAACATGGACTAAGAAAACTTGACATCCATAATAAATGAATGACTTCATGGCTTGATATGAAAATGTTTGACTACAATGGTTTGATTGCTTGAATTCGAATAACAGGTTGCTTAGGAATGAAAACTAACAACCTTACAAAAAGCAATCAATTTGGCATGATGAGTAGTTAACCAATCAATCCTAAAATCACATCAAAAGCAAGTATCTTTAAATAAATAAGGTCACGAGTAATGTGATGGTGCCAACTTGGATCAAACAAGATTTCTAAACAACGGATGTAATGAAAGTTTCTCCTAACGAGTCTCCATAAATAGGTCAAAGTCTAATTTCTCCGTAGTCAAGTTCAAGCGTTGGCGCAAAGCGAGAGATAAAAGAATGGGTAGAACTAGTATCTAGTAAGGTATAAACTTTGCAAGAATTTATAATTAACTAACTTGCAAGTGCTAACCGTTCGGGTTCCTCGCATTTGATCGGTCACGACAAAGCGCTCTTCGAGAACCGATTGACTTTGACCTTTACGGGACATCCTTTTGAGTCACCATTCAAGCTTGACTGGTTTCGATCTGCGTCTGATCTCGGCGATATGTCCTTCTTTTCCACAATTATAGCATACCTTAAAATCTGTTGTGGGCGGTTTAGGGCGATATATCCCTCTTTCCACGATTTGTAACATATCGACCGGTGGTCTTTCTCCTCCCTTAGAACCGGGTTTTTCTGAGCCTTGGCGTCTTCACATAATCGTTGTTGAATCTCCTCTTTTAAAATCTCCTCCCAGGCTACGCTTCTTCTAATTTCATGGCCCACGATTTCCACCGAGTGGTTCTACCGCCTTTATCCATATTCTTCTTTCTCTTGTTGGTTATCGTTATTACGATGATTTGCTATCTTGATTATGATCCTAGTTATGGTCCCTCGGTTGAGCATTACTCGTTATCTCTCTCTAACAACCGAGCCTCATTGACAACATCCGAATAGAGAGAAAATTTATGAGAAATGAGATCTTGGCGTATCTGGGTTTCAAACCTCTCGAAACATCCAGGTAATAATACGTTCCTCATTCTCCACCAAATGAGATGCTGAACTAGATAACTCCGCGAACTTCACCTCGTCTTTGGGACACCGGTCATGTTATTCTTCTCCGGTCTAATAAACTCCACTTCCTTCATACGAATGAATACTTTTAGGGAAGTACTTGTCATTGAACTATTTCAAACGTCTCTCCTGACATGCTTTGAGTGCGAAATTTGGATGGAGTGCGCTTCCTGATTCCCACCGATGTCTCACTGAATTACGGAACATAAAAAGTAGCGAATGGAACTTTCTGTTCCTCCGTGCATCCCAAGACATCGAATATCTTGGTAATTTTTTTGACCCGTCTCACCCTTAATCGGATCCGGCTTTCCCAGTGCGGTGGTCCCAACTCTTTGAACTTGCGTTGTGTGACCACCGTGAATTGCTATCATTTCCTCCTGTATTTTGAACACGAGTCTCCCTCGTGCGATTTTGTATGAACTACAAAAACTTCTAAACATCCCCTCGTTCATCATCTACGCCGGTGGTGTTGTTCACGGAGGTACATTGCCGACTTTGTTGCGGGTTCTCCTCGTTGGTAAATCTGAGGCATCTCCACGGTCTCATTTACTCCTTTGTTAATATTCTCGATTGACATTCTCAAATCTTGTCATAAAATAAGGGTTAATTAAGGAAATCAATATATTACATAATATCCCTATATACTTAACCAACTAATAAATAAGCTTAGGTAGGACACACTTTAGAAGGATTTAGTCGTCTCTCCCTCCTAGTTCTATTCTAGATCTCCGCCAGAGATCATATCCTAAGCTCGATACCAACCATGGCGCCCCAAAATAGGTCCATTCCATCCAACCCATTCTCGAGTCGCCAAATACATGGTACGAAATAAATAACTACAACTTTATTATTACAACATATAAACTGTGAGTTTAAATACGGATATTGCCATCTAGACAATATCCACACGCAAATAAATCCCCATCATAATTATTGATACATTATTTTACAAAAATGGTGAGGACTACTAAACAACTCTCTAGAACCTTCATTCCATACCCCACTAGTACTCGCTACATTCTCTCCTCCCGAGAAGAAAAATGGAACAAAAAGGAAAAGGGTGAGCTCAACTAGCCCGATAAAAGAATATTATGACTAAGATAATATACAACAAATTATCGTTAGTCTTCAACGGAAAAATCTAATAGAATACAATAGACAACCAGGTTTTAAATCAACAATTGCAAGAAAAACAACAATTCATTAGAAGAGTTAAGTGAGAATCACAAACCACTATCTTCTATATATGAATTTAAAAGTTCATCGTCGATATTTTTTTATCCTCGTAACATCAATCAATATATATCTAGAATCAAATATTCATCTTTGCACTACAGGCCAAAGATATTCATCAGTTGATCATGTTCATCTAAACACCTGTTCATCTTTACACTACGGGCCAAAGATATTAATCAGTCGGTCATGTTCATCTCAACACCTGTTCATCTTTGCACTACGGGCCAAAGATATTCATTAAAAATCATTCATCTTTACACTACAGGCCAAAGATAATCAGTAATATCATCATTTCGGATTGAGGATGATGAAAAATATTTTAAAGGAAACGAATCCAGTGAAACAAAAGAACAAATATTAAGGATTCGTATTTTAAACAATCCAAGTTCAAAAATACTTCATAAGTAATCAGAGTGGAGTAAAATTCAAGAATGATCAAAACATGGATACAATCAAAGTTAGTATCCGAATAGATATTTTAGACAAAAAGAAGAAATTTGATTTTTAAATTGAATATTGTCCATTATTAAATGAATAGTATGCCAGTATCGTGAATAGTTCCGTATCGTAAATAGTAACTCGACACCAAAAGATAGAAATTTCACAAAAAACATCTTCACGCTTCCGTGAATAGTACTCATGAATAGTAACTTCGTGAATAGTAACTTCTCATGAATAGTAACTTCGTGAATAGTAACTCGTGAATAAGAACTCATGAATAGTAACCCAGACATGAAAAAGTTTCAAATTTGATAAAATTTCTAACCAATATTTCGGCATGATGATATTGAAGAAATAATATCATTTTGAATAAAATAACATCCCTTACCTCGAAAGATCGATATTCTAAATGAAACAGGATATAGGCTATGACTTGAACTTGCACCGTATAGCAATACTCAAAATATACTCAAAATACTCACAAGAATAAACTCGATAATATAGAGAGAAAACTTCGATTTACGGTGTGATTTTCAATTCTAACCTAAGCACCCTATTTATAGGAAATTGCTTAGAACACAAAAGTAGAAAATTTAATATAATATATTATTAATAATAAATTTTCTTACGCCTCTTTAAATCAGCTCTAACATTTCCCACATGCCAACCTTCTAGAAAAAGTAATAAAAAAAACGTTTTTCATAAAATAAATAATTAAAACTTACAAAAATCAATTATTTGAACTTGAACTTTAATAATTCACAATAAATAGCCTTTTTGCGGAAAATTCGAATCTCGCGTGTTTTATAGGAAATTCAATTCTCTACAACTTTTCGTAAGAAAGTTTTCCAAATTCCAAACATAAATTAACAAAAATCCACAAACGGACGATTTTACAAGCTATAATCAAATTTCAGTCAATAAATGGGGTCCACCGACATGTTTAACATGTTTTAAACATTTATTGTAACAAAAATACTCTTCCTCCTCGTATACTCATATATCACACATTCATTGTAAAAATATCATCATTATTATATTATTAAAATATAATAATATATTTAAATAAATTATTTTATCGGGAAAAGATAAAATATTAATTTTCAACAATTATCACATTAAAATTTTCTCCATATATATCCACATAAAATCAATATTTCCCTCATCATATAAATCAATAATTAATTATTCACAAATAATATTACAGAATCACGATCTTGTGACGGTAGTTCCTCAGAAAGAGGGCTTTCCAATAAGGATCTCTCTTCTTCTGGCGGCGCAATTAGGTGACCAAACCTCTCCTTGAGAGCGAACTTTCTAGACATTGCCAATAATGTTATCCAATAATATTATTCGGGATAATATGAATTATTGCTCCGATAATGGAAAATCTTGTGTAATGACAATTTATTGAAACAACGATAATATAAAATATCAATCACGATAATTATTGAATCAATAAAATAAAATCTTGAGCAATAATTCTTCGTAACAATTATTAGTAAGTGCCTTCTTACGTAAGAATCAATAATTGGTGCAATCTGGTGTATTCTTGTTCAACAACGTGTATTAGTGTGTTTTAACCATTAGGGTATTCCAACGATGATAATCTTGGTAACAACTTCGCTTGATTATTTATAAACAACTTATATTTGTCATTTTTTTCATCCAATCGCTTTCCGTTATGGGGCCCACAAAAATCATGCTGGCATTCGTATGAATATTCTCAAATGATGACGAATATTCCACGACCAAACGAATATTCCCCGACGATAATGAATATTTTATAACCACTTGCTTATTCGAAATATTTGCGTATTTTACCCATAACTATCCACATTAATCAAATCAACTCTTACTATTTCAAAATAATAAATAGAGGAAAATAAATTTCATTTATTAATAATTTGGGGTCTTACACAACATAAACTCTGGAAAATATTTCCATCTTGTTATTCCATTAAATATTGTAGAGACCTTGAAAGCGTTGTACTCTTTCATTATCAATTTATTGTGTTGCATAGGTTGCGAGAAGACTTGTTAGTGATTAATGAATTGTTCAACTATTTCAAAGTTCCCCGAACTTTGGAGTTATTCTATCGAATTAGATAGTTTGTTGTTCTGATTCTTATACATTCGTTGTATATCTTAACTTGCGGGGAAAATTTGTTGCTCACCCTTGCTAAATAAAACTTTTTAGCTAGGGACGAAGTGGCGGGAGGTGCTGTGAAGAATAAAGGCAAAGGCATAGTGATAAATTAGTTATGAATAGCATTATTATTATGTTGTATTTATGAACTGTATATCTAAAGGGTATGTTTGTAATGTTAAGGTTAGACAACCTGGGATGAATGTATTAACTATATCAGTTAATGTGGTGTAATATTCTATTCATTAATGAATGGGTAGTTAGATGTTTATTATATTGTGTATCGTGAGCACCAAACTCGGAGGTCAGGTAACTCGAATTTGGGGGTGTAACATTACATCATTCAATAAATATTTCAAATCAACGAATTATCCATGCACTACGGGCCAAAGATATTCGTTAGTATCACTAGTGGTCATGATCATGCCAAACACCTGTCCATTTATGCACTACAGGCCAAAGAGGACTTTCACCACAAACCTTATATGTAACATTAAAGATTTTGATTATACCAATACACAATTCCTGATCATAATCATACCAATCAACAGTCTATCTTTGCACTACGGACCAAATATGACTTCCAATATAAGCATGAGGATGATAACAATGATATAAAGATTTAATCAAGTGAGATAAAGGATAAATATTAAAGAATTCTAATTCAATTTATCCAGAGTTCAAATATGTCCAAATTGTCAACATGATAACTATTTGTGAAGTAAAATTTAAGAATGATATTCATGTATCAAAAATAATTTTGACATAAAAAGAAAATTAAATTACATTGTGAATAGTATTAAGTGAATAATCTTTATATGAATAATGCATAGTATGTATGAATAGTATCGTATGAATAGTACCGGGACATAAAAATTTTAAAATTTAATAAGAAAGTTCAGACCAATATTCCAGTGAAATAATATTAGATGAAGCGCAAAACTTAAAGAATTTCTAATCATTTCAGAAATTATAGAACCAATACTTGCCATAGTAAGTGTAAATTTAGGAATATGAAATGAAATAATATCCCTTACATAATATGGAGTATGAAAGAAAATAATATTTCTTAGAGTATTGCAATAAAATAATATCTTTTACCTTAGTAGAAATTAGATTTGACTAAAATATGGGATATTATCACGAGAAAATCTTGCAAGAAAAAGCTACACTCAAAGTATTCTTATACTCAAGAGAAATACTCACAATACTATAGAATAAAAAAATTTTGATATTGAAGGTGTGTTTTTAGGAAGGAGGGTTACCCCTATTTATAGTGCAACCTCGGAGGAAAAATAATTGAACCAGCCTACTCTGCCAAACTTTTATGCCTAACTTCTGCCTAATTCTTTTTTTTCCAAGGTTGGGGCCCAAAAATTTGGCAACAAAGAATTCATTCTGCCCACCAACTTAGAAAACATAGTACGCAATGCCTTTGTAGGATAAAATACCAGCACATGGTTTTGAAAAATACCAAATCAAAATGATAGCATTCACTCCACTTTTATTCACATGTTAAAGATTATATATTATAATAATAATATTACCATTATAAAAATTATATTTTTTATATTATCGCATTATTATAATGTAATATTATAATAATATATTTGATTGAATATTTTATTGGAGAATATAATTGCCAACTTTCAAAAAATTTCTTCATTTATATCAAAATTGAACCAATATCCACCACATAATAATTATTCATAAATAATATTATAAGCTCACAATATTAACAACCAGGTCATTCCCAAGAAAGAGAGAGCTTTCCGATAAGGACTTATCCTTATTGGCGCACAATTATATAACCTAACCTCTTTCCTTGACTGAACTTTCTAGACATTTTCAATAATGCTAACTAATAATATGAATAATTATGTTGTGTCAATTATTGATTTAATAATATAAAATATTGTGTAGATGATACTGTGATAATAATTAAATCAATAATATGACATACTATACAACAATTACTATGGTAATTATTGAATGAAACTGAGTGACTTTTTACGTAAGAATCAATAATCAGAAATATTGTGCAATACCGTGTGCTACTATGCAACCACGCGTATTAATGTACTTTTACCACCAGATATTTCAACAGTTAACGGTAAAAGTTTTGTCGTTATTTTTATAAAAAGGTTATTTCTGTTGATTTCTATATTCAAAATTTATTCCGTTATATGGTCCACCAATGATTGCGCCGTCGTACGGATATTTCCCGACAAAAAGAATATTCCCTGACCAAACGAATATTTTATGACCACTTGCTTATTTTGCAAAATGTGCACATTTCACCCATAACTAAAGAATTATATCAATCAACACCTTATTATTCAAAATAATAATTAGAGAAATTAAATCTTTATCCATAAAAAGTTGAGGTCTTACAACCTCCTCTCCTTATGAAATTTCATCTTCAAAATTGATGTACGTACCTAGTATGTCGAAGAGGTGAGGATACCTTGTTTTTATTTCAGATTCTAACTCCCGGGTCATTTCCTCAATATCGTGGTTTCTTCATAAAACTTTGACTTGAGGTATAACCTTTGAGCATAAAATATGTTCCTTTCATCTAAGATTTTAACAGGTACCTCTTCATACGTTAAATCTTCTGCTATCTCGTCTGGTTCTAATTCAATAATGTGGTTCAGGTCTTTCACATATTTACTTAGCATGGATATGTGAAAAACGTTATGAACACGAGACATACTTGGCGGTAAAGTGAGTCTATAGGCCACAGTTCCTACTCGATCGAGGATTTCAAATGGACTAATGAATCGAGGGTTGAGTTTTCCTCTTTTTCTAAATCTCGTAACTCCTTTCCATGGAGGAACACGTAACAATACATGATCTCCAACATTGAACTCCACGTCCCTTCGATGAAGATTGGCATAACTCTTTTGTCAATCTTGTGAGGTTTGTATACGTTGCCGGATCATTAGAATATTTTTGTAGTCATGTGTGCCATTTCTGATCCCAACAACTTTGCTTCACCCGCCTCATCCCAACATACTGGAGAACGACACTTTTGTCCATACAACGCCTCGAATGGAGCCATGCCTATACTTTCTTGATAACTATTATTGTAGGAGAATTCCACCAATGGCAAGTACTTGTCCCGACTTCCTTTGAAGTCTAGGACACAGAGTCTTAATAGATCTTCAAGAGTTTGAGTAGTCCTCTCCAATTGTTTGTTTGTCTGAGGATAATATGCAGAACTGAATCGTAGATCAGTGCTCATAGCTTTCTACAAGCTGACCCAAAATCATGAAGTGAATCTTGGGTCTCAATCAGAAACTATGGATACTGGTATACCATGAAATCTCACAATCTCATTTATGTACATACGAGCAAGACGTTCAAGTGAATAAGTTTCTCGTATAGGCAAGAAATGAGAAGACTTGGTTAATCTATCGACAATGACCTAAATTACATCTATGCCTTGAGAAACCTTGGGAAGACCAGTAACAAAATCCATATTGATGTGCTCCTACTTTCATTCTTGAATTTCAAGTGGTTGTAATGGACCTTTTGGTACTTGACGTTCCACCTTGACACGTTGACAAGTTAAACACCTTGAGATAAACTCCGCAATCTTTCTCTTCATATTGCTCCACCAAAATGTATGTCGAAGATCATGATACATTTTAGTACTTCCAGGATGGATTGCAAATGGTGTGTTGTGTGCCTCCATCATGATTTTATACTTCAATTCAGAGTCTTTAGGAACACAAAGTCTGGAGTTGACTCAAAGTATTCTTTCTTCATCAATTCTTGCTTCTGGAATAACACCTTTTTCTACTTTCTCTTTCATACGCATCAGCTCCGGGTCTGTGGCTTGAGTAGCTTTAACTTTATCGATTAAAGTTGGTTCTACTCATATATTTGACATCATCACGTGGGTCCCTAGAGTCTTTAACTCTATCTCCATCCTTTGTAAGTCATACAAAATGGATCTTTTTGTTAACAACATCGCACTCGTATTCGCATATGATCTTCTACTCAACGTGTCAGCTACCACGTTCGCTTTTCCAAGATGGTATTGAATGGTATGGTTATAATCTTTGAACAGCTTAAGCCAACGTCGTTGCCGCATGTTGAGTTCCTTTTGGGTAAAGAAATATTTGAGACTTTTATGATCTGTATAGATCTCTACTTTCTCCCTGTACAGGTAGTGCCTTTAGATCTTTAACGCGAAAATGACTGCCAACTCTAGATCATGAGTAGGATAATTCCTCTTATATTCTTTGAGTTTTCGTGAGGCATGGGCTATGACTTTCCCATGTTGCATGAGAACATATCCTAAACCTTTGCCTGAAGCATCGCTATAGATGATAAATCCCTCCGAACCTGATGGTATTGTTAGAACAGGTGATTAAATGAGTCTCCTCTTGAGTTCTTAGAAGCTCTTCTCACATTCCTCGCTCCATCCAAATTTTGTATCTTTTTGAGTCAGCTTAAGCCAACGTCGTTGCCGCATGTTGAGTTCCTTTTGGGTAAAGAAATATTTAAGACTTTTATGATCTGTATAGATCTCTACTTTCTCCCTGTACAGGTAGTGCCTTTAGATCTTTAACACGAAAATGACTGCCAACTCTAGATCATGAGTAGGATAATTCCTCTTATATTCTTTGAGTTTTCGTGAGGCATGGGCTATGACTTTCCCATGTTGCATGAGAACATATCCTAAACCTTTGCCTGAAGCATCGCTATAGATGATAAATCCCTCCGAACCTGATGGTATTGTTAGAACAGGTGATTAAATGAGTCTCCTCTTGAGTTCTTAGAAGCTCTTCCACATTCCTCGCTCCATCCAAATTTTGTATCTTTTTGAGTCAGCTGAGTTAATGGGGGTAGCGATTCGAGAATATCCTTCCACGAATCTCAAATAATAACCCATAAGCACGAAAAGTTACGTGCTTGATTCTCGACTTAAGTTGCTCCCAACTTTGTATTGCTTTAATTTTTTCCAGGTCAACTGATATTCCATACTTCGATATCACATGCCCAAGAAATGCTACTTCTTCAAGCCAGAACTTGCATTTCTTCAACTTGACGTATAGCTTGTTTTCACGAAGCTTATCGAGTATCAGCTTCAAGTGTTGCTCATGATCTTCACAACTTTTGGAGTAAATGAGGATGTCATCAATAAAGATAACCACAAAATGATCCAAATATTCCTTGAATACTCGGTTCATCATATCCATGAAAGTAGCAAGAGCATTAGTCAATCCAAAAGACATGACTAGGGATTCGTAATGCCCGTATCGAGTTCTGAAAGTCTTCTTTGGAATGTCATCAGTTTTAATCTTTAATTGATGATATCCAAAACAAAGATCGATATTTGAGAAGTATTTAGCACATTATTACAACCGGTCAAACAGGTTCATCAATGCGTGGTAACAGTACCTATTTATTTTTGATGGTGACATGGTTCAACCCCGATAGTCAATGCAAAGTCGCATACTCCCATCTTTCTTCTTCTGACGAATAAAACAGGAGCACCCCAAGGAGATGTACTAGGGCGAATGAAACCAATGTCTAACAACTCCACAGTAGTTGGGTTTTTAACTCCTGAAGTTCAATAGGAGCCATTCAATATGGGGTTTTGGAAATGGGTTTTGTACCGGGTTCAAGGTCAATATAAAATTCGATATCACGCTCTAGGGGTAGCCCAAGAAGTTCTTCAGGAAATACGTTAGGAAATTCATTAACAATAAGAAATAATATTCAAATCTGATGTATTTTTGTTTAAATTCATGACATGGGCTAAGAAAGCTTGACATCCATTTTTAATAAACAAATAGCTTTATGGCTTGATATGGCGGTGATTGACTTTAGTGGTTTGGTTACTTGAATTAAGCATAATACTTGGTTAGAACATGAAAACTAACAACCTTACGAAAAACAATCAATTTTAGAATGATGAGTAGTTAACCAATCAATCCCTAAAATCACATCAAATGCAAGTATTTTTAAAGAGATGAGATCAGGTAATGTGATGGTACCAATTTGAATCAAGCAAGATTTATAAGCGATGGATCTGATGCAATGAAGGTTTCACTAACGGAGTTTCAACATATAAGTCAAAGTCTAATTTCTCAGGAGTCAAGTTCAAATGTTGAGCATAAGCAGGAGAAATAAAAGAATGGGTAGAACCGGTATCTAATAAGGTATAGACTTCGCAAGAGTTTATGATTAGCTTACCTGTGATAACTTTATTCGGGTTCTTCGCCTTTTGGAACGTCACGAAAAAACGCTATCCCTTGAACCACCGACTTTGTTTTGTCTGTAGCCGTCTTTGGTGCCACTGTCCCAGCTAGACTTCACTTCGCTACAAGACAACTAAAAACTGTTTGGATTCCAAAACTAAAACATACCTTGGAAGGTTGTGAACAGTTTGGATTCATGTGTCCCTCCTCTCCGCATCTGTAACATCTAACTGGCGGTCTTTCTCCTCCCCTAAAAACTTTTGCTATTGCTGTTGCCGATGTCTTTCTTTCATTGTTAAATCTTATCTTCTTAAAATTTCCACTTGAATCATTTCTTCTATTATCTTGGCCATGATTAGCACCGAAGTGGTTACCATTTCTGGCACATTGGCTATCACTGCTTTGATGACTGTTGCCATTGGTATAACTATTATCTTGTTGTCGGTTGTTGTCTTTTGGTTGATCTGACTCATAATCCCGCTCCAATAATTGAGCTTTATTTACAACATGTAAATATGTAACAATCCAGGATTTTATTTGTAATTTAAAATATTTATTAAATTAAATAAATATTTTATTGATGTGGTTGTTATTAGTAGATATTTTTGAATTAAATTTATTAGATAATACTTTAATTTAATTTAATAGTTAGAGAGTTGTTAAAGATTACATGAGTTGCTATGTTGCTATCTTAATTTAATAATTAAAGTGATATGTTAA
This sequence comes from Panax quinquefolius, assembly GCA_020205615.1. Classification (NCBI taxonomy): domain Eukaryota; kingdom Viridiplantae; phylum Streptophyta; class Magnoliopsida; order Apiales; family Araliaceae; genus Panax; species Panax quinquefolius. Next base: position 78,678,821 of record CM035159.1, on the reverse strand, counting down.
TTTATTAAATAAAATTATAATGAGATTATAATTTTGTGGTAATTAGTTAAGTGGAAAATTTATTTAATATGTTGTAATTAGTTTATTTAACTAAGATTGGATATGGAAATCCAAATAAATAATGTGGGAATGAAGTACCCAGATTTGGGGGTGTCACAGGTTGGTATCAAAGCTTTAGGTAATGAACCTTAGGTGGGGGAAAAAGCCTTAGGAATTAACCTTATAGAAGATTGAAAAGATAGTGGTGATGAACTCTTATGGAGTTTTAAGAAAGAAGTAATAAAACACTTTATGTGCTTATGTGGTTTTAATCTATGTGCTCGTGAGTGTTGAGTAGTGATGATTAGTAATTAAAACTTAAAATTTTGTTGGTGGACAAGGTAAAGAATGCTCAACTACAACACGAGGAATGCAGAAAAATAAAGGAAAGTATGGGCAAGGGTAATGAGATGAAGTACAAGCGTTGATACCGAAGGAGTACTAAGATTCGAGGGACGAATTTGGGTTCCAGCAGTACTGGAGATTAAAGAAGAAATCTTGACAGAAGCTCATAACTCAAGATATTTGATTCATCCGAGAAGTACAAAAATGTATCAAGATTTGCGGCGACATTTTTGGTGGCCAAATATGAAAAGAGACGTTACAGAATGTGTTGCGAAATGCTTGACATGTCGAGAGAGTAAAGGCTGAGTATCAAAGAGCAAGAAGATTACTTCAACCGTTGGACATACCGGAATGGAAGTGGAAGCATATCACAATGGATTTTGTGGTAGGCCTTCCAACGACTCAGAAAAGGATACGGTGCGATATAGGTAATAGTGGATAAATTAACGAAATCGGCACACTTTTTGTCAATAAAGATTAGATTTAATCTTGATCAACTGGCAAAATTGTATGTCAAGGAGATCGTTTTGAGACATGGAGTTCCAGTGTCAATTGTATCAGACAGAGATCCAAGATTCACATAAAACTTCTGGAATAGACTACAAGAATGCATGGGAACACAATTGAGAATGAGTACAACATATCATCCGCAAACCAATGGTCAAAGCAAACGAACAAAGCAGACATTAGAAGATATGATTAGATCATGCATCATGGATTTCAAAGGGAACTAGGACGATCATCTACCGTTGGCAAAGTTCGCCTACAATAATAGTTACCACGCAAGCATTGGCATGATGCCATACGAGGCAGTATAGGGCATGAAATGCAAAACTCCACTCTGCTGGGATGAAGTTGGTGAACGTCAACTATTAGGACTGGAACTAGTACAATAGACCGCTGAAATTATCAAAATCATCAGAGCAAGACTGGTAGGTGCTCAAGATAGACAGAAGAAGTATGTTGATCAACAGAGGCAAGATCGCGAATTTGATATAAGAAATTTCATTTTCCTGAAAGTTTCTCCTTGGAAGGGGGAGATTCATTTTGGCAAGAAAGGAAAGCTAAGCCCAATGTTTATTGGACCCTTCGAGGTACTGCGAAGAGTGGGAGAAGTAGCTTACAAGGTAGCTTTACCTCCAGAATTAGAACATGTTCACAACGTTTTTCATGTGTCGATGTTGCGACCTTATAAACCCGATTACAAACATGTGATCGAGTATGAACCGTTACAGTTCAATAAGGATTTATCTTATGAGGAGGTTCCTATCAAGATAGTTGATAGGAAAGAACAAGTACTTAGGAATAAGGTGATACCTTCGGTGAAGGTGATATGGAGAAACCACAATGTCGAAGATGCTACGTGGGAACTCGAGGATGAAATGATGAAGAACTACCCTGAGTTATTTTTTTAATCTATGTCTTCGATTCTGGGGATAGAATCTTTGTAAGGAGGGAAGAATGTGATGAATAAATTGTTTGAGTTGTGATTCTGGAGACAGAATCCTTGTAAGGAGAGAAGGATGTAAAAATCCAGGATTTTATTTGTAATTTAAAATATTTGTTAAATTAAATAAATATTTCACTGATGCGGTTGTTGTTAGTAGATATTTTTGAATTAAATTTATTAGATAATACTCTAATTTAATTTAATAGTTAGAGAGTTGTTAAAGATTACATGAATTGTTATATTGTTGTCTTAATTTAATAATTAAAGTGATATGTTAATTTATTAAATAAAATTATAATGAGATTATAATTTTGTAGTAATTGGTTAAGTGGGAAATTTATTTAATATGTTGTAATTAGTTTATTTAACTATGATTGAATATGGAAATCCAAATAAATAATGTGGGAATGAAGTACACAGATTTGGGGGTGTCACAAAATACAAACAGAGTTTATGAGAGATAAGATGTTGATAAATTTTGGGTTTCAAACATCTTAGAAACATTCGCGTCATTCGCTCCTCATTATCTACCAAATGGGATGCAAACCGGGACAACTCCGTAAACTTGGCTTCGTATTGCAATACAGTCATATTGTTTTTCTCCAGTTTGATGAATTTCACTTCCTTCATGTGACGAATACTTTCTAGAAAGTACTTGTCGTTGAACAATTCTTGGAACCTCTCCCAAGACATCTTAAGTGTGGATAGATGAGTACGTTTTATGGATTCCCACCAGTAATCTGCCTCTCTGCGCAACATAAAGGTGGCGAAGGGAACCTTTTCCTCTTCAGTGCATCCAAAGACATCAAATATCTTGGCAATATGCTTAATCCATGTCTCTGCCTTAAGTGGCTCTGGCTTTCCCAAAAACTCCGGCGGTCCCAACTCCTTAAATTGTTTAGTAGTGACCAACCGTGAGTTGCCATTGTTTCCACTTGCATTTTGAACATGAGTTTCTCTCGTTTGATGTTGCATTAATTGTAAAAAACTCCTAAACATCCCATCGTTTATCATTTGGTCGGTGTTAATTTTTACATAAGGATTATTGCCTTCTTGATGTATATTATCCTGGTTATTGATTAACGGTGTCTCAACGGTCTCATGTGCTCCATTGCCCATCTCAAAATTTTCAGATGTCATTCTTAAACTCTGCCACAAAACAAGGGTTAATTAAAGAAATTCACATGCCACATATTAACCCTATATTCTGACCGACCAATAACAAATAAACTTAGGTAGGACACACTAGCGAAGGATTTACTCGTCTCTCCCCTCCTAGTTCTAATACCAGATCTCCACCAGAGATCATATCTCTAAGCTCTGATACCAACTGTGACACCCCCAAAATAGGTCCACAGAACCCATTTTGAGTCGCCAAATACATGGTACAGAAACCAAATACAAACTTCATTAATATAACTGTCGTGCAAAATATGACAACACATATGTTGTGAGTTTTAATACAAACATTATCTTGTAGACAATATCCAAACTCAAATAAAGTCCTCATTACAATTATTGTTACACTATTTTACAAAATAGTGAGGACTACTATATTAACCATCTTGAATCCTTACTCCACTTCCCGACTAGTCCCAGCTATATTCTCGCCTCTTGAGAAGAACAATGGAACCAAAAGGAAAAGGGTGAGCTCAACTAGTCCAGTAAAGAATATTATGACTAAGATAATATAGATCAAATTATCTTTAGTCCTCAATAGGGAAAAATTTGATAGGATACAATAGACAACAAGTTTTAGAGTACAACTACAACAAAATTAGCAATCCATTAGAAGAGTCAAGTAGACCATGATATCTACTATCTTCTATGATTTAAAAGCTCATCATCAATATTTTATCCATGTAACATCATTCAAAAAATATTTCAAATCAAAGAATTATCCATGCACTACGGGACAAGGATATTAGTTAGTATCACTAGTGGTCATGATCATGCCAAACACCTATCCATCTATGCACTACGGGGCCAAAAAGAACTTTCACCACAGACCTTATTTGTAACATTAAAGGTTATAATTATACCAATTCACAATTCCTGGTCATAATCATACTAATCAATAGTCCATCTTTGCAATATGGGCCAAAGATGACTTCCAGTATAAGCATGAGGATGATAACAATAATATAAAGATTCAATCAAGTGAGATAAAGGATAAATATTAGAGAATTCTAATTCAATTTATCTAGAGTTCAAATATGTCCAAATTGTCAACATGATAACTGTTTGTGAAGTAAAATTCAAGAATGATATTCATGTATCAAAAATAATTTGGACAGAAAAGAAAATTAAATTCTATTATGAATAGTACTCATGAATAGTACCGTATAAATAATCTTGTATGTATAAATAATATGTATGAATAAAATAGTATGAATAGTATATAAAAAGTTTAAAATTTAATAAGAAATTTCGGACCAATATTCTAGTGAAATGATATTAGATGAAGCCTGAAAACTTAAGGAATTTCTAATCATTTCGTAAATTATAGAAGCGATACTTGCCATAGTAAGTGTAAATTTAGGAATATGAAATTAAATAATATCCCTTACATAATATGGAGTATGAAAGAAAATAATATTTCTTACGATTATTGCAATAAAATAATATCCTTTACCTTAGTAGAAACTAGATTTGACTGAAATATCGGATATTTTTCTGAGAAAATCTTGCACAAAAAGTTACACTCAAAGTATTCTTATACTCAAGAGAAATACTCACAATACTATAGAATAAGAATTTCTGATATTAAAATTGTGTTTTAGGAAAGAGGGGTTACCCCCTATTTATAGTGCAACCTCAGAGGAAAAACAATTGAACCAGCCTACTCTGCCAAACTTTTATGCCTAACTTCTGCCTAATTCCTTTTTTTTCCAAAGTTCGGGCCCAAAAATTTGGTAAAAAAGATTTCATTCTGCCCACCAACTTAGAAAACATAGTACGCAATGCATTTGCAGGAAAAAATACAAGCACGTAGTTTTGAAAAATACCAAATTAAAATGATAATATTCACTCCACTTTTATTCACATGCTAAAGATTATATATTATAATAATAATATTACCATTATAAAAAATTATATTTTTATATTATTACATTATTATAATGAAATATTATAATAATATATTTGAATGAATATTTTATCTCGAGAATATAATTGCTAACTTTCAACAAAATCCTTCATTTATATCAAAATTGAACCAATATCCACCACATAATAATTATTCATAAATAATATTATAAAAAAGATGAATTTTTTTCTATAAATATTATTTTTTTGAATATTATGGAATAAATTTGATATAATGTTATATTGTGTGGTAATATTTATAAATTTTGGTAAAGTATACAGAGTTGTTATAAAATATTCGTTTTAATTGAGAATATTCTTTTTGTTGGGAATATTAGCATACAGCGGCTCAATCAATGGTGGACCCCATGTAATTATTGTTAGCGGATTGAGAAAGCGACAAAATATTTTATAAAATAACTGTGAAAGGTTACCGGTTAAAACTGTTGAACTACCTGCGGTGGTAAAAGTACAAAGATGTCTGGCTGGTGCATAATAGAGCAATACTATTGATTATTGATGCTTATGTGAGAAATCACCAGCTATGCTCGATTATTATCATACGATAAATTTTGCATCGTATCTATTTATATTATTGATTGATTATTTATCACGACAAAGATCAACTGTATATATTATGTTATAGTATTAAATCAATAATTGAGACGACAAGTTATAAATGATTAATAATTGTTGAAAGATTAAATATGTGTTGATGAAAAAAATGATTTGTGGTAGTTTGATTATTTTATGGGGGCTCGTATGTCATCATACGTAAAGAGTCTTTTCATTATCTAAGTCTCTTAATAGTATTTACCTTCGTCGATTATAATTACCTTCGTCGATAGTATTACCTTGTGAATAGTATTTACCTTCAATCGATAGTATTTACCTTCCGTTAATAATAATTACCTTTACGGTCCGAACCACTTGTCGCGTTTACACATTCGAGGCGTCGAACCACTTGTCGTTTCACATTCACGAGGCGTCAACCCGATAAATCAAGCCACTTGCCTTTTCACACGGCAGGTGCTAAGCTTAGAAATCTTCTATAAATAGAGGCCTAGAGGCTTCATTATTTTCACGCAATTTATTGACTATAGAGAGAGAAAGTATAGAGAGAATAAGAGAAAGAAGAAGAGTATTTTGTTACTACCTGCTGCCGCAGATTCAATCTCCTACCAAATGTAAGTGGTGTTATTCTTTCTTATTCATGAAGAGAACTATTGTTATTCCATCGCTATTATTACGGCGGGCATTAACTCAGTTTACCACTATACTGATAACTGCGGTTTACCTATTACTTCATATGGCGACATTCTTCTATGATTCACATTGGAACATCCTGCTCGTGTGTTTACACTCTGACTTCTGGTTCCGATCTTTATTATTACATTGGAACATCACATGCATGGTGTTTTACACCTGACAAGTTAAATCTTTATTATTACATTGGAACATCACATGCATGTGTTTTACGGGACACATTCGGTTCCGCTTTTTATTACATTGGAATATCCTATCTACATGTGTTTTACCGGATCTGATTAAATCTTTATTATTACATTTGGAACATCCTCGCCGATTGTGAATTTCACGACGACTTCGGTCTGTTATTTATTATTACATTGGAAAAAAACATGCGTCGTGTTATATCGCGTATGTAATGGTGATTTCTTTTGTTATTCCATTCTTTATTATACCCAATTAAGTTAAAAACTTTGACTTATATACTCCGTGAAATTAGTGGAATATCCTTGATATTGCGTTTCATCCGATATCTTTTTCATGAAAATATTCTTCCGATCATTCTTGAATTTTACTCTCTACAAAACAATTATGTATTGATAATTTGATACGTGAATAATTCACCGGATAAAATAATTTCTTGAACTTGTTTTATTGAATTCTTATATCATTGTCATCATCCTCATGTTTATATTTTTTAAAGTAACATCGCAGGCACCTTGAGTGCATAGATGGACTTGGTATGATTATGACCGAGGAGACTATTCTGGCAATTGTAATCATGGCCAAGTAATGTTACAAAATGATGTGGTAAAAAAATCCTCGATTAGTAAAGCTAGTGCATCGATGGGCCAGGTTGTTGGCATGATCATGACCATTAATGAATACACTGAATATTCTTGGCCCATAGTGCATGAATAATTGTGGTGGTGGATACTAAAGAATATCTCTTGCCGAAGTAGTGCGGTGATTCGATGATGTGGAATATTTATTAAAGTTTCGAGTCTCAGCTTATTGAAATGATGAAAAACCTTTTAAAACTAAAGATAAGAGACTTTATTTTCTACTTGACTCTTTTAATGGATCAGATATTCAATGCATTAAACCGTTGTCTATTGTATTTTATCGCTTTTAACATTGTTGAAGACTATTGATAATTTATTCGTGCATTATCTTAGTCATAATATTTCATCCGGCTAGTTGAGCTCACCCTTTCTTTCCGTTTTCTCTGTGAAATGAGAATATAATGGGACGCAGCTCTGGGAAACGAGGATGGTCACCGAAGATAGCATTAGTAGTCCTCATTATCTACAATGAAATAGTGTGATAATAATTGTAATGAGGACTCCTTTTTGAGTTGTATAATATCTAGTAGACGATATTTGTATTTAAACTCACAGTTTATATTTGTATTGTACCGGCGCTTATGTTAAGTAAGTTGTATTTAAATTTCATTACCAAGTGTAAGCGGCGACCCAAGACGTGATGATATACCTATTTTGGGGGCGTCACAATTAATATCGTGAGCTTAGGATATGATCCCGCACTAAGATGTGAGAATAGTACTAGGAGGGAGACGGGAATACTCTTCGGCTAGTATGACCTACCTAAGTTTATGTGTTATTTTATTGGTCGGTCGAAGAAGATAGGATAATTTGTTACATGTCAATTAACCTTTTGTTTTGGGCGGGCGATGTCTGAAACATCGAATGTTAATCGAGAATGTTGAGAATAGTAATGGAGCGCGAGCGATCGTTGATTCACTACATATCAATAATCGTCCGATAATGTGCATCGTGAAGCGTGACAATCCTCATGTCAAAACAACAACGGTGACCAAATGATGAATGATCAAATGTTCGAGAGGCTTTATGCGGCAATGAGCGAGAGTGACTCTCGTCCAAAGAAATGGAAACATCGAAAACTCTCGCCATTACTTACAAAACAATTGAGGCTGGGACCACCGGAGTTTAAGAGAGAGCCAAACCACTTTTGACGGAAGCATGGAAAAAATAGATTACCAAGATATTTGATGTCTCGATGCTCCGAAGAGGCAAAGGTTCCTTCGCACGCTTTTATGTTGCGCGGAGAGGCGGATTACCTGTGGTGAATCTCAGAAAGCATTACTCAACTCTTCAGACAAGATATCTTGGGAGAAGTTCCAGAGTCGTTCAACGACAAATACTTTCCGAAAGTATTCGCCATACTTAAGGAGGTGGAATTTATCAAGTTGAACAAAAATATACGATGGCCAGGTCGTAATGTCACGAGGCAAAATTCATGAAAGTTATCACTAAGCTTTCATACCCCACTGGGTGGATAATGAAGAGAGAATGCCGAATGTTTTTAAGAGGTTTGAAGCGAGAATACGCTCGACATCTTATTTCTCATAAACCGTGTTTTGTATTCGAGATGTTGTAAATAGGCCTCCGATTAGTGGAACGCAATAACGAGTCAACATGACTAAAAGAGAGGCTGCTGGCAAAATTATAATACTCAAAGGGAGAATATCATCGAAGCGGTGACAAGCGAGGGAGGGGAATCGGCGGGCGGATATGGTAACCACTTTGGGTGGTGTCGAGGCGAAACAATAAGAATGGACATTTCAAGAAATCGGAGATTCATGATGGTGGAAAAGCCAAAGACGCAAAGACCCATTGTTAAGGAAGGAAGGAAAGACACCTATCATATGCTTCAAACGCGAGAGAGAGGACACATCATCCAAACTCACTAGCCATTCGTGCCCAAAGCATGTTATAATTGTGGAAGAGAAGGTCACTTAGCTCGATTTTGTCGCCATCAAGACAAATTCACCAGGATGAAGGCACCAAAGGCCATCCTGTAAAATTCAAACCTAGAGTGCAAGGGAGGCGTTTTGTCATTGTGACCTCCCAAAGAGCAAGGAATCCGAATGAGGTCATCACGGTAAGCTTATCATAAACTCTAATGATCTATACTTTATTTGATACGGTTTTTTATTTCTCCTACTTCTGCGCCATCGATTAAATTTGACTCCGAGAAATTAGACTTTGACTTATCTGTGGAAACTCCAGTTGGGAGAAACCTTCATTACATCCACTCGCTTATAAGTCTTGTTTGGTTCAAATCGGTACCCTCTCACATTACCTGTCGATCTTATTTCATTAAAAATACTTGCATTTGACGTGATTCTAGGGATTGATTGGTTAACTACTTATCATGCAAAATTGATTGTTTTCGTAAGGTTGTTAGCTTTCATATTCCTAATCAACCTATTATCGAATTCAAACGACCAAACCATTAAAATCAATCACGTTTATCTCAAGCCATAAAAGCTATTCGTTTATTGAAAAGCGGATGTCAAGCTTTCTTAGCTCATGTCATGATTTAAACAAAAATACGCCGGTTTTGAGCGATATTTCTATTGTTAATAAATTTCTGACGTATTCCCCGAAGAACTTCTGGCCTACCCCGAGCGTGAAATTGAATTTTGTATCGACCTTGAACCCGTCTGACAAAACCTATTTCCAAAGCCCATGTCGAATGGCTCTATTGAACTTCGAGGAGTTAAAGACCCAACCGCAGGAATTGTTAGACATCGGCTTTATTCGTCCTAGTACTTCTCCTTGGGGTGCTCCTGCTCTATTCGTGAAGAAGAAAGATGGGAGTATGCGACTTTGTATTGATTATCGGGAGTCAATCATGTCACCATCAAAATAGGTATCCATTGCCACGTATTGTTGACTGTTTGACCGTTGCAAGGAGCCAAATTCTTTCAAAGATTGATCTTCGTTCTCCGGATATCACCAATTGAAGATTAGAACCGTGACATTCCAAAAGCTTCCGCTTTAACTCCTCGAGACGGGCATTATGAATTCCTAGTCATGTCCTTTGGATTGACTAATGCTCCGCTTCCTTCATGGATATGATGAACCAAGTATTCAAGAATATTTAGATCACTTTGTGGTCGTCTTTATTGATGACATCCTTATTTATTCCAAAAGCCGTGAAGATCATGAGCAACACTTGAGGTGACACTCCAAAAGCTTCGTGAATATAAGCTTTATGCCAAGTTGAAGAAATGTGAGTTACGGCTTGAAGAAGCATTCCTTGGGCACGTGGTATTAAGTCATGGAATATCTGTTGACCCAAAGAAAGATTGAAGCTATTCAAAGTGGAACAACCTAAATCGATGGACGTCACGTAGCTTTCTGGTTTAGTGGGTTATTATCGGAGATTCGTGGAAGGATTTTCTCGAATCGCTACTCCATCGACTCGGTGACTCGGAAAGATACAAAGTTCTATTGGAGCCGAAGAATGTGAGAAGAGTTTTCAAGAACTCAAGAGGAGACTTATTTCAAAGACTGCTACGACAATACCATCCGGCTCGGAGGATTTGTCATCTACAAATGATGCTTCCGAGCAAAGGGTTGGGATGTGTTCTTATGCAACATGGAAAAGTTATAGCACTATGCCTCGCGACAACTCAAAGAATATGAGAGGAATTATCCTACTCACATCTAGAGTTGGCAAATTATTATCTTCACTTAAAATTTGAAGGCATTACTTGTATGGGGAGAAAGTGGAGATCTACGGATCATAAAAGCCTCAAATATTTCTTCACTCAAAAGGAACTCAACATGCGACAACGACGTTGGCTTGAATCGCTGAAAGATTATGATCATACCATCCAATACCATCCCGGAAAAGTGAACGTGGTAGGTAGTGGCGTTGAGTAGAAAATCATACGCAAGTCTGAGTGCGATATTGTCAACGCAAAGGCCCATTTTGTGTGACTTGCAAAGGATGGAGATAGAGTTAAAGACTCGAGGGACGCGTGTGATGATAGCGAGTATACGAGTAGAATCGACTTTAATCGATAAAGTTAAAGTGTCCGCACTGGACACGGAGGCGATGCGTGTATGAGGAAAAAGTGCAAGAAGGTGCTATCTTAAGAAGCAAGAATCGATGAAGAAGGAATACTTAGTCAACTCCCGGACTTTTGTGTTCCTAACGACCGATTTAAAGTATAATATCATGATGGAGGCGCACACACACCATTTGCAATCCATCCCGGGAGTACCAAAATGTATCATGATATTCGTCATACATTTTGGTGGAGCAATATGAAGAGAGAGATAATGCTGTTTATCTCAAGGTGTTTAACTTGTCAACGAGTTAAGCGAGCATCAAGTACCAAAAGGTCCATTGCAACCAATTGAAATTCCGAATGGAAGTAGGAGCACATTACCATGGATTTCGTTCTGGCCTTCCTAAGGTTTCTCAAGGCATTGATGCGATTTGGGTCATTGTTGATAGATTGACCAAGTCTCGCTCATTTCTTCACCGAATCTGAGAAACTTATACACTTGAACGTCTTGCTCGATATACATAAACGAGATTGTAAGACCGCATGGTATGCCGGATCCATAGTTTCGATCGAGACCCAAGATTCACTTCACGATTTTGGGTTAGTTTGCAAAAAGCTATGAGCACAGACTTACGGTTTAGCTCGGCGTATCATCCTCGACCAGACCAGACGGTCGGAGAGGACTATTCAAACTCTTGAAGATCTATTAAGACTCGTGTCCTTGATTTCAAGGGAGTTGGGACAAGTTTCTTACCATTGGTGGAGTTTTCCTACAATATGATTATCAAACAAGTATTGGCATGGCTCCATTCAAAGCGTTGTATGGAAGAAAGTGTCGTTTCTCGGTATCTTTGGGATGAGGTGGGTGAAGCAACGTTGTTGGGACCGGAGTTGGTACGTATATGACTACGGAAAAGATTCAAACGATCCAAACAACGTGTAAAACCTCACAAAATCGACAAAAGAGTTATCTTGATCTTCATCGAAAGGGCGTGGAATTCGATATAAGAGATCATGTGTTGTTAAAAGTTGCTCCATAGAAAGGAGTTACAAGATTTGGAAAGAGAGGAAAACTTAATCCTCGATTCATCGGTCCATTTTAATCCTCGATCGAGTAGGAACATGGCGTCTATGTGACTTCGCTTTCTGCTTGAAATATGTCACGTGTTCATAACGTTTTCACATATCCATGTTACGTAAATATGTGAAAGACCCGAACCACATTATTGAGTTAGAACCGAAAACGAAATAGCGGAAGATTTGACGTATGAAGAGGTTCCCGTTCAAATCTTGGATAAGAAGGAACATATTCTACGCTCTGAGGTTATACCTCAAGTCGAAGTTTTGTGGAGGAACCACGATGTTGAGGAAATGACTTGAGAGTTAGAATCAAATAAAATCAAGGTATCCTTACCTCTTCGACATACCGTGTCGTACCCTAATTTCGGGGCTAAATTTCATAAGAAGGGGAGGTTGTAAGACCCTGACTTTTATAAATAAAGATGAATTTTTTCTATAAATATTATTTTTGAATATTATGGAATAAATTTGATATAATGTTATAGTTGTGGGTAATATTTATAAATTTTGCAAAGTATGCAAGTTGTTATAAAATATTACGTTTGGTTGGGGAATATTCTTTTGTTAGGGAATATTATTCAATAACTACTCAATCATTAGGTGGACCTGTAACGTAAATTATTATCAGGATTGAGAAAAACGACAAAAATATTTTATAAAAATAACGGCGGAGGTGTTACCGTTAAAAGCATTGAACTACCCGGTGGTAAAAGTACGATGAATGTCATTGGTTGCATAGTAGCACACTTGGTGATTGATTATTGATGCTTACGTGAGAAGTCACTTTCGGTATGCTCAATTATTACTACGATGAATTAACTGCATCATATCTCTTATATTATTGATTCAATTATTGTCACGCATATCATCCTCGTATAATATGTTATAGTATTAAATCAATAATTGAGGGCGAATGTTATAAATGATTAATAATTGTTGAAAGATTAAATATGTGTTGATGAAAAAAAATGATTTGTGGTAAGTTTGATTATTTTATGGGAGCTTCCATATGTCATCATCTAAGAGTCTCTTAAATCGATAGTATTTACCTTCAATCAATAGTAATTATCTTCGTCGATAAGTAATTACCCTTGTGAATAGTATTTACCTTAAATCGATATATTTACCTTCGTTAATAGTAATTACCTTTACCGAATGTCGAACCACTTGTCGTTTCATATTTACTGAGCGTCAAACCACTCGTCAAGCCACTTGCCTTTTCACCGCAGCGGTGCTAAGCTAGAAATCTTCTATAAATATAGGCCTAGGGGCTTCATTATTTTCACGAATTCATTCAAGCTATAGAGAGAGAAAGTATAGAGAATAAGAGAAAGAAGAAGAGTATTTTATACTACTGCTTCAGCGAGATTCAATCTCCTACCAAATGTAAAGGGTGTGTTATTCTTTCTTATTCATGAAGAGAAGCTGCTTGTTATTCCATCGCTTATTATTCTCATTGGAATAACTTTGTATAATGTGGTTTACCCTATACTTGGTGACATTCTTCTATTATTCATTGGAACATCCATGCGTGTGTTTTACACCTGACTGGTTCCGTCTTTATTATTTTGTTGAATATCCTATCATGTGTTTTACACCGGATCAGTTCCGTTCTTTATTATTCTGTTGGAACATCCTGCTTGTGTGAATTTCACCGACTTCGTTCCGTTATTTATTATTCTGTTGGAATAACCCGTCTGCATGCGGGTCTATCGCATGCATGGTGATTTTTTTGTTATTCCATTCTTTATTATACCCAAATTGGTTAAACTTTGACTATATACTCCATGAAATTAGTGGAATATCCTTGATATTTGCGTTTCATCCAAAGATCTTTTCATGAAAATATTCTTCCGATCATTCTTGAATTTTACTCTACAAAAGCAAGATCATATTGATAATTTGAACGTCAATAATTCTGGATAAAATAATTCTTGAACTTGTTTTATTGAATTCTTATATCATTGTCATCATACTCATGTTTATATTTTTTTAAAGTCATCTGTGGCACATAGTGCGTAGATGGACTTGGTATGATTATGACCAGAGACTATTGGTGTAATCATGGTAGTAATGTTACAAATGATGTGGTAAAAATCCTCGATGGTCGTAGTAGTGCATTGATGGATAGTTGTTGGCATGATCATGACCATTAATGAATACATAAATATTCTTGGCCCGTAGTGCATGAATAATTGTGGTCGTGATACTAAAGAATATCCTTGGCTCAGTAGTGCGGGGTGATTCGATGATGTGGAATATTTATTAAAATTTGAGTCTCAAATTTATAATAAAGGATGAAAAACCTTTTAAAACCTAAAAGATAGTAGACTTTATTTTCTACTTGACTCTTTTAATGGATTGATATTCCATTGTGATTAAACCGGTTGTCTATTGTATTTTATCGCTTTAACATTGTTGAAGACTATTGATAATTTATTACGCATTATCTTAGTCATAATATTTCTTACTTGGGCTAGTTGAGCTCACCCTTTCTTTCACTTTGCTTCTCTTGAAATGAGAATATAAATTTGAGACGAGTCGGGAAACGCAGTGATGGTCACTGAAGATAGCATTAGTAGTCCTCACTATTTTGTGAAATAGTGTGATAATAATTGTAATGAGGACTCCTTTTGAGTTTGTATAATATCTAGTAGACGATATTTGTATTTAAACTCACGCTTTATGTCAGATTATACACACAGCGGTTATGTTAGTAAGTTGTATTTAAATTACGCACCATGTAAGTGGCGACCCAAGATGGGTGATGTATACCTATTTTGGGGGCGTCACATTATAAGCTTACAATATTAACAACCAGATCATTTCCAGGAAAGAGTGGGCTTTCTGATAAGGATTTATCCTTATTAGAGCGCAATTATATAACATAATCCATTTCCTCGACAGAACTTTCTAGACATTGCCAATAATGGTAACTAATAATATGAATAATTATGTTGTGTTAATTATTGATTTAATAATATAAAATATTGTGCAGATGATACTGTGACAATAATTGAATCAATAATATGAGATATTATGCAACAACTACTGTGGCAATTATTGAATGAAACTGAGTGACTTCTTACGTAAGAATCAATAATCAAAAATATTGTGCAATACCATGTGCTACTTTGCAACCACGCGTATTACTATACTTTTATCACCGGGTATTTCAACAGTTAACGGTAAAAGTTTTGCCGTTATTTTTATAAAAAGTTTATTTTTGTCACTTTCTATATCCGACATTTATTCCGTTATGTTGTCCACCAATGATTGCGCCATCGTACGGATATTCACCGAAAAAAAATATTCCCCGACCAAATGAATATTTTATGACCACTTGTTTATTTTCCAAAATTTGCACATTTCACTCATAACTAAAGCATTATATCAATCAACACCTTATTATTCAAAATAATAATTAGAGAAATTAAATCTTTATTCATAAAAAAGTTGGGGTCTTACAATAGGCTAGTATATATATTCTTCCGAATTGAATACATATACATATACATATACCCATATAATTATATGATCCAAGTGTATTGGGCTATCAATAGTCTACTAATTCAATTCCTTGGGCTAAACTCCTAACTTGTGCAAGTATGTCACATTTTTAATGTTGGGCTTGGATATATCCTAGATCCAACACTTCATTAAGTTATCAATAAATAATCTAATTAAGAAATTAATCATGCTCCCAAAGGCTTAACACTTAAGCTTAATTAATCATAACCAAGCTTATTAACATTATCAATATAATTCTTAATCCTTTCATACATGATTCAATTTGTATTGAATTAGTAGTCCCATGTCACATATACATATTCATATGCACACAAATAATTGAAAATATTCTTTATTTTATTACTAAAATTATTTATAGAATTCTCGGGTATTACATCCTCCCCTCCTTATAAAAATTCTATCTTCGGAATTGGTATAAGGTTACACAAAGAAATGGGATAATCCCTTCGCATTTTATCTTCTAATTCCCATGTGGCCTCATCGGTGTTGTGATTTTGCCAAAGTACCTTTTACAGAAGATATAACTTAGTTTCTTAATGCTTGCTCTTTCCTATCTAATACCTAGACAGGAATTTCTTCATATACTAGATTCTTCTCCACTTGGATGGGCTCGTAGTAAATCATATGTTTGTAGTCAGGCTTGTACGGATGCAACACGGAGATATGAAACACATTATGGATGTGCTCTAACTCAGGTGGTAATTCAACTTTGTATGCCACTTCGCCCACTCGCTGTAATATCTCGAATGGTCCTATGAACCTCAGACTCAATTTTCCCTTCTTGTCGAATTGTATTTTTCCTTTCCAGGGAGATACTTTCAAGAAAACAAAACTTTCGATTTTAAAGTCCCGGTCTTGTCAATGCAAATCTATGTACTTTTTCTGGCGATCTTCAGCTGCTACCAGTCTGGCTCTTATCACTGTCACCATGTCTGTAGTTTGTTGCACTAACTCTGGTCCCAACATAACGGCGTTCTGCACTTCCTCTCGTAAAGAGCTTTGTACGGTGGAATGCTTATACTCGCATGATAACTATTGTTATATGCAAATTCCACTAGGGGTAGGTGATCGTCCCAATTTCCCTTGAAGTCCATCACGTAAGTTCTAAGAATGTCTTCCACCGTTTGTATCGTTCGCTCAATTTGTCCATCTGTCTGCGGATGATAAGCAGTACTCAACCTCAATTGTGTTCCCATCCTCTCTTGCAAGCTTTTCCAAAATTTTGACGTGAAGCGCGGATCTCGATCGGAGATAATTGACATCGGCACTCCATGTCTTGAAATAATTTCCTTCACGTACAGGTTCACTAACTGATTCAAATTATATTGGATCTTGATTGGTAGAAAATGAGCCATCTTCGTTAGTCGATCTACGATAACCCAAATTGCATCAAAACCTTTTTGCGTGACCGGAAGTCCCACCACGAAGTTCATAGTAATGTGCTCCCATTTTCCATTTCCACAGATTTGGTGTTCATTTGTTCAATCGACAAATATCATCTATATATCTACCCATAAATAAATGCAAACCATGCAATAGATAGAAATAATAAATAAATCTCCCCTTATGGGTTACATCAACTGCATAAAAATACCATCTCAGGTCACTCTAACCTTAAACATCTGTGCGGAATCATAAACAATAACAAGTCTTAATAACATCAAGTTTAAAAATAAATACATAAGAACAACAAATCTTCCTCATTTGTTAACCTTGCCCTTGCCTTTACTAGTGGAAGGCTCGTCTGATCTTTCGTTCTTAACTGCAATGTTATTATTACGCAAGAGTGAGCACGATTGCCCACAAGTATAACAATATAACAAATGAATAATAACATGCGAATAAATCAAAGACTTACGAAATAGGAAAACTCAACTTTTGAATCAAGAATGAATAACAAGAGAGAAAAAAACTTCCGAGGGTCATAAGACCTTGAACTATGTCCTAGGTTGTCAAGTGTTTATACTTGAAACCTTTAATGATCATAAGACTATGGACTCTTCTTCTCGTGACTTAGGGGATCACTTCTTAGTACCATACTGTGCACAATATCTTAACGCTAACGCATAAGTAATCCCCTATACAGTGTTGTTCATCTTAGTTTGACATTAGAGTCCGCACCAAAGGAAGTTTGGTTTGGATAATTCATCAAGGGTTCTGAAATTTAGAACGCTCATCAACTATGGACTAGTCGAATCATTAAGGGTTCACTAGTCTAACAAAGTTCAACAGTAACTGATAATTTAAAATTGAATAGCAATCTCAAAAGGGATACAATAGAATAATTATTGTATAACAGAATCATACTTTGAAAGATTAATACATTTTAATATAATAAAAAAGACTTGATCAATAATAATGAGAGTTTACTCGATGTAAAGAGACAACTTATAAGCTCATATAAAGATAACGAGTAGGGTTAGGAAACTTGCCTCGTGCGTAGATTACACATTAATTAAACTTGTTCCTTGATTTAAATCCTACATATCATTTACGTTCACAATACCAATTAATTATAACGTACTAGTCATCACAAGTTCATTCTTTTGTCTAACTCGAATTCATGACTATACTTAGTCAAATTACTACACTCATTGTCACAATTAACACTTCATGAACAATAAGATAACTATGCATTCAATCATTCAATTCACACATAAATGTGTTATTGACATGTTAAGAATTTATTCTAACACCTCATTACATGTCAAACATGTTTTTATGTTCATTAGATTAAGTTACCAACACATTGCTAGACTTGAACATTTAAAAATTCATTTCTGGACCATTCTAAGTAAGTGGCGTGGCGCATGCCCATCACATTAAACTTCTTTTGCTGCTTGCTATGCCATGTGCATGACGAGACTTTAAGTGACATGCAGGTGGCGGTTGCAGTTTGAGTTTTAGGCTTGAGTTAGCCATGTATGACATGAAAATCCAGTTTCAATTTCCGGTTCATGAAAAACACAATCGGTGAAATTATCATTACATGGTCATTAAATTCATCAAATTAAACATACCCATAAACTAGAATTCGTACATAATCATTACCCAACCTTTATAGAGCAATTTTAACCAATTAAAACACATAATCACTGAATTAAAACATGTAATTTTACTGTTCTTGATGTTCTTGAAGGTTTTGAACAAAAAACATAAAATTTAACACTACTGGATTCATTATAACACCAAATCCATCCATTCAAGTTTTGTTTTCTTCGTTTTAGCATGCATAATTATATACAAGTGTGAATTTTACAAAACAATTTATGTTTGACATATTAAATATACGATAAGGGCCATATATGCCATATTTCTATACTCAGTAAATTTTGAAGCCATAACATACGTTATAATTATAATATTATGAAACTGATGATATGGAAATCTATAATATATATAGTAATACATGCTATGCTAACATATCATCACATATATTCACATAACAATACCATTTCCAAATTACAAAGACTTTACAAAAAAACTGAAAGCCAATTATTTTACAAAAACTTAAACAACGTAATTAAACTGGGTTGAAGAATTACCCAAAGCGTAGATTAGTAGGAGATGAATTCCTTCTCAACTCTTCTTCAATCACACACTCACAATCTCCTCAAAAATTATCAATTTTCTCTCTTAATTCTCAAACTCTCTCTCTCTCTTCCTTTTTCCAGAGCGAATAATAAGAAAAAGAAGAAGACATATAATAAATGAAGTAAATAATAAAAGAAACGACGTGTGGAGGTTAGCCACCCATCATGGGTTAACTGCTCCCAACCTCCACTAATGCCATGTTTGGCTAGCCTTAAAAAAGCTTATACCCATTTAATTTAATAAAACCTTTATAATATAGTTTAATAATGTCACGTCCAATTAGATAATAATAAAAAACATCTAGTTTAATTTAATTTAAATAAAATAAAATAATTTCTCATTAATTCACATAGTCACATAATTAAATTTCTCATTTATTAACTATGTCAAATTATTAAATCTCTAATTAATTATTAAATTAATTAAAATACTATTAGGCTTATTAAATATTTCTTTTAATACAATAAGCTCACATAATTACATACTTTGAATAATAAAAATTCTCCACATTAATTTAATAAATATAACACATATAATTAAATTAATCTACCATAATTTCATCAATTAATTATTTAATCTAATAATTAATTCATCAAAAAATATTTATTCAATCCAATAAATATTAAAATTAAATTACAAAATCTCTTGCTGTCACATCTTTCCCCCTTAAAAGGATTACGTCCTCGAAATCACAACTTAAACAATTCGTCCTCGTAATCATTCATTCCCCCCCTTACAAAGATTCTCATCCCCCAGAATCGCTTATAATAATCTAAGTAAATAAATGAGGATAATTTTTCATCATATTCTCTTCGAGTTCCCACGCTTTCTCTTCAGACGTTGTGGTTCCTCCAAATTACCTTAATGTAAGGTAAGGTATTACTTTATTTCTTAGAACTTGCTTCTTTTTATTACGATAATTTGAACAGAAATTTCTTCGTAAGATAAGTCTTTGTCAAAATGTAGGGGTTCATATTCAATCACGTGCTTGTAATCGGGTTTGTAGGGTCGTAGGATTGAGACATGGAAAACGTTGTGGACATTCTCTAGAGCTGGAGGTAAGGCTACCTCATAAGCAACTTCTCCGACCCTTCGCAGAACTTCAAAGGGTCCAATGAATCTTGGGCTTAATTTCCCTTTCTTTCCAACCCGATCTTTCCCTTCCAGGGAGAGACCTTTAAAAACACATAACTACCCGATTCGAACTCAACATTTTTACGGTGTGGATCGGCGTATTTCTTTTGTCTATCTTGAGCTGCTATCAATCTTGTTCGGATCACTTTGACTATTTCTGCTGTTTGTTGTACCAATTCTGGGCCTAGTAATTGTCTCTCACCAACTTCATCCCAGTATAGCGGAGTTCTGCACTTTCTGTCGTATAACGCTTCATAGGGTGGCATGCCAATACTAGCGTGGTAACTGTTGTTGTAGCCGAACTCTACGAGCGGTAGATGATCATCCCAATTTCCTTTAAAGTCCATTATACAAGCTCTTAACATGTCTTCTAATGTCTGAATTGTTCTTTCACTTTGTCCATCTGTCTGAGGGTGATATGTCGTGCTCATTCGTAACTGTGTACCCATGCATTCTTGTAGACGTTTCCAGAAGTTTGACGTAAAGCGCGGATCTCTATCAGAAACAATTGACACGGAACTCCGTGCCTTGAAACAATCTCTTTCACATATAACCTTGCCAACTGATCTAAGTTGAATCTGATTTTGATCGGAAGGAAGTGTGCGGATTTCGTCAAATCGATCAACAATAACCCATATCATATCGTCGTCAGAGCCTTTTCCGAGTTGTCGGTGAGGCCAACCACAAAATCCATCGTAATATGTTCCCATTTCCATTCTCGAATCTCTAAAGGTTGTAGTAACCCACTCGGCCTCCGATGTTCTCGCTTTCACTTTCCGACATGTCGACACTTTGGCAACACATTCTCGCAACCTCTCGTTTCAAATTTGGCCACCGTAAATGTTGTCAAGATCTTGGTACATCTTGGTACTACCAGGGTGAATCGAATATCTTGAGTTATGAGCCTCGCTCAAAATTTCTTCCTTAATCTCTGGTATTAGCGGTACCCAAATTCTACTCTCAAATCTCAGTATTCCTTCCTTATCCATCTTGAATCTTGATTCGGTTCCTTCAGATATCTTCTTTTTCACCGTTTTACATTCATCATCGTGAAGTTGAGCCTCCTTAACTTTGTCTAATAGAGTTGTACCAGATTGCATCTGAAACAACTTCTTATCAATCTCCATAGGACACTTTACTTCCAATTCCAACTTTTCCATTGCTGAAATTAACTCCTCCTGTTCGGTCAACATCATCAGTTTCTCCCGACCCTTTCTACTTAAGGCATCGGCAACCACATTTGCCTTACCCGGATGGTATAGAATCTCACAATCGTAGTCCTTAATTAACTCCAACCACCTTCTTTGGCGCATATTCAAGTCTTTCTGTGTAAAAATATATTTTAGACTCTTGTGGTCTGTATATATTTCACACTTCTCCCCATAGAGATAGTGCCTCCAGATTTTCAAAGCAAAAACCACTGCAGCTAACTCCAAGTCATGGGTCGGATACCCCTTCTCATAATCTTTCAGTTGTCGTGACGCGTATGCAAGAATGACTCATTGCATTTTGCATAAGCACACAACCAAGTCCTTTATGCGACGCATCATCATATACCACAAAAATTTCTCAGATCATCCGGAAGAGATAACACAAAATGTTGAACTCAACCTCTTTCTTTAATTCTTGAAAGCTTTCCTCACACTTCTCCGTCCAAACAAATTTCACCGATTTTCTAGTCAAATTCACAACTGAGTTGCGATCTTGGAAAAATCTCTAAATGAATCTTCTATAATAACCCCGCCAATCCAAGAAAACTTCTTACTTCCGACGGCCTCTTGGTGATCCCGCTTAATCACAATTTTTCGACTTTGGAGGATCCACCAAATTCCGTCCCTATCGATCACATGTCCTAGAAATTTGTACTCTTTCAATCCAAAATTCACATTTCAAAAACTTGCATACAACTTCTCCCTTCTCAATGTCTCTAATGTCACCCTCAAATGCTCTTCATGTTCTTCCTTGGTTTTTAAATATACCAAAATATCATCTATAAATACCACTATGAATTTGTCAAAAAATGGCTTGAACACTCCATTCATTAAGCCCATAAATGCTGCAGGAGCATTTGTTAGACCAAATGACATTACCAAAAATTCATAGTGACCATATCGTGTTCTCGAATCAGCTCTTCTTGACATCCTCTGGTCTCACCTTCAGTTGATGATAACCACTCCTCAAGTCTATCTTTGAAAAGTATCTTGCTCCCTTTAACTGATCGAATAGGTCATCGATTCGCGGTAATGGATATCTATTCTTTATCGTGACCTTATTCAGTTCTCTATAGTCGATGCAGAGCCGCATTGTCCCATCCTTCTTCTTCACAAATAAAATCGGCGCTCCCCACGGTGATACGCTTGGTTGGATATACTTCTTGTCCAGTAATTCTTGTAGTTGGACCATCAGTTCTTTCATTTCTACCGGTGCCATTCGGTACGGTGCCTTCGATATTGGAGCCATTCCTGGAGCCAAATCGATCACGAATTCAACTGCTCTATCTGGAGGAAGTCCTGGCAATTCATCCGGAAATACGTCTGCGAAATCTCTCACTACTGGTATCTCATCTATTTTCGGATTCTCTTTACGACTATCGACTATATAAGCTAGATATCCTACACAGCCTTGCCTTAACAACCTCCTGGCCTGCATCATCGTCAGATAACTCGCTTGTCTAGGCGACTTGCTACCATAAAACACAACCTTTGACGGAGTCATAAGGTTAATACGCTTCTTCTGGCAGTCAATTACCGCCCCATAATTGGATAACCAGTCCATACCCAAAATAACGTCGAATTCTCCAAGTCGAATAGGGATAAGATCTACGTTCATGATATTACCCTTAATATCCACTCTACAGTTCTTATGCACGTACTTAATAGGATTATTTCTCTATTCGCAATTTCTATGTTCATGGGGTATTCTAACTCGTCCTTAAGCAATTCTAAGTTCTTAGCAAAGTCATCGGATATAAATGAACAAGTAGCACCCGAATCAAATAATACATAAGCATTAACTTTATTGATCGGAATGATACCTGACACCACATCACGAGACTGCACTGCATCCTCTTATCATCATGTGAATGTTCCGGCGGCTTGGTTGGTTGGTTGCGGTTGGTCCCACGATAGTCGAGTGCTTCCACCATTGTTCTCTATTTCCTCCCCGATCCCGCCCCTCCGTGATCCCTTCTTAGGACAATCCCTTGCAAGATGATCCTTTGAGCCACAAGTGAAGCAGCACCCTTCTTTGGGTTAGGATAGTTAGGTGCTATGTGGCCTTCCTGACCACAATTGTAGCACACTCGTTTTCCCTTCATGCAAACTCCTAGATGAGTTTTCCCGCAGGTTGGGCATGCTTCGATCTTCTTTTTCTCCTCCTTGTTGACTTCCAAATTGACGAGTTATCGACCACTTCTCTTCTCGATTATGGCTACCCCCGTGCTAC
The DNA here is from genome assembly GCA_020205615.1 of Panax quinquefolius. NCBI lineage: Eukaryota > Viridiplantae > Streptophyta > Magnoliopsida > Apiales > Araliaceae > Panax > Panax quinquefolius. The sequence goes on along the minus strand of CM035159.1, from coordinate 78,655,020 downwards.
TCCCACCACTTGCTGTTAATTCCTTCATTCTCACTCTTTTTCTTCTTCCGATCCTATTATATTTAGTTACCGCATCGCTTCCACCCTCAACGAGTATGGCCTTCTCTAACACTCCAGAAAAGTGTTCAATTGGAACATTGACACCTTACTATACAACCAGGGCTTCAGTCCCTGCTCAAAACGTCTTGCCTTTCTCTCATCAGTATGCACTTGGTATGTGGCGAACCTAGCCAACTCGTTGAACCTTGCCGCATAATCTGCTACTTAACATACTCCCTGTTTCAACTCCGAAACCGAACTTCCATTTGGTTCTCGTGAATGGTCGGGTGAAAAATACATCTCAAAAAACATTTCCTTAAATCTCTCCTGTTTATTACACCTTCTCCTCCCCATGACTTTGTTTGCCACCACCAATAATCGGCTTCAGACTTCAAAGATGAATGTTGCATATGCGGTTTTAGTCTTCCTCTTACTCTAGCGACATCAAACACCTTTTCCATCTCCATAACCTGTGTTTGAGCTTCGATTGGGTTTATGGAACCCTTAAACTCTGGCGGTCCCACCGCCTTGAAATCCTTAAACGATGTGTTTGGTGGAGCTTGTGGTTGATTGTTAATTGCTTCACGCTAATAGGTTCACCAATCGCTAAAAAGGTTAGCATTGCGTCAGTGTTGTTATTCATTGGTTCTTCTTGAGCTTGCTGACGGTTTTGTCTTCTTCTAGGCGGCATATTTCTATTAAGAATATACGCTTATAAGTCTTTATTCAATTTCTTAAACATTTAAGGCTTAACTAAAACATTTAATCATAATTCACTTAACACATTATTTCAAATAAACTCTGACATTTTCATTCAATTCAAAAGTTTTAACATCATAAGATAGCATCACTGCTATTTACATCAACTATCCCGAGATAAAGAATCTACAGGATTTAAAACATTAAAATATTCCTTTGTTTATAAACACATCGGAATTTACATCTTTAACTACCAGATAATTTTCACATAATTAAACTAGTCTTATCACTGCCTATTAAGGCGCTGAATAGCCTTGCCACGTTCTTCTTCCATGATGCGGGACATCGTCCTGCGATCTAGCATATATGATGGTAGACCTTCAAACTGGATTGGATACTTCATATCTTGATCCTGAGCCGCATCCATTGATTGTGAAGTGTAGAGTACGTCTCCCCAGCTTAGCCTTCTTCGCACGACGACAATCCTCTTCAAGAAAGATCAAGACGACGTGACTCTCTTACCCAACCCTCCTCTCGCTAAGGCCAACCTTTTCCGAGCTCTCTTTTCAGATCTTTCTTCAACTTTTCTATTTCTTCTGACTTCTCCTCGGTTTGACCCTTCTCGTGAACCAAATCCCACCCACGCTTCCTAAACGTGTGTGAAGAGTCACAATTTCCCCATCCTTCCGCTTTCGATGGTACTCCTACTCGCATAATAACCCTCTCTTCCTTCTCTGAATGTTGTCTTGCAAAACTCTATGTTACGATCATAAAGTGCATCATACATCTCAACATCAATGGAGTTCGGTGGGAACTCCTCTTCCTCCTCTTCTTCATCGTAATCCTCCTCCGATCGGTCCTCAGCTCATGCTCCCCAACCAACAACAATGATCAACGGAGATGGCTCTCTCTCATACTAACTGCTCCTCGACGACATGAATGTCTCTGGGGCTCCTCCTCTCTAGGTACTCGGGGTTCCTCCTCCCCACTTCGACTAGCTCCTCTAACATCCGACATCCCGACAACAAAATTTTAAGTTTTAGTTACTAATCCGTAGCTATAGCGAACACATAATTTAACACATAAGCACATAAAGTCTTTTATTATCTTCAATGAATTAAGAAATTCATTTCTTATAACTCGATAAGAGTTTACCACCACTATGTTCTCGATCTCCTATAAGGCTACTACCTAAGGTTGTTCCCCACCTAAGGTTCATAACCTACAAACTTTTTGATACCAACTCAGTGACACCCCCAAATCCGGTACTTCCATTTCCACAGATTTGTGTTCATCTGATAAATATCATCTATCTATCTACCCATAAATAAATGCAAACCATGCAATAGATAGAAATAATAAATAAATCTCCCTTATATGGGTTACATCAACTACATAAAAATACAATCCTGTGTCACTCTAACCTTAAACATCCGTATGCGAATCATAAACAATAACAAGTCTTAATAACATCAAGTTTGAAAATAAATAATATAAGAACAACAACAAATCTTCCTCATTTGTTAACCTTGCCCTTGCCTTTTACTAGTGGAAGGCTCATCGATCTTTCGTTCTTAATCGCAATGTTATTATTACGCAAGAGTGAGCACGATTGCCCACAAGTATAACAATATAACAAATGAATAATAACATGCGAATAAATCAAAGACTTCAAATAGAAACTCAACTTTTGAATCAAGAATGAATAACAAGAGACAAAAAAGAACTTCCGAGGGTCATAAGACCTTGAACTATGTCCTAGGTTGTCAAGTGTTTATACTTGAAACCTTTAACAGTCATAAGACTATGGACTCTTCTTCTCGTACTTAGGGGATCAGCCCTTAGTACCATACAGTGCACAATATCTTAACGCTAACGCATAAGTAATCCCCTATACAGGGTTGTTCATCTCAGTTTGACATTAGAGTCCGCACCAAAGGAAGTTTGGTTTGGATAATTCATCAAGGGTTCTGAAATTTAGAACGCTCATCAACTATGGACTAGTCGAATCATTAAGGGTTCACTAGTCTAACAAAGTTCAACAGTAACTGATAATTTAAAATTGAATAACAATCTCAAAAGGTATACAATAGAATAATTATTGTATAATAGAATCATACTTTGAAAGATTAATACATTTTAATATAATAAAATGGACTTGATCAATAATAACGAGAATTTGCTCGATGTAAAGAGACAACTTATAAGCTCATATAAAGATAACGAGTAGGGTTAGGAAACTTGCCTCGTGCGTAGATTACACGTTAATTAAACTCGTTCCTTGATTTAAATCCTACATATCATTTACGTTCACAATACCAGTCAATTATAACGTACTAGTCATCACAAGTTCATTCTTTTGTCTAACTCGAATTCATGACTATACTTAGTCAAATTACTACACTCATTGTCACAATTAACACTTCATGAACAATAAGCTAACTATGCATTCAATCATTCAATTCACACATAAATGTGTTATTGACATGTTAAGAATTTATTCTAACACCTCATTACATGTCTAACATGTTTTTATGTTCATTAGATTAAGTTACCAACACATTGCTAGACTTGAACATTTAAAAATTCATTTCTTACCATTATTCGCTAAGTGGCGCTATTTACTGCCACCGTTAAGCTTGTTCTTGTGGCATAGTAGACTTTAAGATATGACTGCTGGCAACGCATGGCTGACATGAGTTTTAGGCCTAGAGTTAGCGCATGCATGCGAAAACTCCAGTCAAATTTCCGTTCATGAAGAACACAAATCAAATTAAATTTATCATTACATGGTCATTAAATTCATCAAATTAAACATACCCATAAACTAGAATTCATACATAATCATTACCCAACCTTTATAGAGCAATTTTAACCAATTAAAACACATAATCACCGAATTAAAACATGTAATTTTACTGTTCTTGATGTTCTTGAAGGTTTTGAACAAAAACATAAAATTTAACACTACGGATTCGTTATAACACCAAATCCATCCATTCAAGTTTTGTTTTCTTCGTTTTAACATGCATAATTATATACATGTGTGAATTTTACAGAACAATTTATGTTTGACATATTAAATATACGTATAAGGGCCATATGGCCATATTTCTATACTTTATAAATTTTGAAGCCATAACATACGTTATAATTATAATATTATGAAACTGATGATATGGAAATCTATAATATATAGTAATACATGCTATGCTAACATATCATCACATATATTCTCATAATCAATACCATTTCAAATTTACGAGACTTTACGAAAAACTTGAAAGCCAATTATTTTACAAAAACTTAAACAACGTAATTAAACTGGGTTGAAGAAATTACCCAAAGCGTAGATTAGTAGGAGATGAATTCCTTCTCAACTCTTCTTCAATCACACACTCACAATCTCCTCAAAAATTATCAATTTTCTCTCTAATTCTCTTAAACTCTCTCTCTCTCTTTTTTTTCCGGACTTAGCAATAATAAGAAAAAGAAAGAAGACGATAATAAATGAAGTAAACTGACGCGTTGTGGAGGTCAGTTACCCATCATGGGTTAACTGCTCCCAACCTCCACTAATGCCATGTTTGGCTAGCCTTAAAAGGCTTATACCCATTTAATTTAATAAACCCTTTATAATATAGTTTAATAATGTCACACCCCAATTAGATAATAACTCAAACATCTAGTTTAATTTAATTTAAATAAAATAAAATAATTTCTCATTACTTCACATAGTCACATAATTAAATTTCTCATTTATTAACTATGTCAAATTATTAAATCTCTAATTAATTATTAAATTAATTAAAATACTATTAGGCTTATTAAATATTTCTTTTAATTCAATAAGCTCACATAATTACATACTTCAATAATAAAATTCTTCACATTAATTTAATACCACATTAATTTAAAATATAACATAATAATTAATTAAATTAATATAATTTCATCATATTAATTATTAAATCTAATAATTAAATTTAATCAATTAATTAAATAAATAAATTTATTCAAATATTTATTCAATCCAATAAATATTAAAATTAAATTACAAAATCTCTTGTACTTTTATCGCTCACTTACGTGAAGATATATTTTAATATTATAATGTCTCCAAATCTTTAACATAAAAATTACTACTAACTCTGTGTCGTGAGAAGGTATCTTTTTCGTAATCCTTCATTGTCGGTTAACTTTGCCATATTTCATGAGCACATAGCCAAGTCCCTTGTGTGATGCATCACTATATACCACGAAACCTCCCGCATTGTCTAGTAATGATAATACAGGTGCTTCACTTAGTCTCTTCTTCAGCTTCTGGAAACTTTCTTCATATTTGTCCGTCCATATGAACTTCACCATCTTCCTCGTTGTCAACGGGGTTGCTATATTAGAAAAATCCTGGATAAATCTTCGATAGTACCCAACTAACCCTAAGAAACTTATTATCTCTGTGGTGTCTTTGGTTGCTCCCAATTACTCATTGCTTCTACCTTTGCAGGGTCTACAGAAATTTCATTCTTATCTACTAAGTGCCCTAAGAATTGAACATTCTCCATCCAAAATTCACACTTTGAAAACTTTGCATACAACTTCTCCTTCCTTAGCGCCTCCAAAACCATCTTCAGATGTTCGGGGTGCTCTTCTTCGGTCTTTGAGTAGATCAAGATATCATCGATGAAAACTACTATGAATTTATCCAAGTATGGCTTGAAAACTCGGTTCATCAAATCCATGACTGCTGCCAGAGCATTCGTCAATCTGAATGACATTACCAAAATCTCGTAGTGTTCATAACGGGTTCGAAATGTCGTCTTTGGTATTTCCTCCTCCCATACTTTCAAATGGTGGTAACCCTTCCGTAGATCTATCTTCAAGAAAAACTTCACTCCCTTCAGTTGATTAAAAATGTCGTCTATCCTTGGTAACAGATATCTATTCTTGATCGTTTTGTTGTTCAATTTTCAATAATCGATACAAGGCCTCATCGATCCGTCCTTGTTTTTAATAAACAACACCGGTACTCCCTAAGGAGACACACTCGGTCGTATGTAACCTTTATCTAGTAACTCTTGCAATTGTATCATCAATTCTTTCATTTCTACCGGCGCCATACGATATAGAGCTTTCAAAATTAATGTCGTTCCTGGTGCTAAGTCTATTACGAATTTGACTTCTCTATCTGGCAGAATATTAGGCAGATCATCCGAAAATACATCTTGGAATTCTCTCACTACGGGTATTTCTTTAATTTCTACTCCATTTTTTTGAGTATCAATAATGTAAGCTAAGTGACCTACACATCCTTTCCTTAACCATTTTTTGGCCTGCATCATCATAAGACAACACGATTGCTTAAGTGATGAGCTACCATAAAACACTACCTTAGATTTATTCAGAGTCTGAAGGTTTACACTTTTATTCTGATAATCAATTATCGCAGCATGATTATATAACCAATCCATTCCCAATATTACATCAAACTTTCCCAATCTTATCGAGATCAAGTCTACACTTAGTTCATGATCTCTAATGTTTATGCGATAATTTCGGTAAACGTATTCTATGGGGATTACTTCCTTATTCGCAAATTCTATGTTCATAGGATTTCCTAATCGTTCTCGGGGTAAATTAAGTCGACTAGCAAATTCTTCCGATACAAAAGAACAGGTGGCACCCGAATTAAATAACACATATGCATTTATATCATTATTGGGATAATACCTAACACTACGTCCTTCTCAGCTACTGCCTCTTTAACGGTCATGTTAAAGGTTCTAGCAGTTGGGCGGTTGGATTGCGTTGGTCCTAGTGATTCTTCCCACACTTTGGGCATCCCTCTGCCCTCTTCTTAAAACCTTCATGAAAATTCCCCGCTTGATTGTTGTGGTTTTTGTTGTTGATCTTCCACTTCCTTTTCCCGGGATTACTTCCCCCGCTGCTGCTTCCTCCACGGCTTTCTCCTCTCGTGTTCTTACCCTTCTTTTCCTTGTTATACAAACTCAAAGATTCACTACCTCCCTCTGCAATAATGGCCTTCTCCAGTAACGTCACAAATGAATCAATCTAAAGAACTGACACCTTTTTGAACAACCAAGGTTTCAGTCCTTGCTCAAAACGTCTAGCTTTCCTCTCTTCATCTCCAAACTGGTGTTCTACAAAAAGGCCTAGCTCATTGAACTTAGTTGCGTATTGCGCCACCCTCATATCTCCCTGTTTAAGTTCTAAGAATTTCACCTCAATTCTGTTCTTCATACTTTTCAGGAAGTAGTTCTCCAAAAATAGAGTCTTGAATCTCTCCCATATTATTATCCCTTCTCCTGCTCTTTGTTGATTCCCCTCCCACCAGTAGTTCACCTCACCTCTCATCATATAGGTGGAAAACACCATCTTCTAGTCTTCACCCACACGAGCGATGGTGAAGGACTTTTTTATTTCTTTAATCCATGTCTGTGCCATGATCGAATCGGTAGTACCTACGAATTTCGGAGGTCCTATACTCCTAAAGTCCTTAAAGTTTGTGACTGGAACTGCTTGGGGATTGAGGTGATCAGGTTCATTTTTCCTTCCCCTAAGAGCCTCCCATAACAAATCTACTAGCCTTTGGATATGGTCTACTTGTTCTCTCTCGTTATTGACTGACTCTTCTGGTGTCGCTAGTCTACGTCTGGGTGGCATTTGCTGCATTACAAAATTTTTTGTTTTTATTATCTAATTATACTACTTAAACATTTCTCAAATGAAAAGGAATAAGATTTTATAACACGTTTTTAAAATAAGATCATTTATATTCATATGCCAAATCATTACATCAACATGATTATCCCTAGAATACTTCTATAAATGTCAACACATATCCCTAAAATCACAAAAGATGGGGACAAATACTAACATACTACCCCTCTAACATTTTTCAAAAGTTTGGGGTTTTCATAACTATCCCATAATTTGCACAAAAGTTTGGGATTACAACAACAGATCATAGATGACTACCAACTATTACTACTAAATTACTAACACCTAGACCTCAATCTAACATTCCGCGCTCCATAGCACTCTTGTATTCCACTTGAGTTATGTACGCCACCAAATCTCGGCTTATGGTATGTCGGGTCTGTCCCTGCTCCACTGGGTAATGATATACACCATCAATTAATCTCTCCATGGCTGTGGGCAAAGCATAGTCCATCTTGTTCATCTTCCTCCTCTTGCATCTCACTTCATCTTCCAGGTCTCCTATTCTATCATTAACTTCTTCCCACTTCTCCTCGAAGTGGATCCTCTCCATCACTTCCATCTCCAGCTTTCCTGCCAAACTCCTCTAGCTTACCTGCCAATTCCATATTCCTAGTTATCGAACAGTGAAAAAGAGTGCCTATTTGTACTCCTGCTTCCTTGCAATACGCAAGTTCTACTTCCAACTCCTGCATCTTTAGTTGTTTCTCATGAGCCTCAACCTCTAACTCCTCGACTCTACATCCTAAATCCAAAATTTTCTCCTCATACTCACCTAGCATCTAATCCTCAAATGTAGTCTCAACAGGATCTTCTGCGGGCTCATCCTTCATGGGTTCCTCCTCTGGATCCGACTCTATTGAAAATGGCTCCATCTCCTCCTCCTCATCTTCATCATCAATTAGAGCCACTGCCGGAATGGGCTTAACTATCAATGGTGCCGCATACACCACGTGTATGTCACATGTCTCCTCCTCTATCACTCTACTGGGTCCTCCCACCAACCACCAACATAAGACAAAACAAATAACAACTCCATTAGAATGTTAAATAAACATAAGTTCATTGTACATAATGAAATTATATTCCATAACACACTAAGTCTCTCTCTAGGAAAACTCTACATGAGTTTCATCTCTTTCTATCTTCTAAGTTCTTCTAAGTTATAATCTAAGGACTCTCGCTCCTAAGGTTATAACTATAGCTTTGATACCAACCTGTGATGCCCCTAAATTTAGACCACTCACGACTAAAATTCGGTTCACCACGTGCTAAAAATCTAAGGACTAAATAACATCTCATGCAACGAAAATAACAAAATAGATTACATTTATTTAATATAATCATTCATTCCCCAAGGTTTCGTAACTTAAAACATCTCTTACATACCTTAAACATACTTAACATAATTTAGACGTAATTAATACATAACACAATTTATGTCTTTACATAATCATAATATTTCTAAATAAAAAAGAAGCTACTCCATAGCTTTTCCCTTGACTTTATCAGTTCCCGAGGGTCCGCCTTACTCTGCCTTAACTGAAATGTTTTTTTAGGGAAAGTAAGAATGAGCAACAAGTTTGCTCATCAAGTAATATAGCAATAAGGGTGTTCAATATAGTTTTAATTTCTCAAGGGTACAACAATAATGATAGTTCAAGGATAGAAAGAAGTATCGATGGTTCTCAACAATAGTCGATAAGGACATAAAGATATCAATAAGATTCAACGCTTAATCAATTCAAGATTTCAAAATAATGAATACTGAGCAGTCACTAAGGACTATGAACTTCTACTAGAATTAACAGTAATATATTGATAATCCAACAAAAATAAGTACAACAGGTGATCAGCCTAAAGTACCTTACGTTATGCATAACATTGTATGCACGTCGATCTTCCGACAATTATATAGTTTCCCCTCCAAGGAGGGTTTTTCATCTCAGTCATTTATATGAGTCCGCACCAAGTCAATTTGGTTTGGATAGCTTTCTATCATACAATAATAGTCTAGCCGAATCAATGGCTTAGACAGCTTTTATAATGCATTCAAGAACTATAAGTTCAATGCTTGCAACAATCGTCAAAATATATCAATGATTTTTGAATAGTAATAGATATTTGTTAGAAATAAATATGGTTGACATGGAAACAATTCGGATTATACAATATGTACAATGTAAAGAACTTAAGAAACTTGTATTCAATATAAGAATCAAATGAAGTTCGAGAACTTGCACAAAATCCAAAGTTGTGTAAGTTAGGAAACTTGCAATAAATGCGAATATTCATTAATAATTAGTGAATGTGGACTAATCAACAATAATTATCCACTAACATACTTTGAAAATAATAACTCGAGTTGAGTTAAGGAAACTTGCCTTTTGTGTTGATTACCACTTACATCACAAACCACCTCAATGAACTATATTATCCTATTTATGTACGTATAGGTACTCATTAGTCACACACACCTTGACATATATATCAACAGGTATTTATTACACATATTTCTATTTGTATGTTATACACATTAAAACTCATAGATTTCCATTTTTCTTACTTTTGAAATTAAGAAAGTTCATTGTCTCATATACTCATTTTAACGTGAATTATTACTTAAGTAACTGCTGGTTAAAGTTATTTAACCCACACAACATTTAAACTAGGTTTATTTACTTTCACCAACTCAACTCTTTTCCATTTTACAAATTAAGAAAGTTCATTGTGTAAAAGGTTAACCATAACATTCTTTAACCCACACAACAATGATTTGCTTTCCAATGTATGATTGCAGTAAAACTTTCTTGCACTTAGAAATTTCTATTTTAAATCATTTTAGTTCATGCGTGAGTAGTTTATAACTAAATAATAACATTTATCATATTAATCCAGCCTTTTCCAAGGTCACGACGCTATCTCTGAACCCGAAGACATCTTCTGAAGTCAAAGACGCCATCTCTGAAGTCGAAGACATCTTCTAAAGTCAAAGACGCCATCTCCGAAGTCGAAGACATATTCTAAAGTCAAAGATGACATCTCCGAACTCGAAGACATCATCCGAAGTTGAAGATGTTATCTCCGAACCCGAAGACATCATCCGAAGTCGAAGACGTCATCTCCGAACCCGAAGATATCATCTGAAGTCGAAGACGTCATCTGAAGTCAAAGACGTCATCTAAACCCAGCTTTTTGGGACAGCTTCTATAACACCCCAAAAATTCAGATCGTCCAGAATTTAAGTTTAAAGAATTAGTTATTAATAAAATAAATTTTTATTAATAATATTGTGTGCTATGTGTTTATTAATCGTTCTAGAACCTAGGATGATTATAAGTCGGGAGGATTCTGGCTACGAGCTAGACTTAACGAGTAATAATTTTTAAGACAAAAATGAAAAATTTTCAGGAACAAAAATATTTTTAGGGAAAAAGACGAAATATGCACTATTCACCCAACGAAACCTAAGGGTTAGGGTTTGAATAACCTAAGCCGTTCTGAGAGTTCGGTATATCGAAATGACATTCCGTCGAAAGATTTGACAATAATATATCTTGAAAAATTAAGTAAGCCGAAAAAGTTTTTCTCGAAAAACGTGCAGAAATCATACAAAATAAAAATGAAGAAAAGTACTGTTGTGTGTTTTTCACTCGTTTAGCTACGTTAGGGTAAAACGTGAAGGAAAACGTTTATCGCCAAAAAGTGTTTTTCAGTTTTTTAGAAATCTGAAGAATACGTAAAAGTTAATCGGTAAAGGAAAGACGAAATATCCAAAAATATTTAGATTCCGAGAATCGCAGCTTTTAAAACTGTTTGATTTAAAACCCGAAAGACTTTAACCACGTAACTTAAAGGCTAAGTAGACTCAAGGGCTAAGTTAACTTAACACCTAAGTCATGAATAGTACGGAGGTGTGAATAGTAAGGAGGTTGGTGAAAGTAATATGCACACAAGCCAATCATGTTTGATGATAAAGCATATACTTTAAATGATCTTATTCATTTATTAATAAAAGTATTAATTTACTTTTTAATTATCTACATGATGTCGCTTTTTATAATATGTGATAATCTTATTCATTTATTAATAATGATCATTCTAATATTAATTTATTAAAGGCTTAGTTCCCAATCATCTTACAAAATTGATGTTGTTTTATAATATGTGATAAACCCATAAGTATGTAGTTTTATTAGTTCAATGCTTTAAGGAATACCTAATGGAGTTTTATGATGATCATTCTAATGAGATCTAAGATTCATAGTATCTGTGTATGATGAGTTATACTTAATTCCTTAAGACCCTTAAATCAAAGTTCCCTTGGGTAATCATGTATTGGATTACAAAATCTGGGGATTACATGGTACATAAATTCAAATACAACTTATTAACCTAACCGTCGTGGTACAATACGACATAAAACGTGAGTTTGAATACAAATATTGTCTACTAGATATTATACAAAACTCAAAAGGAGTCCTCATTACAACTATTATCACACTATTTCACGTATGAGGACTACTAATGCTATCCTCCGACCATTACTCGCTCCCCGACTCAAATTTATGTTCTCATTTCAAGAGAACGGTGAAAGAAAGGGTGAGCTCAACTAGCCCAAAAGAAATACTAAGATAATGCGTAATAAATTATCATTAGCCTTCAACAAAGCAGTGGAATATGCAATCCATTAAAAGAGTCAAGTAGAATAAAATCTACTATCTTTTAGGTTTTAAAAGGTTTTCATCAATTTTTTTATCATTGAGACTCAAATTAATAAATAAACCACCACATCTAATCATCCTCGTATCACTGGTCAAGGATTTTCATCAAATTATCAATGGTCATGACTATACCAATCACCCCTCGTCATAATCATACCAAAAACTATCCATCATCGCATTACAAAGCCACCGAGGACTTTTATCACATCATTTATAACAAGCCATGATTATACCGAATGATCCTCGTCATAATCATACTAAGTTCATCTATGTACGTAAGCAAAGATAACATAATATATCATGAGGATGATGACAATGACATAATAATTCAATAAAACAAGTTCAAGAATTATTTTATCCAGAATTAGTAACGTCCAAATTGTCAACAAGATACTTGTTTTGTAGAGTAAAATTCAAGAATGATCGTAAGAATATTTCCATGAAAGATACTCGGATGAAACGCAAATATCAAGGATATTCTACTAATTTCATGGAGTATAAGTCAAAGTTTTAACCAACCGGTATAATAAAGAATGGAATAACAAAAGAAATCACCATGCAAGCATGCGGTTGCTTCAGACATGTGTTATTCCAATGTAATAATAATAATCGGAACCAGTCGTCAGAAATTCACAATCGACAGGATGATCCAATGTAATAATAAATGTCAATAATAAACAACGGAACCAAAGTCCTAGAAAACACATGCATGTGATATTCCAATGTAATAATAAATGCTAAATAATAAACAATGGAACTAGGTCCTGTAAAACACACGATGTGATATTCCAAATGTAATAATAAAGAAATGAAATAATGTAAGAAGATCACCAAGTATAGGGATTCGGCATTATACAAAGTTATTCCAAAAGAATAAATAAGGATGGAATAACATAAGGATTTCACCAAGTATAGGTATGCCATGATACACAAGTTATGTATAGGTACTTTACAAAGTTATTCCAATAATAATAATAATGAATGGAATATGAATAAGAAAGAATAACACTTTACGGTACAACAAATAATATCCCTTACCTGTAAAGAACTGAATATCGGGCAAAGTGAAGTAGCAGCGTAATCTCTTCTTATAGTTTTCTCTCTATAGCTTCTCTCTATAATTTCTCTCTAGAGTTTCTGGTGAATTCGTAAGAAAATAATGAAGGAATGAGCTATTTATATAGAAAATAGAATGCATAGTAATTAATCCATGAAATCTTATTGATTTACTTAATCGACCCATATTTAAAGTAAATCTTTTAAATAAAATATAATATATTTTATTTATATAAAAAACATTTTACTATGCAAACACACTAAACACTAAGTAACACTATGCATAATAAAATATAATATATTCTATTTATGTAATAACTTTAATAAAGATAATGTATATAAAGATGTTTCATTACGTTAATAATACGAATAAAACTCATTATCCATAATAATTCATATTATTAATCGAATAATAATGAATCAAATGTCTTCTCACATAAGCATCATTCAATAAATGACTAACCCACAGAGTCCTTGGTTACTATCGAGTAGTTCAACAAAAGATCAACTGTATTCCACCGTTATTTCAATAAAATATTTTTGTCGCTTTCTCAAACAATAATTCATTATAGTCCACCAATTCTAATTATTCCCCGCTAAACCTAATATTCATTATATAATATAACCACTTGAGCAAAATTTATAAATACTACCCACAACTATAATATTATCTTAAATTCACACCATTATTAAAAATTATTTCGACAAAAATTTAAATCATCGAAAAATCTACATATAATTAAATAAAATAAGACTTGTCCATGATTCGATAAATGACAACCTTTTGTTAGAAAGGAGTTTCTTTTGCATATTTAATTTAAGGACATATAATTATAAAATGGAAGGATTTCATGAATTTAATTGACATCAGATGGTGGAAGGATTGAATTGTATTTACTTACTCAAAGGTTCTTTTTATGATTAATGTTGAAAGCTATATTATCCTGAAAGTCGTTGATCGCTAGGGAGGCTTATCCCTATCAGAAAATAAATATTATTTATTTAAATAAATTAATTATTTAATTTATTTATTTAAATAAGATTAGAATTATTCTAATTGATTTATTCACAACCGGTTTAATATGGAGAACCTAAAGGGTCACACCATAAAAGGAAGAATAATTATTTAAGAAGTTAATGGCATAATCGTAATAATATGTTAAGTATATTTAATTTAATCTATGATGATGGAATAAATTAAATAGTTTAATATTTATTATTTAATATTTTAGAAATATTAAATATAAATTAATAAGAGGAGTCTTATTAATATTATTACAATTATTATTATTTTAATTTCTAAAAGAGTTTAGGAATTAATTTAATATAAGTACTCTCATTTATTCCTAATAGGATTAGGAGGTTAAATTAATTAAAAGTGTTTAATTAATTATCCCTAATATGATAAGGGAGCTTAATTAATTAAAGGATTTTAATTAATTAAAAAAAACTCAATTCCTTAATTGTTAAGGAGGGTTGCCCACATCTATAAATAAGAGGAGTCTTATTATGGGTGTAAGTTAGTGGTTGACTTTTACAACTACGTAATAATTCCAATTTGTTGGAGAGTACGTCGTTTCTATAGAGATAGAAAACTAGGGTTTGAGCCAATACCCCTTCTTCTTGAATTCTTATTATTCCTTGGTGGATCACCTCTAGAGGCCAAACATATGGGTGGCTAACGTTGATCAAAGGAAGGAACCAAACCCGGTGGATTCAAGTTGAACGAAAAAGGATTTGGAGGTGAACTTGTACACGAGGCTTTCGATCTTCAAGGGTATGATTTTATTCTTTATCTTTTTGTTTAATTAATAATTATGCATAAAGGGTGATCCGGGTTTATGGTTTGTAAAATTTTAAACTCTGATTTTTACACGTTTCCGCTAATGTTTGCAATTTGATTGCGTTCATGAATATTACATACCTAATAAAGGGCATCGAGCCAAACCTTTATGCAAATTATTAATTGTTCGATTTGATATGTATATTGATATGTGTTTAGAACAATTTAATTGGACATATTTTTGTTATATAAAATTTAAAAAAAAAAGGTTTAATGATCACGTGATTGTTAATTCAAAAGAAACTCTCGGAACAAAAAAAAAAAAAGGTGAATCACGTGATCCTTTATTTTTCTTGACTCCTGACTTCCAAGTAAATGCAGTGAATCTTGGTGGATACTACCAGCCCCTTAAAAATCTTAGTACTTCACGTTTTACAAATTACGAAAAAAAAAAACACTTCACGTATTTCATGTTGCTTCAAAATTCAAGCATGATTATTATATATAAATATTGATTCAAGGGATTCTCAGATTGCTTGTTGCTCCAATGATTGGCGTGAATCACTTTGGTAATTATTATAATTATTGTAACAGTGGTATTCACGTGATTATAATATATAATAGTTATATATTATATGTATATACCGTAATATATTATATATTATATATTATATATATTATATATATTATATTATATATATATTATATATATAATATTTTAATAATTTTATAATTAAAATAAAATGTTTATTTTAATTTTAAAATTAAATTTCATGCTAACTAATTAGAGTTGGAATTAGATTCCATGATAACTAATTGGAGTTGAAATTGGATTCTGTTTTCCTTAAATAAAGGAGTTTATTTAGATATGAAATAAGATTTCATATTATTCAAAATAAAAGAGTTTATTTGTGAATAGGAAAGAGAATCCTAATTTCCTTAAATAAAGGAGTTTATTTAGATATGAAATAAGATTTCATATTATTCAAAATAAAAGAGTTTATTTGTGAATAGGAAAGAGAATCCTAATTTCCTTAAATAAAGGAGTTTATTTAGATATGAAATAAGATTTCATATTATTCAAAATAAAAGTGTTTATTTGTGAATAGGAAAGAAAATCCATGTTTCCTTTAATATTTTTTTTTTATATGGAATTGATTCCATAATTAATTAAAATAAAGGAGTTTATTTTGATTAAAGTTTTGATTAAAATAAAATAGTTTATTTTATTCAAAATTGGATAAATTAAAATAAAATAGTTTTATTTTGATTTAAATTTGGATTAAAATAAAAGAGTTTATTTTGATTCAAAAATAGATTTTATACTAACTAAATTTGCCCATTAAATGATATCAATATATATATTAAATGTTTATTATTCATAAGATGAATGTTATTTATTGATGCATATGATGATGTGTATGATAATAAATGGGATTGATTATGGACTATTGACCAATATGATTGGATTTTATTTTTTAGTTGGATGTATGAATGTATGGGTTTTTATTAAATGGGGTTCTGCGTGCCTCGCCTTCTCTAATTTTTCTTAATGTAAATTCTATTCCCTCCTATGTACTTCCCTCGATCACGATCAAGGTTTCTATTTATTTTAAATAGTTTTGTAATAGGAATAGTTAGAATTAATTTTGAAGAATTAGAGATCAAGGAGCAAGGAGCAAGGAGCAAGGAGCGCTTGAAGACCCGTTTGTAATGGAGCCCGGGTTTAAATGTAATAGTTATATTTAAATATTATTTCTTACACCCCTAGGGTTTGACCTTTTGGTTCACTTGATGGCTCTAGTGAACCAAACTAGAATAAAAGTCCATAATCAATTCGGGTAGAATATTGTATTCTATATGTGCATGCTTATACTATATATATTATATATTATGCAAACATGCTTCGCATGTTCATTAATATGACGCGTATTTTATATATATATGTGCATGCACGCTAAACAAGATGAGACAAATTAATAACAAACCCCTCAATTTTTATATTAAGTCCTAAGCGTTCAAAGATATTTGGAATATCGAACGTCGCCTTCTAGCATGATAAAATTAATAGAGTATTAAATATTTAATATGAGTTTGTTGTGTCACCACAAGGCAAGTATTAAGTATTTAAGATGTTAATTTATCACATTTGATGCTTATAAAGAAAATTGAACAATATTGTTTTGTTGTGTCACCACAAGGATGATATTTTTCTTTTTTTAATATATGGAGTGCTAGGTCGGACTTAACTTGGATAATTTTGATTCGGATGTGCCACCACTTGATCAAAATAATCGAAGAGACAAAAGAAAAGGAGTTGCATAGTTGATGTAATTGACAAAAGTTGTCTACCTATTTATTTATATATAGTTTGTTGTGTCACCACAAGGCTATATACATTTGAAATGGGATCCTTATTCTCACTAGCAAATCTTTAATTAGATTTTGCCGAACTATATAAGTGAGGGTAATATAGTTTGAAGAAAATAGTTGGAGATACTAATTTAAAACAAAACCTAAATTATTTTGGTAATTAATAAAAGAATGTATGTTAAAATGTTGTTAATTATAAATTCATTTACGTAATTTTACAATGTCTAAAATTACTATCATTGCAGAGCATATTAGATGCTAAATTAACCGCATCAATTAAACGGATTGGTTAAGGAATTTGAGAATAGTTCTCATGGTACAAAAGTTATCTTATGTCCTTAATACGCCTATCCTCGCAATGGTTGCGCAGTAATGCATCCGAGGA
The DNA here is from genome assembly GCA_020205615.1 of Panax quinquefolius. Classification (NCBI taxonomy): domain Eukaryota; kingdom Viridiplantae; phylum Streptophyta; class Magnoliopsida; order Apiales; family Araliaceae; genus Panax; species Panax quinquefolius. Next base: position 78,637,220 of record CM035159.1, on the reverse strand, counting down.
AGAAATTGCTACTTTTAGAAAGTGGCGAGATGATGCATAGTTGGCTCAATGCATCATGCTCGCATCCATGAGTAACGAGCTTCAAATGTCGACATGAAACTATGGATGCTCCTACTACATTCCTACACATCAAGTAGTTGATGGTGAGGAAAGTAGGGCCGATAGATATCGAGATATCTAAGGAGCTCTTCCAATCTAGAATGGCCAATGGCACTATAAGATGCATAAAAAAGTTCTGAACATAATCAATTTGATTGATCAATTAGGACAACTGGTTTTGTCATGGATGGAGAGTTGAGCCAAGATTTGATCTTGCACTCACTCTCGGACGCCTTTCACAATTGTTGTAAATTTTTCATATAAACAAGCTAGATATCAGCCTCGCTGATTTGCTTAACATATTGAAAAATGTTGAGAGTCACTTTCCAAGCAAGAAAGATCAAGTCTTACTGGTAGGGGCCAAAGGATCTTCTGAATAGAAGAACGATTCAAAGAAGGTAAATAGAAAGGCAAAAATAAAGGATAATAAGAACAAAACAGATACGGATAGCAAAGTTGTTTGTTTCCACTGCAATAAGCCTGGATACTGGAAAGTAACTGCAAGAAGCATCTTGCAGAGGCTAACCAAAGAAGCTTAGTGAAGTTTTGGTTACAAATACAAATTTGTTCATGATTTAAAATAATTTTTTTTCTTTAAGTCAAGGTTCTACTTGGGTATTGGATACCGACTTTGGTTATCATAAATATAGATTTATGAAGGACCAAGCGAAGTGAAAAGCTAAACAAATATAAGTAATCCTATGTGTGGGAAAATGAAGCAAAGGTTGTCTTTGCATTAGCTATAGAAACTTATAGTTTAAAGATCGCCATCTGAGCAAATCTATTAAGTCAATAAGTTGTTATTGTATTCCAATTCTTGTTAGAAACATTATTTCCATTTTATTGTTGGACAATAAAATTTTTGGTATTATAATTAAGAAAAATTGTTGTTCTATTTATAATAATAATGTTTCGTATAGAACTGAAAGATTACTTAATGGATTTTGTATACTTGAATTACGTGAAAAATATATTTTGCAAATTGAACAAATTAGTATAAGAAAAGGAGATGATCATTCAAAGAGTTGAATGTGTGTATTTGCTGAAATACAAGTATGAATTATTTGAAAGGTTCAAAGAATTGTAAGTGAAACAAATTGACAATGTATTAAGATTCTTTGATTAGATCAAGGAATAAATACTTGTGAAATAAGTTTCTAGATCATCTCAAATGGTTTTCTCATAATGGACGCCTCTCGATACATAATAATTGATTGATGTATCTGAATGAAAAATCGTACTTTGTTGGACATGGTGCGGTCCATAATGATTTTACCGACATTCCAAAGATCCTTCCGAGATAATGTCCTAGAAATGGTCAGCATATCTACGAAAATGGTAACCTCAAAATCCTACCCCCAAGACTCCATAAAAGTTATGGACAGGGAGGATTCCTAATCTTAAGTATGTTAAGATAAGGGGTTGTCCAACTTATGTGAAAAGGTTTCAAAAGATAAGCTTGGGACAAGATTTGACAAGTACAATTTGTGGGACATCCTAAAGTAAGTTTAGGGTATATGTTCTATTATCCTACTTAGCAAAAGGTGTTTGTTATAAACACGCCTTTTCTAAGATAAAGGTGTTTATTATTGAAGGGGCTAGTGGGAGGATAATAGATCTTGAAGAGTTCAAGAACCACAAAACACTATAAGTCAAATAAGAGGAACCTATAGATAACTTTATTGTACTACAAATCGAAATCATAAATGCGAATAGTACCAAGAAGATACCTAGGAGGTATGGATTCATCATGGATGATGATGATGAGGTACACATCATAGAAGATGATGATCCGATTACATACGATGAGGTAAGTGTTGTAGACACTCGGAAAAATTGATTGAAGCAAGTTTCTCAAATATGGAACATTCGCTTTGATGAGGCAATCAAAAGAGTTTGATTTTATCAAAAATAAGAATGAACCTAGTGTGTACAAAGGGTCAATTGGAGAGCATCGTGACATTCCTAGTACTATATGTTGATATACTACGGATAAGGAATGACATACCAATGCTACAATCAAGAATGATAAAGTTGTCTAAACATTCCTCCATGAATGGTTTGGGAAGAGTATCTTAATTGGGGATAAAATCTATATAGATAGATACAACAGGATGCTCGACTTAACCTAAGGAACGTATATTCATTTGATGCTAAAGTCGTTTAGCATGGCAAACTCCAAGAGATGTCTCATGTGAAATATACGAGACCTAATGTTGATCACTCATATTCTGGAGAAGTTCACTATGAGTCGTTGAAAACATCTTAAAGTGCTTAACCCAAGACTAAGGAAAGTATTATGCATACAAGCCAATCATGTATGATGATAAAGCATATATCGTAATCAATCTTATTTATTTATTAATAAAAGAATTATTTATTAAAGGCATTTATTATCTACATGGTGTCGCTTTTAATAATATGTGATAAACCCATAGTTTTAAGCAACGCTTTTAGAATAATGATGATGATCATTCTAATGAGATCTAAATTCTTAGAAAGCTTAAAACTAAAATAGTTCCCAATCATCGATTACTAAATCGGGGATTAGTGAATCCTGATAGATTGGTACATACGCTGTTTGCTCATCGATGAGGATGATCGATCTCACGATCATTTGTGTGGAGACACTAAAGCAAGTATGTAGGTGCTTATTAGAGAATAAGTTCAATCGAACGTGACTCGCTAAGGAATACCTAATGGAGTTTTACTTACCCAATAATAGGAATTCCAGTAGTGATAGTAAGACAAATGATCTCAGACTTGAGATCATCATAAGATATCTTATATATAATGAATTACACTTTGACTTATTCCTTAAGACTCTTAGAGTATATCAAAGGGTATGCTTGGGTGTAATAAGTTATATATGAAGATAATGAATGATCAATAAAGAATCTACCACTTCTAGTAAAAGGAGAATGTCCTATGTGATTCGATAAATGACAACCCAGAATCTTTGGTTAAGGTGGAATGAAATTAGAAAGTAGTTTCTAATTTGCATTCATTAGGAGTTGTTCATTTAGGAATCGAAATACATATAATTAAATAAAATAAGACTTGACAAAGAATTCCATGCCTTATATTTAATCGGGACATCAGATGGTGGAAGGATTGAATTGTACTTTAACTATTTACTCAAAGGTTCTTTTATGATTAATGTTGAAATCTATATTATCCGGAAAGTCGCTGATCGCTAGGGAGGCTTATCCCTATCAGAGAATAAATATTATTTATTTAAATAAATTATTTGTTTAATTTATTTATTTAAATGAGATTAGAATTGTTCTAATTGATTTATTCACAACCTGCTTAATATGGAGAACCTAAAGGGTCACACCATAAAAGGAAGAATAATTATTTAAGAAGTTAATGGCATAATTGTAATAATATAGTTAAGTATATTTAATTTAATCTATGGTGATAGAATAAATTAAATAGCTTAATATTTATTATTTAATATTTTAGAAATATTAAATATAAATTAATAAGAGGAGTCTTATTAATATTATTATAATTATTATTATTTTAATTTCTAAAAGGTTTAGGAATTAATTTAATATTAGTACTTCTCATTTATTCCTAATTGATTAGAAAAGAAAATTAGTTAAAGGAGTTTAACTAATTATCCCTAATAGATTAGGGAGCCCATTTAATTAAAAGAGTTTAATTAAATAAATAATACCTTATTTTAATTAAAATAGGTTATATAATATCTTTATAAGAGGAGTCTTATATTAGATATGAATATACGTAATTCCAAGAGTCGAGAGTACACCCTTTTTCTTATTCGGATATAGAAAAACTAGGTTTGAGCCAAATCCCTTCTTCTTGAAAAATTCTTCTCTCCTCGGTGGATCACCTATAGAGGCCATACACTCAAGGTGGCTTACATTAATCAAAGGAAGGAATCTACCCGAGATTCAAGGAGATCATGAGAAGTAGGAGGTGAACTCGCACTGAGGAAGCTCGCTTTCTACAAGGGTATGATTTCATAATTTCTTATTCTTCGCTTAATTAATAATATGCATAAAGGATGATCCGTAATCGGTTTGTGAAAATTTTAAAATCTGATTTTATCTCGCTCGCTTATTTTTTGCAATTTGATTGCTACTTTGATTTTCACAAAACCTAATAAAGGGTATCACGAGCCAAACTTTATGCTAATTATTAATTATTTTGATTCCATATATGTATGGGTATGTATTTTGAATAATTTATCAAGTATAATTTGTTGTATAAAATTATTATTATTATTTTATGAAAAAAAAAAAATGCCGAAAAAAAAATTTTTTTTAATTTTTTTTTTAAAATTATATTTCGCCATAAAATTTTTTACGTGATTGAAAAATTTTTTTTTTTTTTAAATATTTATCATATATAAAAAATAAATATTATATATATATATATATATATATATATATAGGATAAAATATTATTTCAAATTATAACAAAATTTAAGCATAAATTTATATCAATGCAATTTAAAAAAAAAAAAAAAAATCCGTAATATATATATATATATTATATATATATTTTTATTTATTCAAATGCGCATATTCAAATCGTTAATATGTAGGAAATTCTTATATATATTTATATATTATATATATATATATATTATATATATTTTTTTATTTTAATTTGCTTGATCAAAAATTTAAGGCCACCATCAACCGATTGAAAATCAAGTATTAATATATATAGATATATATATATATATATATATATATATATATATATATATATATATATATATATATATTATTTTTATTTTTATAATTAAAATAAAAGAGTTTATTTTAATCTTGAAATCGATTTCATGCAACATAAAATTGCCCATTAAATGATACTCATATATATATGAATGATTTAATTTATCGATACATACGATGATACGTATGATAATAAATGGGATTGATTATGGACAATCAACCAATATGATCGATTTATTTTAGTCGATGTTCGAATGAATGGGTTTTATTAAATGGGGTCTCACAGACTGCCTTTTCTCGGTTTTCTTCGATGTAAATTCTATCTCTCTCCTATGCATTTCCCTCGATCACGATCAAGGTTTCTATTTAAATTAAATAGTTTAATGTAATAGGATTAGTTAGAATTTTTTTTTAAGAACCAAGATCAAGATCAAGGAGCGCTTGAAGACCCGCTTGTAATGGAGCCCGTTTTAAATGTAATAGTTATATTTAAATGTTTATTCTTTGCACCCTTGGGGAGTTTGACCTTTTGTTCACTTGGTGGCTCTAGTGAACCAAACTAGAATAAAAGTCCATAATCAATCCGTAGAATATATATAGTATTCTATATGTGCATGCTAAGATATATATATATATATATATTATGCAAACATGCTTCGCATGTTTAATAATACGACGCGATTTTATATATATATATATTGCATGCGCTTAAACAAGATGAGACAAATAATAACAAATCCTCAAAGTTTTTATTATTAAGTCTTAAGCGCTCAAAGATATTTAGAATATCGAACGTCGCTTTCTAGCATGATAAAATTAATAGAGTATTAAATATTTAATATGAGTTTGTTGTGTCACCACAAGGCAAGTATTAAGTATTTAAGATGTTAATTTATCACATTTGATGCTTATAAAGAAAATTGAACAATATTGTTTTGTCAGTGTCACCACAAGGGCGATATATTTTCTTTTTGAATATACGGAAGTGCTAGTTTGACTTAACTTAGATAATTTTGATTCTGATGTGCCACCACTGATCAAAATAATCCAAGAGGCAAAACATAAGGAGTTACATGTCATGTAATCGACAAGGAGTTGTTTTACCTATTTATTTATATATAGTTTGTCAGGTCACCACAAGGCTATATATATTTGAAATGGGATCCTTATTCTCACTAAAGAAAAACTTTAATTAGATTTTGCCAACTATATAAATGAGGGTAATATAGTTTGAAGAAAATAGTGGAGATACCAATATAAAATAAGACCTAATTTATTTTGGTAATTAATAAATGAATGTTTGCTAAAATATTGTCTTTTTACATGCAGAATTTTGAAAATGTCACATTCACTAATTTCACTGCGAAGCATACTTGATGCTAACAAACTGACCGGACCGAACTACACTGACTGGTTAAGGAATCTGAGAATTGTTCTCACTGCTGAAAAGATTTCTTATGTCCTAAATTCGCCAGACTCAAAAAAAGTTGCGTAGATGTAATCCGAGGAAGAGATTGCTACTTTTAAACAAAGGGCAAGATGATGCATCCGTGGCTCAATGCATCATGCTCGCATCCATGAGTAACGAGCTTCAAATACAAAGATGAAAATATGGATGCTCCTACTATGCTACTACACCTCGAGAGTCAGATGGTGAGCAAAGTAGACCGCTAGATATGAAATATCTAAGGAGCTCTTCCGATCTCTGACGACCGAGGGCACTACCGCTGAGACTCATGTCCCAAAGATGATCAACTGATCAACGCCTCGATAAATTTGGGTTCGCTATGGATGGGGAGTTGAGTCAAGATTTAGTCTTGCAGCCAACCCCCCTGCACACCTTCTCACAATTTGTTGTGAATTTTCACATGAATAAGTTGGATGTCACCGCTCAATTACTTAACATGTTGAAAATCAATCAAGGTCACTTCCCATCCAAGAAGAACCATGTCTTATCGGTGGATGATTCTTCCAAGAAAAGGAAGAGGCCCAAGGTATCTTCCTCAAAAGAAGAAATCCAAGAAGGCTAAGGAAAGGCGAAAGTGAAGGATCAAAGAAACTCGATCCAAATTAGCAAAGGAATTTGCTTCCATTGCAATAAGCCGTCATCGGAAGAGGAACTGCAAGGATTATCTCAGTATCAAAAGCGTAAGAAGCTTGAGAAGCTTCAATCCTAATCAAGGTTTGTTTATGATTGAAATTAATTTTTCCGAAAGTCAATCTTCTACTGGGTATTGGATACCGGATGTGGTTCTCACATATGTAATAATATGCAGGACCGGTCAAGTAGAAAGTCGAAAGCAAGGATGAGGTCGCCCCACGAGTGGGAAATGGAGCAAAGGTCACGATTAGTCAGAGGGACTTATTGTTTAGCACCGCCACGGCAAGTTCATTAATTTAAATAATTGTTATTTTGTTCCAAATATCATTAGAAACATTATTTCTATCTCTCAGATTGATATGGATGGTTTTAATATTATAATAAAGAACAAATAATTGTTCCATTTATAATGATAATGTTTTATATGGTGTCGGTAATTTATAAATGGACTTTATATACTGACTTGCATGAAAATATATTTCAAATTGAACAAACTAATAAAAGGAAAAGAGATGATGTTAATTATACCTTCATGTGGCAATCGTAGACTTCTACTCATATTAATGAAACAAGATTATCCAAGTCAGATAAAGATGGGCTCCTAGAGCTATCTCGATTATGAATCATATCCAACCCGTGAATCTTGTCTCATGGGTAATGACTAAATCTCCTTTTAGTGGAAAAGGAGAAAGAGTTACAGAGTTGTTAGGGCTGGTACACACACGTATGTATGTGGACCTATGACAACGACCGCACGAGGAGGGTATTCTTATTTTATTACATTCACCGACGACCACTCAAGATTTGATATGTGTATTTAATGAAATACAAATCAATCATTTGAAAAGTTCAAAGAGTTCGTAAGTGAAGTTGAGAAGCAAACCGTAAGAGTATTAAGATTCTTCGATCCGATCGAGGAGGAGAATACTTAAGTGGTGAGTTTCAATTGTCTCAAAGAAAATGGTATAATCTCACAATGGACTCCACCAGGGACGCCACAAATGAATGGTGTATCTCGAAAGGAGAAATCGAACATTGTTGGACATGGTTCGATCTATGATGAGCTTTACCGACCTTCCAGCTTCTTCCCGGGATATGCCCTAGAATCTACCGATACCTACTTAACAAGGTACCTACAAAATCCCCCAAGACCCCATATGAAGTTATGGATAGGAGGAAACCAAATCTTAAGCATGTTAAGACTTGGGGTTGTCCAAATTATGTCAAAAGTTTGAAAACGATAAGTCGCAGACTAGATCCGATAAATGTAGATTTGTGGGATATCCTAAAGAAACATCGGGTATTATTTCTATCATCCAACCGATCAAAAGGTGTTTGTTATGAAACATGCCGCTTTCTCGAAAAGGAGTTTATCCTCAAGGGGTCAAGGGAGTAAGATATATCTTGAAGAAGTTCAAGAACCACAAAATACTACAGATCAAAGTGAGGTACCTAACCAAGTAGAGATTCCTTCCAGACTCACACCCTATTCAGAACTCGAAGAGTACCAAAGATACCAGACAGTATGGACTTGTCATAGAAGATGACAATGAGGTACGATCATAGATGATGATGATCCATCAATTACTTAACAAAGCTATGAGTAGTAAAGACTCGTAGAAGTGGCAAGAAGCCATGAAATCCGAGATGGACTCCATGTATGAGAACCAAGTATGGACTTTGGTCTCACCACCAAGGCATTAAGCCTATTGGGTGTAAATGGGTCTTTAAAAGAAAGACTGGAGCAGATTTCAAAGGTAGAGACCTATAAGGTCCCCCGATCGGGTTGCAAAAGGTTTCAAACAAAGACAAGGAGTCGACTATGACGAAACCTTCTCACCAAAGAGTAATGCTCAAGTCCATTCGGATTTTGCTTATGATCATAGCTACCACGACTACGAAATCGCGATGGACGTGAAAACGCCTTCCTCAATGGGAAACTTGAGGAGGATGTGTATATGACATTACCAGAGGGATTTGTTTCAAAGGTTGGAACAAATCAAGTCTCAGTAGCTACAACGATCCATTTATGGATTAAAGCAAGCTTCTCGTAGGGGAACATCCGCTTTGATGAGACAATCAAAAGTTTGATTTTATCAAAATGAGGATGAACCATGTGTGTACAAGAAGGTTAGTGGGAGCGCTGCTTCATTCCTCAGATTATATGTCGATGATATATTACCGATAGGGAATGATATTCCTATGTCGCAAAACAATTAAAATCAAGTTATCTAAACACTTCTCCATGAAGGACTCTGGGAGAAGCATCCTATATTTTGGGGATAAAGATCTATAGAGATAGATCTAATAGGATGCTTGGCTTATCCCAAGGAACGACATCGACATGATGCTAAAAAGGTTTAGCATGGAAGATTCCAAAAGAGGTCTCATGCCGATGAGCCATGGAATACATCTCTCCAAGAAACAAGCCCCAAAGACACCGAGAGAGAAACCAGATGAGTAAGATTCCTTATGCTTCAAAGAATAGGATCTATCATGTACTTGGTATGATATGTACTAGACCGTATGTCGCGCCATGCACTTAGTGTAACAAGCGATATCAACGAATCCAGAGAAGAACACCGAAGGCAAAGTGAAAAATATCCTAAAGTACTTAAGAAGAACTAAGGATGTATTTCTTGTTTCACTTGGTCCTAATTAAAACCAGAGGGCTTCACGCACTCAAGTTTTCAAATGCACTAAGATGACAAAGAACTGCTTTTGGGTACGTGTTTACCTTAAACTATGGCATGCAGTTGAGTTGAAAAGTTCCAAGCAAAGAAACAAATATTTATTCAAAGGATGAGGCAGTAGTACATAGTCGCAAGTGAAGTCGCAAAGAAGTCGTTTGATGAAGAAGTTCATTACCAACTTGGTGTGGTTCCTAGCATTAAAGGACCAAAGGTTTTATTCTCGCGACAACACTGAGAGTCATGCTGCAAGCTAAGGAACCCAGTCTCATCGTAAATCCAAACACGTGTCATGGGCGATTTCATTTGATCGAGAGATCATCGAAAGAGGAGACGCCACCGGAGCGTGGGACTCTCAAGACAATATTGCAGATCCATTTACTAAAGCGCTAACACAACAAAGAGCTTGATCGTTACTTAGAGAAGATGGGTATGAGATACCACTACGATCGGGTTTAGTGCAAGTGGGAGATTGAAAGTATTATGCATACAAGCCAATCATGTGATGATGATAAAGCATATACCGTAAATCAATCTTATTTATTTATTAATAAAAGAATTATTTATTAAAGGCATTTATTATCTACATGGTGTCGCTTTTAATAATATGTGATAAACCCATAGTTTTAAGCAACGCTTTTAATAATAATGATGATGATCATTCTAATGAGATCTAAATTCTTAGAAAGCTTAAAACTAAAATAGTTCCCAATCATCGATTACTAAATCGGGGATTAGTGAATCCTGATAGATTGGTACATACGCTGTTTGCTCATCGATGAGGATGATCGATCTCATGATCATTTGTGTGGAGACACTAAAGCAAGTATGTAGGTGCTTATTAGAGAATAAGTTCACCGAACGCGACTCGCTAAGGAATACCTAATGGAGTTTTACTTACCGTCAATAGAATTCTCAGAGTGATAGTAGTACAAATGATCTCTTAGACTTGAGATCATCATAGTATCTTATATATAATGAATTACACTTCGACTTATTCCTTAAGACTCTTAGAGTATATCAAAGGGTATGCTTGGGTGTAATAAGTTATATATGAAGATAATGAATGATCAATAAAGAATCTACCACTTCTAGTAAAAGGAGAAATGTCCTATGTGATTCGATAAATGACAACCTGTGAATCTTGGTTAAGGTGGAATGAAATTAGAAAGTAGTTTCTAATTTGCATTCATTAGAGTTGTTCATTTAGGAATCGAAATACATATAATTAAATAAAATAAGACTTGACAAGAATTCCATGTCTTATATTTAATCGGGACATCAGATGGTGGAAGGATTGAATTGTATTTAAGAATTATTTACTCAAAGGTTCTTTTATGATTAATGTTGAAATCTATATTATCCGGAAAGTCGCTGATCGCTAGGAGGCTTATCCCTATCAGAGAATAAATATTATTTATTTAAATAAATTATTTGTTTAATTTATTTATTTAAATGAGATTAGAATTGTTCTAATTGATTTATTCACAACCTGCTTAATACGGAGAACCTAAAGGGTCACACCATAAAAGGAAGAATAATTATTTAAGAAGTTAATGGCATAATTGTAATAATATATTAAGTATATTTAATTTAATCTATGGTGATAGAATAAATTAAATAGCTTAATATTTATTATTTAATATTTTAGAAATATTAAATATAAATTAATAAGAGGAGTCTTATTAATATTATTATAATTATTATTATTTTAATTTCTAAAAGGTTTAGGAATTAATTTAATATTAGTACTCTCATTTATTCCTAATTGATTAGGAAAGAAAATTAGTTAAAGGAGTTTAATTAATTATCCCTAATAGATTAGGGGAGCCCATTTAATTAAAAGAGTTTAATTAAATAAATAATACCTTATTTTAATTAAAATAGGTTATATAATATCTTTATAAGAGGAGTCTTATATTAGATATCTAATATAATGTAATTCCTAGAGTTGGAGAGTACACCCCTTTTCTTATTCAGATAGAAAAACTAGGGTTCGAGCCAAATCCCTTCTTCTTGAAAAAATTCTTCTTCCTCGTGGATCACCTATAGAGGCCATACACTCTGGGTGGCTTACATTGATCAAAGGAAGGAATCTACCCGAGATTCAAGGAGATCGAGAGAAGTAGGAGGTGAACTCGCACTGAGGAAGCTCGCTTTCACAAGGGTATGATTTCATAATTTCTTATTCTTCGCTTTAATTAATAATATGCATAAAGGATGATCCGTAATTGGTTTGTGAAAAATTTTAAAATCGATTTTATCTCGCTCCGCTTATTTTTGCAATTTGATTGCTACTTTGATTTTGATACAATGGCGATAATGGCTTTAAGTGCATTGGGAGATTGAAAAGTAATATGCACATGCACAATCATGTTTGATGATAAAGCATATACTTTGTAACAATCTTATTCATTTATTAATAAAAAGTATTAATTTATTAAAGGCTTTTAATTATCTACATGATGTTGTTTTATAATATGTGATAAACCCATTGTTTTAAGCAATGCTTTTAGAATAATGATGATGATCATTCTAATGAGATCTAAATTCTTAAAGCTTAAAACTAAAATAGTTCCCAATCATTGATTACTAAATTGGGGATTAGTGAATCCGGATAGATTGGGTACATACGTTGCTTGCTTATTGGATGAGGATGATTGATCTCATGATCATTTGTGTGGAGACACTAAAGCAAGTATGTAGTGCTTATTAGAGAATAAGTTCACCGAACGTGGCTCGCTAAGGAATACCTAATGGAGTTTTACTTGTGCATCAATAGGAATTCTCAGAGTGATAGTAGTACAAGTGATCCTTGGACTTGAGATCATCATAAGATCTTGTGTATGATGAGTTATACTTTGACTTATTCCTTAAGACCCTTAGGGTATATCAAAGGGTATGCTTGGGTATAATAAGTTATACATGGAGATAATGTATGATCAATAAAGAATCTACCACTTCTATTAAAAGAGAAATGTCCTATGTGATTCGATAAATGACAACCCAAAGAGTCCTTGGCGGTTAAGAATGAAATTAGAAAGGAGTTTCTAATTTGCATTATTTGAGTTGTGCATTTAAGGATCGAAATACATATAATTAAATAAAATAAGACTTGTGACAAGAATTCCATGTCTTATATTTAATTGGGACATCAGATGGTGGAAGGATTGAATCAGTATTTGTAACTATTTACTCAAAGGTTCTTTTATAATTAATGTTGAAATCTATATTATCTCGGAAAGTCGTTGATCGCTAGGAGGCTTATCCCTATTGTAGAATAAATATTATTTATTTAAATAAATTAATTGTTTAATTTATTTATTTAAATAAGATTAAAATTGTTCTAATTGATTTATTCACAACCCTGCTTAATATGGAGAACCTAAAGGGTCACACCATAAAAGGAAGAATAATTATTTAAGAAGTTAATGGCATAATCGTAATAATATGTTAAGTATATTTAATTTAATCTATGATGATGGAATAAATTAAATAGTTTAATATTTATTATTTAATATTTTAGAAATATTAAATATAAATTAATAAGAGGAGTCTTATTAATATTATTACAATTATTATTATTTTAATTTCTAAAAGAGTTTAGGAATTAATTTAATATAAGTACTTCATTTATTCCTAATAGATTAGGAGGTTAAATTAATTAAAAGTGTTTAATTAATTATCCCTAATATGATAAGGGGAGCTTAATTAATTAAAGGATTTTAATTAATTAAAAAAAAACTCAATTCCTTAATTGTTAAGGAGGGTTGCCCACATCTATAAATAAGAAGAGTCTTATTATGGGTGTAAGTTAGTGGTTGACTTTTACAACTACGTAATAATTCCAATTTGTTGGAGAGTACGCCCTTTCTATAGAGATAGAAAACTAGGGTTTGAGCCAATACCCCTTCTTCTTGAATTCTTATTATTCCTCGGTGGATCACCTCTGAGGGCCAAACATATGGGTGGCTAACGTTGATCAAAGGAAGGAACCAAACCCCGGTGGATTCAAGTTGAACGCGAAAGGATTTGGAGGTGAACTTGTACCGAGGAAGCTCGATCTTCAAGGGTATGATTTTATTCTTTATCTTTTCGCTTAATTAATAATTGTGCATAAAAGGGTGATCCGTATATGGTTTGTAAAATTTTAAACTCGATTTTTACATCGCTTCCGCTTAATGTTTGCAATTTGATTGCGTTCATGAATATTACATACCTAACAGTTGGGTGGTAAAATGACTAAAATACCCCTGGCCTTGAAAATCTATAAATAGGAAGCTTATTTCATTTAAATGAGATTTTGAAAATCCTACACTAGAGAGAGAGAGAATTTATGGAGAGTGAGAAGGAAGAGCATGAGCATGATTGATAGGATCAAAAATGTTCGTGAAATGAAAAAGCTAACAAATCATTTGGTTTTGTCTACAATGGAAGAAAAATAAAGAGGAAATGTATTAAAACCTAACTTCTATATTAGATTTCCTTTAAGTTTTATATGTTTAAAACATAACTTAATGAGAATAAGAAGTATATGATGTTAGAGATGATTTCATATGGTTGAAATCATGAGAAATAAAGAAAATAAGAATTAAAAGTTTTAGTTTATAAATTTCTTAAGGAAGTATAAGATTCGTAATGAATTAGAACGATCCGAGTGGATTATATCAATAAGCAGGTGTAATAAGTAAGGAATGGTGATCTATAACATCAAATTCTAATAAAAAGTGAAATCGTAATCCAAAATATCGATTAAAATGAAGAACGAACGAAGAACACGAAGAACACGAGAAGAACACGAAGAACGTTATTGATGGACAAATTTAAAACCATCCTAGGATATTTGTTGTTGATCGACAAGTTTAAAACCATCGTGTATAAGTTAGATGCATATTGCTTGGTTAGGAATGGTAGAAATGTTCATGAAGAACAAATTAAAACTTAGCTATAATGAAGTTATGGCAAAAATTTTGTAAAAGACAAATGAGAATTAGAAAGTTAGTAAATGAACCCGAACATGTAGGGTTTCATTAGAATGTAAGAGAACATGGAAAACGTGAGTCATGGACTCAAGAACGAACAAATTCCGCGTTCGGATGACCGAATTACGGACGAATGAACGAGCGTTAAAAACGTAAAACGAATGAAGGGTGAAGATCAAGCCAATTGAATGGCACGTTAACGGATTCAAAACAAAGTTCTGTCTGGGGGGTATTGAAGTACGTAAGATAAGAAAGAGAATGGCTTTGGAACAACCTCGTTCCGAGTTATAATGAAGGAGTTATGAGATCGGGAAGTAGCGTCTAAAAAATGAAATTAACACTTGGAAGAAATTTTCAAGAATTAGGGCTTGGCACCATGGCGCCAACCATGCCTTATGTAAGTGGCGCCGCAACGCTGCACTGAGGAGCCGAAGTATCAGAAAACTCACGTCGTGCGCGAGAGATAGAAGAAGGAGAGTGGCCAGCCATGGCCGATTATAGAAAAAGCCGGAGAAGAGCTTTTAACCGCTTTCAACTCTTGGGGGAAACGTAAGGGAAGATAAAGAACATAATGTTCAACTAATATAACACTTAAACAAGTGAATTAAACCTTTAATGAAGGTCGAACGAAAAGATTAAGTGAGAATAAAAGAGAAAGAATATAAACGCGGATTTCAGAATCGATATCCGGGGACCGTAGTTACGATAAACGAATATGGAGGATTGTTATGGTTGTGATTCCTTAAACGTTGAGTGGCGAGGGTAATGAATAACATTTTGATGTTATGTCATGATAGTGAGAGATAAGTGTAAAGCGATATACGCCATAAATGTAACGTTATTTATTGCGATAAGCGAAAGCGATCTTAGCATACAACGAACGGTATAGCTTGGACAATAAGAATGACTAATGAACATGGGGTTCAAGTAGTGGATAACGAAAGTATTAAGTAAGATACGAATGGTATTAAGAAAGCCGTAATGAACGATAATAAGAGTAATGAAAGCCGAAGGTGAGTCGTATAAGAATGAATCCTGAGGGGTGGCATTTAGTTGCCAGGAAGCTATAAGGAATGAGAAATTAAATTAACGATCATATAGTTTAATAGTTCATATAAGTTAAGATAAGTTAAGTTGTAGTACAATCGTAACCTTTGATGGTTGACATATGGGAGCTGGGCTAAACAATTTCTTCAGAGAGCCAAGGTATATACAAAACTGGCAACCGATCTAACTCATTGTTATGGACAGTGTAGACGAGACAGGAACTTGTTTGTTTGTTGTTTGTGGGAAACCACTCAGAGTACCATATGGACTACTAGCAGAGAAGCGATGTGTGCTGAGTCTTAGAGAATTAATATGAAGAAGATAAGATGTAAAACATCAAAGATGATGAACGTAAAAGTAAGACATCTCCGTATGTCATGAAGCCGTAGAACGGTAATGAAAGTGGTTGCGTAAACCTAGGTTGCAAGAACGTGAACCGTATGAAGTAAAGTTAAGCAAACTAATGCATAAGTCAAATATACATGACTAATTAGTAGTATATGTTATTTTTCTTATGTGCTACATAGAACCGGAATGAGCGGCTTCAAATAAGTTAGAAGTCAGTACGTAAGGCAAGTTTCCTAACTTCATTCATATTTGAAATGAATGCTAGTTTCTTAAACTTCTCAGATGTTGAACTTAAGAAGTTCTGTCTATGTGTTAATGTGCGATATTTGTGTAAAGTGGTAGAACATATGAGGCCTTGTGCCACAATGTGAACACTTCGGTGTTTCTATGAGATGAACTGTTCTGTGATTTAACTATTCAACAAAAGAATGCTCTGTTCATATATGATCCGTTATTGTTAAGTCTGTGCTAATGATTCTAGCCAAACAAAATGTGTATGAAAAAGGTAGAAGAATGGAAGTATTTCAAAGTGCATGTGAATAATGTTTTAAAATGATAGGAATCGAGATTACTCCTATTGTTCAAGCTGCTTCATAACCTTTGTTCGGTTATCAAAGTTCTAAAGGAACGTTTAAACTCTTGAATATGTTTGTTCAACTGTTATGACTTGCTGGGCAATCGAATGCTCACACTTGCTTTAAATGAAAAACATTTTTCAGCGAACGATGTTAGAAGAACTTAAGGATCCCTTAAAGATCAAGTTGACGGTATCCAGATGAAGTGCCATTCAGAATGTGGATGAGCGAGAAGATTGAGCGAAGACTTGTAATATAGAAATATGAAATTGAACTATAGACTAGTTTAAGAAATTGTTATGTATCCTTGGTGGCGGATAAAAGTCACTCTTGTAAGATAAAATGAATAATGTATTTATAATTATTTGTAATGAAAGGGTATAAGGTTTTTAGAACCTAGGATTTGAGAGTATATGTTGTTATATTTAGCTATATAATGATGTATGTTTGGAAGAAGATGGGATCGTGACGTACAGAATCCGAGTGTGAAGATAGACCGAATTTCGGAGCGTTACAGCTTCAGTCTTTTGGGATTATGACCGCTTCTTCTATCTCGACCCCTATATAACTTCTCCTACATCATAGCTAGCTGCACTAGGAGTCTAACTAGATGTGGGATCATGCCCAATACCTCCCGAGGCATATAGTAACTTATTATTCATAGTTTCACAATATTTAACGAGTTTTGTTTGCTAACTAGGAGGCAAGGACCTGAAAAGGGAAGATAATAATAATCATAACAGTTCCCGAGGCATTCCATGTAATTAACTTGGATCTATTTCTCTTCGGCAGAGCCTAAGTTCTTGGGTTTATTTATTCATGGGTACACAGATAGCTAACTTATCACCTTATTCAAGTTACTGGTCAGTTTAATGCTTTTAATGTTTGGTCTTAGATACAACTATCAAGATAACCAATAGGACTCTTTCTTATGCCTACTACATTACTTAACCAAAAGAACTAACTGGCTAAAATTGATATGTAATACTTAAGGTAACAAGGTCATACCTTTACGCCTTCAAATTGTTCCCCTGATTACGCTTTCTCTAATGCAATGAGGGCTTCCTAGGTTTCCTTCTTTCCTCTCAGCTCTCTCTCTCTCTTTGGCTCTCTCTTATACTAGAACTTAGCAACTGAAATGTGGCAAATTCCTACCAACACTCTAAGGCTCTTATTTATAGGAAAATCATTATCCAATTATTGGGGTAATAACCAGGGGTAATAACCAGGGGTAAAAATGGAGTTGGTGTAAAGTTCTACCAACCCACACTATTCCTACACTATTCCTAGTACTTGCACCATCATTTCCCCCACATGGACATTGCTTGAGAGCTCAATTAGCTTGAAAAAAAATCAACATTTGGCAAGAAGGAGGGGCCTGGTCGATCATAGGGCTTATTGCCCTCTGTTACCTTTTATTTATTCCACCCTTTTGTACCATAGGCTAGTATATATATTCTTATGAATTGTATACATATACATATACCCATATAATTATATGACCCAAGTGTATTGGGCTATCAATAGTCTACTAATTCAATTCCTTAAGCTAAACTCCCAACTTGTGCAAGTATGTGACATTGTTAATGTTGGGCTTGGATATATCCTAGATCCAATACTTCATTAAGTTATTCATCAATTAATCTCATTAAGAAATTAATCATGCCCCCAAAGGCTTAACACTTAAGCTTAATTAATCATAACCAAGCTTATTAACATTATCAATATAATTCTTAATCCTTTTATACGTGATTCAATTTGTATTAAATTAGTAGTCCCATGTCACATATACATATATATATATATATGCACACAAATAAGTAAAAATATTCTTTATTTTATTACAAAAATTACTTATAGAATTCTCGGGTATTACGATAGCTATGCAAGATGAACTTGAATAGTTCTCAAGAAATAAAGTTTGAGAATTAGTTCCAAAGCCTGAGGAAACTTCTATTATTGGAACTTGATGATTTTTTCATAACAAATTAAACGAAATTGGATCTGTCATACGTAATAAGGAAAGACTAGTCGCACAAGGGTATAATCAACTTGAAGGTATTGATTACGATGAAACGTATGCTCATGTTGCTAGAATTGAGTCTATATATATGTTACTAGCCTTTGCACGCCATAAAGATTTTAAACTATTTCAAATGGATGTCAAATCTGCCTTTTTAAATGGCGTCATTGAAAAGGAAGTTTATATTAAGCAACCTTCTGGCTTTGAAGATACTGATTATCTTGATTATGTGTATAAACTGCATAAAGCTTTATATGGTTTAAAATAGGCCGCAGAGCGTGGTATAAACGGTTAAGTAAATTCTTGCTAGAAAATGATTTTAAAAGGGGTACCATTGATACTACTCTATTCACTAAATACAAAAATAATGGTATCCTTATTTTACAAATCTATGTTGATGATATCATTTTGGTTCTACTAACATTTCTATCTGCAATGATTTCTCTGAAAACATGAGTAAGAAATTTGAAATGAGCATGATGGGAGAATTAAATTTCTTCCTAGGATTGCAAATCAAGCAAGGAGAAAAAGGTATTTATATCTCTCAAGCTAAATATTGCAAACAAATGATTAAGAAATTTGGATTAGAATCTGAAATTAACTGCTGATGAAAATGAAAAAAGTCTTGACAGAAATGAGTATAAAAGAATGATTGGTAGTCTTCTATATATCATAACTAGTAGACCTGACATTATGTTCAGTGTCTATAAATGTGCTAGATTCCAATCAAACTCTAAGGAATCACATCTGGTTATAGTAAAAAGAATATTTTGTTACCTCAAAGGAACTACAAATATAGGTCTGTGGTATCCTAAAGGTCAACCATTTGTTCTTGTTTGTTTCTCAGACTCTAAAAATGTCGGTCATCATGTTGATCGAAAAAGTACAAGCGACACGTTTTAGTTTCTAGGTGGGTGTTTAGTTTTTTGGTTCTCTAAGAAACAAAACTAAGTGTCTATCTCAACCACCGAAGCAGAATATATAGTTGTTGCACGAAGTTGTGCACAGATATTATGGATGAAACAAACTCTGGCTGATTACAACAAAAAGTTTAATTGTGTCCCGAATCTGTGATAACACAAGTGCTATAAATTTAAGTAAAAATACTATATTACATGCTAGATCAAAACACATAGATGTCTTACATCACTTTTTACGTGATCATATAAACAATGGCATTATCAAGTTAGAACATATCGACACATAAATAAATATTGCAGATATATTTACTAAACATTTAAGTTCTAATAGATTTTGTAAATTACGTTTAGATTTAGGAATGTTAGATATTTCATCATAATTATTATTGCATTTAAATATAATTTTAATTTTTTTATTACTACATTTAAAAAAAAAATTACTATTATCACTAATAATTAGTTAATAAATTTTTAAAAGTGCATTATTAATATATATATATATATATATATATATATATATATATTACATTTCTAAATTCTTTTCCTATTTTTATATAATAATCTCATATAAATTTCTATATTTATATTTATATCTATATACTTATATACTTATTAGTGAAAATTATTACTATATATTATATTTTAACTCAAAACATATCTCCTTAGTTAAATAGCTATCATTTTAAATTTTTACATTTTTTAATCTTTAAAATTTATTTTCTCATTTTAACTAATTTTTCTTATCATTAGTAATATGCATCTATAATTTTTTAATATATATATTTCATCTTACAAAATAATCATTTTTGTAAATATATGTTTAAATCTCTTTAATTATTAATCCAATATTAATCTCTTTAAATCTCTTTAATATATATATATATATATATATATATATATATATATATATAAATATATGTATAAATATAAATTTATCAAGAATGAATATGAGTAGTTGATTTAAGTAATTCATCTAACGGTTAAAACAAGCTTTAATCTGCGGCTATTCTTTTGGACCAATCAGGAGCCACCTCTACCAATCACACGGATCAAGCTTGAACGCCGTAAGATCATCAACAGAAAACACAAGTTGATTCTAGTCGTTGGATCAATCTTAATCGATCAGCTCAAAGGTTTTAGATTTTCGGTTAAATCCTGATCGTTGATCATTTTTTAGATTAATTATTAGCCATTCGATCAGTTTAATTAACCTAAATATAAATATCAAATATTTTGTTTTTAATTCATTTTATCTCTCCCTTTTTTTATCTTATGTTGCCTCCTCCTCGCTCTCTTCTCAATTTTCTCTCAAATAATCGATTTCTGCCAAAAAATGTCTAATCTCCAATTCGATTTTGAGAAATCCTATCCGATAAATTGATTCTACAAAGTCAATTTTATCATCTTACCGATCAATTTCATTTTTTTGTTTCGGATTTTATATATCCTTTCAGATCTACAAGTTCTTCAATAGTCTGTTTTAAATCCACAAAATCCATTTTCAAAACTGATAAATATTGTTATTTCTAGGGTTTTCCAATACTAAGATATCTATCATATGATTGATTTGTCATTTATTTAAGAGTTTTTCTTTTGGATTTGTTGAATTTTGGTTTGTTAAATACTGGTTTTTTTTAAAATTTTCAAAAAAAAAATGGCGAGTCATATTCTTTAAATCTAGCTGTATATGAAGTAAATTGAATCATCTTCCTCATCCATCAGTCTAATTAATGATTTACAAAAATCCTAAATCTTAGATTTCAAAACTATATCCCTAATTTATTGTTATATATACTTATATTTTTCTAGGTTTTCAATACATATTTTCTTTCAAAAAATTTCAAAACCCTAAATGTTTTAAAACTCTAATGTGTTTTAATCTCTTTTCTTTTACTTACATGCATCTACATATATACATATTCTAACAACATATTTCATGAATGTATAAATTTCTTTGGTTCTGCTGAGTCTGAGAGAAATAATCAGTGGACATATTTGTATTTTGGAACGAGCTTTCAGGTAATTTTTTTCTCTCTTTCTGTACATAGTAGTACACGTTATGTACTATGGGGGCATTCAATATAATCTCTCCTTCACCCTCTCTATCTTTGGCTGCTATGGTGAGGTTTAAGCATATGTCAAGGCACTTCTTAATTGATGATTATTTTTTTATCTCCTACTCCGATTCTATCAATGATGTGTTGGGATATATGATATGTTTACTATTTTGGGTTAAAACTTCTAGGTTTGAACCTTTATGTTGGGCTAAACTCTCATTTTCTTTTTGAAATAGTATGCGGGTTGATTTGTTTTTCTGTCTGCATTGGATTTTGTTATGAGTATCTGCACATCTTATATGAAAACATATCTGATAAAATCCTATAGTTGTTGTGATACGACATGCCCACACTTTCTCTGTTTTTGCAAAACCTGTTTTTCTAAAGACATGAGGTCACAATAACAAATATTTAGCTGGTTAGACTGGTATTTTCCTCCTAATTTCTGCTTCTTAAAGAAAATATTAAATGGATTAGACATTTTCTTAGTGCAACACTCTTTATCTTCACACATTTTTTTCAGCAGTCATATCTATACTTTATCTGCCCTATATGCCTATGCCTGATAAATGAGTACCTATGTCTATATGCATTAAAAACTTTAACTATCACTTATCTACTACTTCTATAAATGGCAAGTAAATTTTTTTACATTTATGTGTCAGTACTTATCTATCTACATTTTCATCTATTCTCTTTACTTTGTCTGTATTTTTCAAAATGGATGAAGTTTATTCCTCCAAACGAAAGAAGTTACCTCTTCTTTTTGAATTACACCCTAATACTTTTGCACCAAAGTTACTCACTCTATCTGCACAAGTCAAATATAGGCACTTAAGACATAACCTCATTCCTAAAATTGGTACTTCTTTTAACAGTTTTCCTGACTTACTGGAGAAAATAAAAAATGTTGGCTGGAATTATTTAATCACTTTTACAAATAGGCAAATTTATCTTGCTCTAATTACAGAATTTTTCTCCTACATGACCTTTGTCAAAAACTCAATATTATGCCTGTTAGAGAAAATAAACTTCTCTATCCTTTTGATTTAAAACTAATGAAGTGTGTTTTGAATCAACATTTGCCTTATAATCTTTCATACTTTCTGTTAACTTCTTTTTAGCACTATTATCATCATAATTGCCTTGGTTATGGACTTGTTCTCACTTCTATATTTCAACATCTTGGTATCAATGTGCTTAATCATCAAACCCAATATGTGAAAAGTAGAAATAATGTCTCACACCTTAATCTGCCTCCTAAACCACCCATAATGTAATGCCCCCAAAATAGGTATACATCACCCATCTTAGGTCGCCAAATACATGGTACTGAATACAAATACAAACTTAATTATACAACACGAGGTTGAGAGTTTTTACACCTAATATTATCTTCTGATAATATCCAAACTCAAATGGAGTCCTCATTATATTTATTGTCACACTATTTTATAGAATAGTGAAGACTACTATAACACCATCTCTAACCATCACCCGCTTCTCCGACTAGTTCCGCCACGCTCATTTCCTGAAGAGAACAACGAAAGTAAAAGGGTGAGCTTTCAACTAGCCCAAGAAGAAATATTACGACTAAGATAATGCGAATAAGTTATCATTAGCCTTCAACAATGTTAAACTAATAGAATATAATAGACAACAAGTTTTAATCGCAATGAACAAATAATCTATTAGAAGATTCAAGTAGGCGTATATCTACTATCTTCTATGATTTAAAAAGTTTATCATTAACTTTATCATTTGGACTCACTAATAAATAAATAAATCACATCATCGAATCATCCCCGCACTACTTTTACCAAAGATATAAATTAAGTATCACGTTCACAAATTATTCTTGTACTACTACGCCAAAAATATTCGTGTAATCATCAAATTCACGATCATACCGAATTATCCCTCATTCATAATCATACCAATCAACAAATTCATCTACGCATCGTAAGTTTAAAAGATTTACTTTCATCACAATATAAACAATGAGGATGATGACAATGATATAAAAATTCAATTAAAAGAAAGCAAAGTTAAATTTTTAAAGATTTATAACTTAATTTATCGAGAATTCAATAATGTCCTAATTGTCAACATGATACTGCTTTGTGGAGTAAAATTCAAGAATAATATCCATGTATCAAAAATAATTTGGACAGAAAAGAAATAAATTTTTCGGTGAATAGTACTTCAAGAATAGTACTACATGAATAGTATTTCGACATAAAAAGTGTCCCGAATACCCGAGTGAATAATATTTAAGTGAATAGTAATCGGGTGAATAGTAACCCGTGAATAGTAACTCGTGAATAGTACCCCGACATGAAAAGTGCCCCGAATACCCGAGTGAATAATATTATAGTGAATAGTAACTGGGTGAATAAAAACTCGGGTGAAAATATTGATATTTAATAAGAAAGTTCATATCAATATTCCAATGAAACGATACAGGATGAAGCTCAAAACTCAAGGATATTCCATTAATTTCAAGGATTATAGAAGCAATACTTACCATAGTAAGTTTAGATTTAAGAATATGAAAAGAATTAACATACGAAACTACAAATAGATTTTCACCTGTCATATGGTACGTAATCCGTGTAAACAGGTTATTCCGACATATTAAATGATGAATACGAAAAATAGTATTCCTTATGAATACGAAAGAAACAATAATTTCTACTTAATAAAAAAGAAATAACATCCCTTACCTTAGTAGAGAAATTTGGATATCGCATAATAAGAAGTAGCAGTAATACTCTTCTTCTTGCTCTCTATAGTTTCTCTCTCTATAGTTTTTCTTGTGAGTCTCAGTGAATTGGTGAGAATGAAAGAAGAATTAAACTTCTATTTATAGGAGAAATGACTAAATACTAACTAATTCACGAACAGTCCAGGTTGATTTACTATTAGAACGGACGGTCCATATTGATTACTATTAAAACCGCAACCGATGGTCAAGATTGATTTACTTTTAAAACCACCACTGACGGTCCAGATTGATTTACTTTTAAAACCAACACCGACGGTCCAGATTAATTTACTATTAAAACCACCACCGACGGTCCAGATTGATTTACTATTACAACCATCAGAATGGTCCAGATTGATTAACTATTAAAACCACCATCAATGGTCCAGATTGGTTATCTATTACAACCACCATTAATGGTCCAGATTTATTAACTATTAAAATCACCATCAATAGTCCAGATTGGTTATCTATTAAAACCACCATCGACGGTCCATAAAATTAGTAAATCTTCCCATGAAATACTAAGTCAAACTTACAACAAACGCCTCATAATAAATCCCTATATTTATATCAAAAATTGAATGAATATTTACCATAAATTATTTATCTTTAATAAACACATTTTTAATCTATTAGCAATTATTCATCATTAATATTATAACTCACAATATTTAACAACCAGATCATTCCCAAGAAAGAGGGGGCTTTTCGATAAGAATTTCTTCCTATCAAGCAAAAAATTAGGTGACCAAACCTCTCCTCGATGTAACTTTCTGTAGACATCACAATATTACAAATAATAATATGAATAACTTTGTTGTCTCAATTATTGATTTAATAATATAAAATATTATGTAGATGATATTGTGACAATAATTGAATCAAATAACGTGAGATACTATGCAACAATTACTATAGCAATAATTGAGTAAACTGAGTGGCTTCTTACGTAAGTATCAATAATCAATACCGTGTGCTATTATGCAACCACGTGTATTACTGTACTTTTACCACCGGGTATTTAAACAGTTTAACGGTAAAATTTCGTCGTTATTTTTATAAAAAGTTATTTATGTCGTTTTTTAACTACGACAATACTTCCGTTGTGGGGTCCACCAATAATGGCGTCGTCATACGGATATTCCTTGATAAAAAGAATATTCCTGACTAAACGAATATGTGACGCCCCCAAAATTAGGTATACATCACCCATCTTGGGTAGTCAAATACATGGTATGTAATTTAAATACAACTTACTAATATAACGTATGGCAGCATAATAATACTTACATAAACCGTGAGTTTGAATACAAATATTGTCTCACTGTAGATCATACAAACTCAAAAGGAGTCCTCATTACAATTATTATCACACTATTTCATGAATAGTGAGGACTACTAATGCTATCCTCCGGACCATTACTCCGCTCCCCGACTCGTCCCAAATATATTCTCATTTACTAAAGAGAACAAAGAAAGAAAGGGTGAAATTTCAACTAGCTCAAGAAGAAATATTATGACTAAGATAATGCGTAATAAATTATCATTAGCCTACAAATGAAAGTTAAACCGATAAAATATAATGAACATCAAGTTTAACTACAATGAATCCAAAGAATCCATTAAAAGAGTCAAGTAGAAAATAAAATCTACTATCTTTTATGATTTAAAAGGTTTTTCATCACTCATATAGCCGAGACTATTCTGCTTTTAATAAATATTCCACATCATCGAATCACCCCGCACTACTACTTTTAGGATATTCTTTAGTATCACGACCATAATTATTCATGCACTACGGCCAAGAATATTTGTGTATTCATTAATGGTCACGATCATGCCAACAACCGTCCATCAATGCACTACACGGCCACCGAGGATTTTTACCACATCATTTGTAACATTACTTGGCCATGATTACAATCGAATAGTCTCTCGGTCATAATCATACCAAGTCCATCTACGCACTACGTGCCACGTATTTACTTTCAACATAATATAAATATGAGGATGATGACAATGATATTCAATAAAACAAGACTTGTTGTTGAACAACTCCTTCATGTGACGAATACTTTTGGAAAAGTACTTGTTGTTGAACAACTCTTGAAACTTCTCCCAAGACATTTTGAGTGCGGCAGGTTGAGTACGTTTAACTGATTTCCACCAGTAATCTGCCTCTACTCTTAATATGAAGGTGGCAAAGGGAACTTTTTCCTCCTCGGAGCATCCCAAGACATCAAATATCTTGGTGATCTGCTTTATCCACGTCTCCGCCTTAAGTGGTTTTAGCTCTCCCAAAAACTCTGGTGGTCCCAGTTCCTTGAACTGCTTGGCAGTGACCATCCGAGAGTTACCAGTGTTTCTACTTGCATTTTGAACAGGAATCGCTCTCGCCTGATGTTGCATGAATTACATAAAGCCTCTGAACATCCCATCATTTATCATTTGATCGATGTTGTTGTTTACCTGAGAATTATTGTCTTCCTGTTGCACATTATCCTGGGTATTGAACGTTGGTGACTCAACGGTCTCATGTGCTTCATTGTTTATCTCGACATTTTTAGATGCCATTTCAAACATTGCAACAAAACAAGGGTTAATTGACATGCCACATATTATCCCTATACTCTGACCGACCAATTAAATACCAAATAAACTTAGGTAGGTCATACTAGCGAAGGAATTCCTCATCTCTCCTCTCCTAGTTCTTGTCTCATATCTCAACCAGGATCATATCCCAAGCTTTGATATTAATCGTGACGCCCCAAAATAGGTATACATCACCCATCTTGGGTCACAAATACATGGTAATCAATACAAATACAAACTTAATTATACAACATGAAAGCTAAGAGTTTTACACGAATATCAGTTTCTGCATAATATTCAAACTCAAATGGAATCCTCATTACATTTATTGTCACACTATTTTATAGAATAGTGAGGACTACTATAACACCATCTCTACCATCACTCGCTTCTCCCCACTAGTTCCTCGCTACATTCTCATTTCAAGAGAACAACGGAAGTAAAAGGGTGAGCTCAACTAGCCCAAAGAAGAAATATTATAACTAAGATAATGCGTATTAAGTTATCATTAACCTTCAACAATGTTAAACCGATATAATATAATACACAACAAGTTTAATCAAGTAATGAACAAGCAATCCATTAGAAGAGTCAAGAGAAAGGCGATGATATCTACTATCTTCTATGATTTAAAAAGTTTATCATTAAATTTATCGTCGGGACTCAGCTTAATAAATAAATCACATCATTGAATCATCCCTGCACTACGGGCCAAAGATATTCATTAGTATCACGTCCACAAATTTTTTGGTGAATAGTACCCCGTGAATAGTACTCTGTGAATAGTACTTCGGGAATAGTACCTCGTGAATAGTACCCCGACATGAAAAATATCCCGAATACCCGAGTGAATAATATTTGAGTGAATAGTAATCGGGTGAATAGTAACCCATTTATAGTAACTCAGAATAATAGTACCTAAGATGAAAAGTGCCTCAATACCGAAAGTGAATAATATTATAATGAATAGTAACTGGGTGAATAGTAACTCGGGTGAAAATATTGATATTTAATAAGAAAGTTCAAATCAATATTCCAACGATACTGGATGAAGCTCAAAACTCAAGGATATTCCACTAATTTTAAGGATTATAGAAGCAATACTTACCATAATAAGTTTAGATTTAAGAATATGAAAAGAATTAACATACGAAACTGCAAATAGATTTGCACCTATCATACGATACGTAATCCACGTAAATAGGTTATTCCGACATATTAAAGGATGAAAATGAAAAATTGTATTTCTTATGAATACGAAAGAAATAATACCCCTTACGAATACAAAAAAAATAACATCCCTTACCTTAGTAGAAGGTTGGATACTGCAATAGTGAAGTAGCAGAATACTCTTCTTCTTGCTCTCTATAGTTTCTCTCTTTATAGTTTCTCTTATGAGTCTCAGTGAATTGGTGAGAATAAAAGAAGAATTAAACTTCTATTTATAGGAGAAATGACTAAATAGTAACTAATTCACGAACGGTCCAGATTGATTTACTATTAGAGTGGACGGTCCATATTGATTACTATTAAAACCACAACCGACTCATCTGCATCGATTTACTTTTAAAAGCACGAATCGATTATCCGCATTGATTTACTATTAAAACCACCACCGACGGTCCAGATTGATTTACTATTACAACCACCACAAGGGTCTAGATTGATTAACTATTAAAACCACCATCAATGGTCCAGATTGGTTATCTATTACAACCACCATCAATGGTCCAGATTGATTAACTATTAAAACCACCATCAATGGTCCAGATTGGTTATCTATTAAAACCACCATCGACGGTCCATAAAATTAGTAAATCTTCCCATGGAATACTAAGTCAAACTTACAACAAACGCCTTATAATAAATCCCTATATTTATATCAAAAATTGAATAAATATTTACCATAAATTATTTATCTTTAATTAACACATTTTTAATCTATTAACAATTATTCATCATTAATATTATAACTCGCAATATTTAACAACCAGATCATTCCCAAGAAAGAGGGGGTTTTTCGATAAGGATTTCTCCTGTTGGCCGCCTTGATTAGGTGACCAAACCTCTCATCGACGTAACTTTCTGTACATCGCCAATATTGCAAATAATAATATGAATAACTTTGTTGTTTCAATTATTGATTTAATAATATAAAATATTATGCATATGATATTATGACAATAATTGAATCAAATAACGTGAAATACTACGCAAAGAATTATCGTAGCAATAATTGAGTAAACCGAAAGTGGCTTTCACGTAAGCATCAATAATCAATACAACAGGTGTACTATGAAATCACGCAGCAGACATCTTGTATTTTTTTTACCATCGGGTATTTAAACAGTTTAATGGTAAAACTTTCGTCGTTATTTTTATAAAAAGTTAATTTTGTCATTTTTTAACTACGACAATATTTCCGTTGTGGGGTCCACCAATAATGGTGTCGTCGTACGGATATTCCCTGACAAAAAGAATATTTTCGACCAAACGAATATTCCCAAACACAACGAATATTTTATATCAACTTGCTTACTTTGTAAAATTTTCAAATATCACTCTTAACTTTAACCTTTTATCAATTTAACAAAAAATAATAATTATAAAAAAAATTGAATACTTTCATTTCATAAAATTTGGGGTCTTACACATAATTTTTAAACCAAAAACTAATGAGTCTCCTGAAACTCATCAAAATCTACTTTCTCATATAAATGCATTAAACAGTTTGACTCAACTTTCCCTTCAAAATCAAAACATTCAATTGAGTCAAACAGAATCTCTACAATTGTCTGTGTATCACCTCAGAGATATGCTATATATGTTGATGGAACTTCAAAATATCTCTGTACCACCATACCACTTTTCTGCCAGTACAAGTTCTATTAGAGGAGGCCAATCTGCTCAAACACCTCCGGATGATCCTCTACCTTATCTCGGTCTACATTTCTCCCCTGTTCACTTGTCGAAGACCCCAACTTATTATTAATGAAATTTAATTTTCTATTTATTATTTTGAAATAGTAAGGGTTGATTTGATTAATGTGGATAGTTAGGGGTAAAATACGCAAATATTTCAAAATAAGCAAGTGGTTATAAAATATTCATTGTTGTTTGGAATATTCGTTTGTCGTGGAATATTCATCGCTTAGAATATTCGTATCGACGGTACAAGCCAAATGTGTGGGGCCCATAACTAAAAAGCGATCGGATGAAGAAAACGACAAATATAAGTTGTTTAAAAATAATCTACAGAGAAGTTGTTACCAAGTAATAATCGTTAAAATACTCTATGGTTAAAACACAAGAAGACACCAGATTGCACCAATTATTGATTCTTACGTAAGAAGGCACTACTCAATAATGGTTACAAAGAATTACGCTCAAAGATTTTATCGATTTAATAATTGTCATAATTGATATTTTATATCATTGTCATTGTTTCAATAATTGTCATTACACAATATTTTTCATTATCGGCAATAATTCATATTATCTCAATAATATTATTAGATAACATTATCGGCAATGTCTAGAAAGTTCTGCTTCTAAGGAGAGGTTTGGTCACCTAATCATACTACCAAGAAGGAGAAATTTTATCGAAAGCCCCTTTCCTTGACCGCCTCGTCACAATATCAGATTCTTCGTAATATTATTTGTGAATAATTAATTATTGATTCATATGATGAGGAAAATATTGATTTTATGTGGATATAGATGGAGAAAATTTTAATGTGACAATTGTTGAAAATTGAAATTTTATCTTTTTCTCGATAAAATAATTCATTAAATATATTATTATATTTATTAATAATATAATAATGGTGATATTTTTACAACGAATGTGGGATATATGAGTATACGAGGAGGAAGAGTATTTTTGTTGCAATAAATGTTTAAAACATGTTAAACATGTTGGTGGACCCCATTTATCGACCGAATTTGATTATAAATTTAAAATCGCCTCGCTTTGTGGATTTCACCAATTTCTGCTTTGAATTTGGAAAACTTTCTTCTGCAAAGTTGTAGAGAATTGAATTTCCTATAAAAACTCATGAGATTCAAATTTTCTGATAAAAGGGCTATTTATTATGAATTATCAAGTTCAAGTTCAAATAATTGATTTTTGGAAGTTTAAAATATTTTAAATAAGAAAAACGTTTTTTGTTTTTTTTTAGGCTCATTTAAACACATGCAAATGAGCTGAATTCATCTGGTTCTAGGTGCGTAGAGAATTTTAATATATATATATATTATTATATTAAATTTTCTCGCTTGTGTTCTAAGCATTTTCCTATAAATAGGTGCTTAGGTTAGAATTGAAAATCACACCGTAAACCCAAGTTTTCTCTCTATATTATCGAGTTTATTCTTGTGAGTATTTTGAGTATACTTTGAGTATTGCTATACTAAGCAAAGTTCCTCATAGCCTATATCCTGTTTCAAATTTGTAAGACTAATCTTTCGAGGTAAGTGATGTTATTTTCTTCTCAAATGATATTATTTCTTCAATATCATTATGTCAAATATTATTGAACTTTTATCAAATTTGAACTTTTTCATGCTCTGGGTTACTATTCATGAGTTACTATTCACGAATTATTCATGAACTTATTCACGAGTTACTATTCACGAGTACTATTCACGAAGCGTGAAGAAGATTTTTTTTGTGAATTTTCTATCTTTTGACTGAGTTACTATTCACGATACTATGACTATTCACGATATACGACTATTCACGATATCATTCATCAAAAATGAAATTTCTTCTTTTCGTCCAAAATATCTATTCTCGATACTAGCTTTGATCAGATCCATGTTTTGATCATTCTCAATTTTACACCACTATGATTATTTTTGAGGTATTTTTGAACATGGATAAAACAAAGTACTAATCCTTAATCCTTAATCCTCGCTCATTTTGTTTCACCGATTCGCTTTTTTTAAAATATTTTTCATCATCCTCACCTTAAATGATGATATTATTGAATATCTTCGGCCCAGAAGTAAAAAGATGAATGATTTCAAGAATATCTTTCGCCCAGAGTGTAAAGATGAACAGTGTTTAGATGAATACGACTAATCGATGAATATCTTTCGCCCAGAGTAAAAGATGAATATTTGATTCCGTATGTATATCGATTGATGTTACAGGATAAAAGATAGACGATGAACTTTTAAATTCATACATGTAAGATAGTAGTTTGCATTCTCTACTTAACTCTTCTAATGAATTATTATTTCACCATAATATTGATTTAAAATTTGTCGTCTATCAGATTCTATTAGATTTTTCCTCGTTGAGACTAACGATAATTTGTTGTCAGATATTATCTTAGTCATAATATTCTTTATCGGGCTAGTTGAGCTCACCCTTTTCCTTTTTGTTCCATTTTTCTTCTCGTGAGGCGAGAATATAAATGAAGTACTTAGCCTGGGTATGGAATGAAGGTTCTAGAGAGAGTTGTTTAGTAGTCCTCACCATTTTGTAAAATAATGTATCAATAAATGTGATGAGGATTTATTTGAGTATAGATATTGTCTGTAAGATAATATTTGTATTCAAACTCACGCTTTTACCGTTGTAATAATAAAGTTGTAGTTGTTTCGCATCACGTATCGACAACTCGTAATGGGTGATGTATACCTATTTTGGGGGCGCCACAATGGTATCGTAGCTAGGATATGATCTCCAAGAGATCGGGAATAGAACTAGAGGGGAGAGACGAGTAAATCCTTCGCTAGGTGTCCTACCTAAGCTTATTTTTTAGTCGGTCAAGATATAAGGATATTATGTGATATATTGATTTCTTTAATTAACCCTTGCTTTTACGATGATGATTTGAGAATGTCGATCGAGAATATTAACAATGGAAATGAGACCGTGGAGACGCTCAGACTCACCAACGAGGAGAACGTGCAACAGTCGGGCAATGTTCCTCCCGTGAACAACACCACCGAAAGCGTATGATGAACGAGGGATGTTTAGAAGCTTTTTGCGCTTCATGCAAAATCGCATTTGTGTGGAGACTCTGTGTTCAAAATACAGAGGAAATGATAGCAATTACCGTCACACAAACCAAGCAGCTCAAAGAGTCAGACCACCGTAATTTAAGGGAAAGCCGATCCGATCACCAAGCGAAATACGGGTCAAGCAAATTACCAAGATATTCGATGTCTTGGGATGCACGGAGAAACAGAGGTTCCATTCGCCACCTTTATGTTCCGTGGCGAGGCGATCATCGGTGGGAGTCTCAGAAGCGCACTCCATCCAAATTAAGCACTCAAAGATGTCTCGGGAGACGCTTTCAGAAACTATTTAATGACAAATACTTTCCCGAAAGTGTTCATTATACGAAGGAAGTGAGTTCATCGATTGAAAACAAAACAACACGACGGTCTCTCAAAGACGAGGCAAAGTTTGCAGAGTTATCCAGTGTTCAGACCTCATTTGGTGGAGAATGAGGAACGATGACGCGATGTTTCTTAGAGGTTTGAAACCCTAAGATACGCCAATATCTCATTTCTCATAAATTTTCTCTATTCAGATGTTGTTAATGTGGCTCAATTATTAGAGCGAGATAACGAGTATATTCAACCGAGGGACCATAACCAGATCGCATCTGTAGATAAAGAACAATGTAATAATGATAACCAAATGAGAAAGAAAAAGACGGACAAAATGGTAACCACTCCGTGGTAAATCATGGCCATGAAAATAGAAGAAGCGAAAGAGGAGATTTTAAAAGAGGAGATTTAACAACTACTTATGTGAAGACGACAAAGGCTTAAAAAGAATCGGTTCTAAGGGAGGAGAACGACCACCCCATTATATGCTATAAATGCGAAAAGAGGGACATATCACCAAAACCGCCCACAACAAAAGCTCAAGGTATGCTATAATTGTGGAAAGGAAGGACATATCGCCGAGATCAGACAAGAATAAACCTAGTTCAATGGGGACGGACTCAAAAGATCGTCCCTGTAAAAGTCAAAGTCAACGATTCCGGAAGAGCGCTTGTCAGATCGGTCAAAATGCGAGGAACCCAAACGAGGTGATCACGGTAAGCTATTTATAAATTCTTGCGTTTATACCTTTACTTGATACCGGCATACCCATTCATTTATCTCTCCCGCATGTGCTCAACGCTTAAACTCGACCGAGAAATTAGATTTCGACCTATCTCGTGGAAACTCCGTTAGAGAAACTTTCATCACATCCACCGCTTATAAATCTTGTTTGATTCAAGTTGACACCATCACCTTACCCGTCGACCTTTATCTCTTTAAAGATACTTGCTTTTGATGTGATTTTAGGATCGATCGTTAACTACTCATCATGCCAAAATTGATTGTTTTCGTAAGGTTCATTAGTTTTCATATTCCTAACCAACCTCGTCAGATTTAATTCAAGCAACTAAACCATTAAAATCAATCACCGCTATATCTAATCATAAAGCTATTCGCTTATCAAAAAACTGGATGTCAAGCTTTCTTAGCCCATGTTATGGATTTGAATAAAGACACGCCAAATTTGAATAATATTCCCGTTGTTATCGACTTTCCCGACGATTTCTCAAGAACTTCCCGCCTACCCCGTAACGTGAAGTCAATTTTTATCGATCTTGAACCCGCACAAAGCCCATTTCTAAAACCCCATATCGAATGGCTCCTATCAACTTCAGAGTTAAAGGTCCAACTACAGAATTGTTGGACATCGGCTTTCATCTGGCCCCAGACATCTCCTCGGGGTGCTCCTGCTTTATTCAGAAGAAGAAGAAAGACGGAGTATGCGATTTTGTATCGACTATCTGAATCGAACCATGTCACCATCAAGAATAGTATCCTCACCTCGATTGATGACTTGTTTCGACCAACAGTAAGGGGCACAATTCTTTTCAAAATCGATCTTCGCTCGATATCATCACCAAGATTAGAATCGAGGATATTCCAAAGACCGCTTTTAACTCCCTAGACGGGCATTATGAATTCTTAGTCATGTCTTTTTTGACTAACTAATGCTCCCGCGGCTTTCATGGATATGATGAACCGAGTATTCAAGGAATATTTGATCATTGTTGTTGTTTTTATTGATGACATCCTCATATATTCCAAAAGTCGTGAAGATCATGAGCACCATTTGAAGTCGGTACTCCAAAGGCTTCGTGAAAACAAACTATATGCCAAATTGAAGAAATGCGAAGTTCGCTTGAGGAAGTAGCATTCCTCGGGCACGCGGTGTCAAAACACGGAGTATCCGTGATCCCGCCAAGATCAAGCAATACAAAGTTGGGAGCAACCAAGTTTGCGGATCAAGTACGAGCTTTTTGGGCTTAGCCGGTTATTATCTGAGATTCGTGGAAGGGTTTTCTAATCGCTACTCCATTAACTCAAATAACTCCTAAGGATACAAAATTGCTTGGAGCGAAGAATGCGAGAAGAGTTTCCAAGAGCTTAAGAGGAGACTTATTTCTAAGACTGTTTCTAACAATACCATCCGTTCTTGATGGATTTGTTATCTACAAATGATGCTTCGTGCAAAGGGTTAGGATGTGTTCTCATGCAACGGGGGAAAGTCATAGCCTATGCCTCATGACAACTTAAAGAGTATGAGAGAGAATTATCCTACCATGATCTAGAGTCAAGTCAGCAGCAATGCTTTCACTGCTTAAAGATATGGAGGCACTATCTATATGGGGAGAAAGTGGAGATATATTCGCACCATAAAAGCCTTAAATATTTCTTCACTCAAAAAGAACTCAACACGCTAAGCAATGACGCTGGCTCGAGCTATCGAAAAGACTACGACCACACTATTCAATACCATCCTCGAAAAGCGAACGTGGTAGCCGACGCGCCGAGTAGAAGATCATATGCGAGAACGAAAAGCGATGATGTCAAGTATACGACAGAGCCAACTTTAATAGAAAAGTTAAGGTCGCTCAAGCCACCGAATCTTGAGAAATGATGCGTATGAAGAAGAAAGTACAAGAAGGAGCTATTCCTAAGCTTAGAATCGATGAAGAAGGAATACTTCGAGTCCACTCTAGACTTTCAGGTTCCTAACGACTGATTTGAAGTACAAGATTACGATGGAGGCACACAATACACCATTTGCAATCCATCCTCGAAGTACTAAAATGTATCGTGATCTTCGACATACATTTTGGTGGAACAATACGAAGAGAGAGATTGCAAAGTTTATCTCAATGTGTTTAACTTGTCAACGTAAAGGCGAGCATCTAGTACCTAAGGGTCCGCTGCAACCACTCGAGATTCCGAAATGGAAGTGGGAACACATTACCATGGATTTCACATTTGTCTTCCTACTTCTTTCTCAAGGCATCAATGCTATTCGGTTATTATTGTTGATAGATTAACCAAGTCCGCTTCATTTCTTGCCGACACGGAGACTTATTCCTCGAACGCCTCACAGTATGACGTGAATGAGATTGTGAGGTCAGCATGGCATGCCAAGATCCATAGTTTCGATCGCGACCCAAGATTCACTTCAAGATTTTGGGTTAGCTTGCAAAAAGCTACGGGCACGGATTTACGATCTGGGCGCTCAAGATACCATCCTCAAACCACGGACAATCGAAAGGACTATTCAAACTCTCAAGATTTATTAAGACTCGTGGTCCTGACTTCAAGGGGCGCTTGGGATAAGTATTTACCATCGGTGGAATTCTCCTACAACAACAAAGCTTATCGTGCAAGTATA
Organism: Panax quinquefolius; assembly: GCA_020205615.1. Taxonomy (NCBI): domain Eukaryota; kingdom Viridiplantae; phylum Streptophyta; class Magnoliopsida; order Apiales; family Araliaceae; genus Panax; species Panax quinquefolius. Next base: position 78,600,574 of record CM035159.1, on the reverse strand, counting down.
GTGTGGCTCCATTCAAGCATTATATGGACGAAAAATGTCGCTTCCAATATGTTGGGATGAGGTGGGTGAAGCAACATTGTTGGGACCCGAAGTTAGTACGTATTTACTCACCGAAAAGATCCAAATGATTCGGCAACGATACAAACCAAGACAAGATCGACAAAAGAGTTATGCGATCTTCATCGAAAGGACGGGAATTTAGTGTGGGGGATCATGATTGTCATGAAGTTGCTCCATGGAAGGGAGTTACAAGATTTGGGAAGAGAGGAAAGCTCAATCCACGATTTATCGGGTCCATTTCAAATTCTCGACCGAGTAGGAAATGTAGCCTATGACTCATAAGCATTCCAAGTATGTCTCGTGTTCATAATGTGTTTCACATATCCAGTATTTCAGAAATATGTGAAAGACCCAACCACGCTATAGAATTAGAACCGATTTAGATAGCCAAGACTTAACGTATGAGGAGGTACTTGCCAAGATCTTGATAGAAGGAGCATGTCCTACGCCAAGAAAGGTCATACCACAAGTTAAAGTTTTGTGGAGGAATCATGCTATAGAGGAAATGACCGAATTGAAACTAAAATGAAAGCGAGGTATCCTCACCTTTTCAAACACTGTGTACGTACGCCAATTTCGAGGACGAAATTTTCATAAGAGGGAGGTCAGAAGACCCCAACTTATTATTAATGAAATTTAATTTTCTATTTATTATTTTGAAATAGTAAGGGTCGATTTGATTAATGTGGATAGTTAGGGGGTAAAATACGCAAATATTTCAAAATAAGCAAGTGGTTATAAAATATTCATCATTGTTTGGAATATTCGTTTGTCGTGGAATATTCGTATCGCTTGTGAATATTCGTATTTACGACGCCAATGGCCATGTGTGGGCCCCATAACTAAAGCTTATCGATGAAGAAAACGACAAATATAAGTTGTTTAAAAATAATCTACAGAAGTTGTTACCAAGTAATACCGTTAAAATACTCTATGGTTAAAACACAAGAAGACACCTGTATCGCACCAATTATCGATTCTTACGTAAGAAGGCACTACTCAATAATGGTTACAAAGAATTATCGCTCAAGATTTTATTTTATCGATTTAATAATTGCGCGATATTTTATATCATCGTTGTTTCAATAATTGTCATTACACAATATTTTTCATTATCGGCTAATAATTCATATTATCTCAATAATATTATTAGATAACATTATTGGCAATGTCTAGAAAGTTCTGCCTAAGGAGAGGTTTGGTCACCTAATCATACCAAGAAGAGAGAAATTTTATCGAAAGCCCCTCTTCCTGAACCGCCTCGTCACAATATCAGGATTCTCAGAATATTATTTGTGAATAATTAATTATCGATTCATATGATGAGAAAAATATTGATTTTATGTGGATATAGATGGAGAAAATTTTTAATGTGACAATTGTTGAAAATTGAAATTTTATCTTTTTCTCGATAAAATAATTATTTAAATATATTATTATATTTTAATAATATAATAATGGTGATATTTTTACAACGAATGTGGGATATATGAGTATACGAGGAGGAAGAGTATTTTTGTTGCAATAAATGTTTAAAACATGTTAAACATGTCATGGACCCCATTTATCGATCGAAATTTGATTATAAATGTAAAAATCGCCTGCTTGTGGATTTCTTTACCAATTTCTGCTTGGAATTTGGAAAACTTTCTTCTCGCAAAGTTGTAGAGAATTGAATTTCCTATAAAACTCAAGCGAGATTCAATTTTTCTGATAAAAGGGCTATTTATTATGAATTATCAAGTTCAAGTTCAAATAATTGATTTTTGGAAGTTTAAAATATTTTAAATTACAAAACGTTTTTTTTACTTTTTGTTAGCTAATTAATGTGCATGATGAGCTGAAATCAGATTCTAGGTAGGTGCGTAGAGAAATTTTAATATATATATTATTATTATATTAAATTTTCTTCTTGCTGTTCTAAGATTTTCCTATAAATAGGTGCTTAGGTTAGAATTGAAAATCACACCGTAAATCAAGTTTTCTCTCTATATTATCGAGTTTATTCTTGTGAGTATTTTGAGTATACTTTTGAGTATTGCTATACTAAGCAAGTTCAAGTCATAGACTATATCCTGTTTCCAAATTTAAGAAGTACTAATCTTTCGAGGTAAGGATGTTATTTTCTTCTCAAATGATATTATTTCTTCAATATCATTATGTCAAATATCGATCGAACTTTTATCAAATTTGGAACTTTTTTCATGCTCTGGGTTACTATTCACGAGTTACTATTCACGAGTTACTATTCATGAAGTTACTATTCACGAGTTACTATTCACGAGTACTATTCACAAGCGTGAAGATGTTTTTTTGTGAATTTCTATCTTTTGGTGTCGAGTTACTTCACGATCACGATATTCACTATACACGACACTATTCACTATTACAAGACTATTCAATTCACCAAAAATGAAATTTCTTCTTTTTCGTCTAAAATATCTATTCGGATACTAGCTTCGATCAGATCCATGTTTTGATCATTCTCAATTTTACACCACTATGATTATTTTTGAGGTATTTTTGAACATGGATAAAACAAAGTACGAATCCTTAATCCTTAATCCTCACATTTTGTTTCACCGATTCGCTTTTTAAAAATATTTTCATCATCCTCACCTTAAATGATGATATTATTGAATATCTTCGGCCAGAGTAAAAGATGAATGATTTCAAGAATATCTTCGCCCAGAAGTAGAAGATGAACAGTGTTTAGATGAATACGACTAATCGATGAATATCTTCGCCCAGAGTAAAAAGATGAATATTTGATTCCGTATGTATATCGATTGATGTTACAGGATAAAAGATAGACGATGAACTTTTAAATTCATACATAAGAAGATAGTAGTTTGCATTCTCTACTTAACTCTTCTAATGAATTATTATTTCACATGTAATATTGATTTAAAATTTGTTGTCTATCAGATTCTATTAGATTTTTCCTCGTGAAGACTAACGATAATTTGTCAGATATTATCTTAGTCATAATATTCTTTATCGGGCTAGTTGAGCTCACCCTTTTCCTTTTTGTTCCATTTTTCTTCTCGTGAGGCTAGAATATATAATGAGTACGAGCCTGGGGTATGGAATGAAGGTTCTAGAGAGAGATTGTTTAGTAGTCCTCACCATTTTGTAAAATAATGTATCAATAAATGTGATGAGGATTTATTTGAGTATAGATATTGTCTAAGATAATATTTGTATTCACTCAACTACACCTATTTTGCTTATCGTAGCTAGGGATACATCTCCCATAATAATAAAGTCAGAGGGAGTTGTTTCGCACTATGTATCGACAACTCGTAATGGGTGATGTATACCTATTTTGGGGCACATGACAAATGGCAGCGCTTCAAAGAGTCAGGACCACCGAATTTAAGGAAAGCCAGATCCGATCAAGGCGGAAACACGGGTCAAGCAAATTACCAAGATATTCGATGTCTTTGGGATGCACCTGGAAATGAAGGTTCCATTCGCCACCTTTATGTTCCGTGGCGAGGCGTATCATCGGTGGAGTCTCGTGAAGCGTACTCATCCAAACAAGACTTTTCAAGATATGTCTCGGGAGACGTTTGAGAGCTATTTAATGACAAATACTTTCCCAAAGTGTTCACATACGAAGAAGTGGAGTTCATCGATTGAAACAAAACAACACGACGGTGTCTCAAAGACGAGGCAAAGTTTGCAGAGTTATCCGTGTTCGCACCTCATTTGGTGGAGAATGAGGAACGCGATGACGCGGATGTTTCAGAGAGGTTCAAACCCCAAGATAACGCATCAATATATCTCATTTCTCATAAATTTTCTCTATTCAGATGTTGTTAAATGTGGCTCAATTGTTAGAGCGAGATAACGAGTATATTCAACCAAGGACCATAACCGTGATCGTACTTGCAGATAGCAAATAATGTAATAATGATAACCAAATGGAGAAAGAAACAGACGGACAAAATGATAACCACTCGTGGTAATCATGGCCATGAAAATAGAAGAAGCGAGTCAGAGGAGATTTTAAAAGAGGAGATTTAACAACGACCATGTGAAGACGCAGTCTTGGGCAAAGAATCGGTTCTAAGGAGGAGAACGACCACCGTTTATATGCTACAAATGCAAAAAGAGGGACATATCACCCAAACCGCCTACAACAACACCAAGGTATGCTATAATTGTGGAAAGGAAGGACATATCGCTCGAGATTAGACAAAGATGTGAAACCTAGTTCAATGGGGATTTGTGACTCAAAAGATCGTCCCGTAAAAAGTCAAAGTCAACGATTACGGAAGAGCGTTTGTCAGATCGGTCAAAATGGGAGGAACCCAAACGAGGTGATCACGGGTAGCTATTTATAAATTCTTATGAAGTTTATACCTTTACTCGACATACCGGGGTCTACCCATTCATTTATCTCTCCTGCATGTGCTCAACGCTTAAACTCGACTCTAGGAGAAATTAGACTTTGACCTATCCGTGGAAACTTCGTTAGGAGAAACTTTCATCACATCCACTGCTTATAAATCTTGTTTGATTCAAGTCAGCACCATCACCTTACCATTGACCTTATCTCTTTAAAGATACTTGCTTTTGATGTGATTTTAGGGATTGATTGGTTAACTACTCATCATGCCAAAATTGATTGTTTTTGAAAGGTTGTTAGTTTTCGTAAGGTCAGATGAAGCGTGAAGATGTTTTTTTGTGGAATTTCTATCTTTTGGTGTCTGAGTTACTATTCACGATACTCACGACTATTCACGATATCTGACACTATTCACCTAAAAATGAAATTTCTTCTTTTTTGTCCAAAATATCTATTCGGATACTAGCTTTGATTGTATCCATGTTTTTGATCATTCTTGAATTTTTACACCACTATGATCATTTTGAGGTATTTTTGAACATGGATAAAACAAAGTACTTAATCCTTAATCCTTAATCCTTGTCATTTTGTTTCACCGGATTCGCTTTTTTAAAAATATTTTCATCATCCTCGGCCTTAAATGATGATATTATTGAATATCTTTGGCACGTAGTGCAAAGATGAATGATTTCTGAAGAATATCTTCGCCCAGTAGTGCGAAAGATGAACAGTGTTTAGATGAAATGACGACTTAACTCATGAATATCTTTGGCTCCAGAAGTGCAAAAGATGAATATTTGATTCCGAGATATATATTGATTGATGTTACAGGGATAAAAGATGAGACGATGAACTTTTAAATTCATACATGAAGATAGTAGTTTGCATTCTCTACTTAACTCTTCTAATGAATTATTATTTCATTATAATATTGATTTAAAATTTGTTGTCTATCAGATTCTATTAGATTTTTCCTCGTTGAAGACTAACGGTAATTTGTTGTATATTATCTTAGTCATAATAATCTTTATCGAGCTAGTTGAGCTCACCCTTTTCCTTTTTTGTTCCATTTTTCTCGTGAGGCGAGAATATAAGCGATGTACGAGTCTGGTATGGAATGAAGGTTCTAGAGAGAGTCGTTTAGTAGTCCTCACCATATTTGTAAAATAATGTATCAATAAATGTGATGAGGATTTATTTGAGTATAGATATTATGTCTGAAGATAATATTTGTATTTAAACTCACGCTTTCTTTGTTGTAATAATAAAGTTATAGTTGTTTCGTATCTATGTATTGACAACTCGTAATGAGTGATGTATACCTATTTTGGGGGCGTCCACACATTCGTTCCGATTTTTCCAAAAATGTTAGAAATGCTGATTGTGCAAGTTGACTTGACTTTTTGTTTACGAGAACATGAAAAAGATAAACAGACGAATTATTATAAAGACAAATAATCAAAACTATTAACCACTTCACCTAAACAATTCCAAAACTAATAATAATAATAATACTAATAATTTCAAAATAATAATAATAAAAAATGTTAATTTTAAAAGTTAATTTTCTAAATTTTTTAAAAACGTTACTTTTCTAAAAAATTAAAAAACGTTACTTTTCTAAAAAATATTGAAAACAATATTTTCTAAAAAAATTAAAAACGTTAAATTTCTAAAAAATTAAAAATCGTTAATTTTCTAAAAAATTTAAAATTTTCTGTTTTATAAAAATTAACATTTTTAAAAAAAAAAGAGTTTTTTTAAAAATATTAGTTCGGTTTAAAAACAAATTAACGTTTTTAAAAATTAAAAAATTCTTTTTAATAAAAATTAACGCTTTTTAGAAAAACAGATTTTTTAAAAAAATTGAATTTTAAAAATAGTTTAAAATTAAAAAATTCTGTTTAAAATTTTTTAAACATTAATTTTTAAATGTTTAAAAATATTAATTTTTAAAAACAGCTTAAAAACATTAATTTTTTAAAAATAGTTTAAAAACGTTGATTTTTAAAAAAGTTTAAAACGTTAATTTTTAAAAACAGTTTAAAAACATTAATTTTTAAAAAAATTTAAACAGTTTAAACATTAATTTTTTAAAAACAGTTTAAAAACGTTAATTTTAAAAAACAGTTTAAAAACATTAATTTTTTAATAAAAAAATAGTTTAAAATAGAATTTTTTAATTTTTTAAAAACGTTAATTTTTTTTAATAAATTTTTAAAAATAGTTTAAAACGTTAATTTTTTTAAAAAATTTAATAAATTTTTAAAAATCGTTAATTTTTAAAAAATCAGTTTAAAACGTTAATTTTTAAATTTTTTAAACAGAATTTTTTAATTTTAAACTGTTTTTAAAATTCAATTTTTTTAAAAAGTCTGCTTTTTAAAAACGTTAATTTTTATAAAAAACAGAATTTTTTTAATTTTTAAGAAAAGTAACGTTTTTAAATTTTTTAGAAAAATAATGTTTTTTAATTTTTTAGAAAAGTAACGTTTTTTAAATTTTTTAGAAAATTAAAGTTTTTTAAATTTTTTAAAATTAACGCTTTTAAAATTTTTAAAATTAACATTTTTTTTTATTATTATTATTTTGAAATTATTAGTATTATTATTATTATTATTAGTTTTGGAATTGTTTAGGTGAAGTAGTTAATAGTTTTGGTCATTTGTGCTATAATAATCCGCTAATTTATCTTTTTTGTGTTCCACGTCAACAAAAAAGTCAAGTCAACTTGTGATACAACAAGATTCCTAACGCTTTTTGACGGAAAATCTGATTTTAGCGATTATTTTGTAAATTTTTGAAAGACAATTTATTCGATTGTAGAAAAAAATTTCAGAATTACTAACGAAAAACCGAACCCCAATACAGTGACCAAAACCTTATTTATCCCACTAACTCTGCATGCTATATTTCTTTCTTATGTTTGTCTTTTCTGACATGTTCGCCTGAAGGTTTCATAAATAATGTTTGAAATACTAACTATTTTTTTGCAGGTTATGAATAGTTTTCTGTTTCCCCACTTTTTGTAATGAAAAGGGGGTGAAGAAAAATATAATTAACTATTTTACACTGCTACTATATTAATGTTTTATCTCATGAATGAACCTTATTAACGGCAAATTGTTGAGATAAATATTTTTCAAAAAAATTCAGACTTTTAAAATTTTTATCACATGAATGAAAAGGGGGAGCAGTTACTAAGGGAGGGCAGTTATAATAGAAAATATTTTTAGTCTATTGTCATTATCAAAATGGAGAAGATTGATAGGTCTCCAAATTGATCAGTTTTATTTTGATGATAACAAACTTAGTAAATAGGATTAAATTAAAATAGGTAGAATCCTCTCTTTAGGATTTTATATAATTGATTTTAATTTTTTTATTACAATTAAAAATATTTTCATCCTAAAATTGAATTTATTTTTCTTGACCTTGATAAATTAATTATCAAGTGTTAATTAAATTAATTCAAAAATTAACATTTCCTAAATCAATGAGATTCTTATTCTTTTCAAAAATGATTTTTAAAACTCATTTGGTCAAAAAGAAAATATTATATATATATATATATATATATATATATATATATATATATATATATATATGAGTGTGTGCAAGTGCATGTGGGTAGATGTGTATGTGCCGTGTGTGAAAAACAAAAGAATTGGCAAAGGCCTAAAGCCTTATGTCGTTGGCATTTGCTGGGGAAACTTGAAAATTTTTGGGCAAAATTTTGACATTAGGAAATTTCCTTATAGATGGGCTATATTTGAAAACAAAGTCAGTTAGTTTTTCTCCCAATCCGCGTGCTCCAAAATTAAATTCGAACCCTCCAATTTTCATCAATGCAATCCGGATCATTGGTTAAAAAAAAATCAGATTTTCAAAATTATATTTTTACCCTAAACTCCAAACTCCTATAAATAGGAACTCCTTTTTCTTCATTCCAAACTTGCCAATTTACAAAGTAAAGAAAAGTTATATCGCATTGCCTACATTTTCTCTCTGCAAAAGTTTTCTCTTCATCTTCTACTTCAAAGTTCTAAGTTCTTGATAGAAGATAAAATTAGTCAAAGTAGTCGAGATACGTTATTAAATTATTATACTTACATTATCTCATATATGCTTATATATATAGATATATTAAAAAGATAAATTGTTATACACACACACACACACACACACACACATATATATATATAGGGGTTCCATCCATCCACAACAACCGGTTGCTGTGGAGCAACCCCTTTTTTGGTCTGTTGATTTTTTTTTTTGCTCCAGCCAAAATTTCTATAGGCCAAAAAAGCGGTTGATGTGGATGGAACTCCATATATATATATATATGTGTGTGTGTGTGTGTGTGTGTGTGTGTGTAAGCATGATATATATGCGGCATGCGTATGCGTGTGTATGTGTATGTATGTAAGACCCCAAATTTTATGTAATGAAAGTATTCAATTTTTGTATAATTATTATTTTATTTAGTAAATGGTTAAATTGATAAAAGGTTAAAGTTAATGGTGATATTTGAAAATTTTACAAAGTAAGCAAGTTGATATAAAATATTCGTTGTGCTGGAGAATATTCGATTTGTTGGAGAATATTCGTTTTAATAGGGAATATTTGTACATTTATTTACAATCATCATCAAGTGGACCCCACAATGTAAGTATTGTCGTAGTTAGAAAACGACAGAAATATCTTTTTATAAAAATAACGGCGAAAGTTTTACCGTTAAACTGTTGAGATACCCGGTGGTAAAAGTACAAATAATACGCGGTCAGTTGTATAGTAGCACACCAGATTGATTATCGATGCTTACGTAAGAAGCCACTCGCTTTACTCAATTATTACTATAGAATTGTTGCATAAGATCTCACGTTAATTGATTCAATTATTGTCACAATATCATCTCGCATAATATTTTATATTATTAAATCAATAATTGAGACAACAAAGTTATTCATATTATTATTTACAATATCGACAATGTCTAGAAAGTTCTGTCGAGGTGAGGTTTGGTCACCTAATCAAGCGCCAATAGGAGAAATTTTTATCTGAAAGCCCCTCTTTCTTGGGAATGATCCGTTTTATTAAATATCGTGAGTTATAATATTAATGATAAATAATTTTTGAAGTATTAAGAATGTGTTTATCAAAGATAAGTGAATTACAAAAGTTAGAGGGGAATAATGCAAACTTGGAAAACTTTAGGGTACTAAAGTGTATTAAGTTAAATCAATCTGACCATTTTTATGGTGGTTTTAATAAAATAAATCAATCTGACCATCAATGATGATTTTAATAGTAAATCAATCTGGACCATCTATGGTGGTTTTAATAGTAAATCAATCTGGACCGTCTTGGTGTTTTTAAAAGTAAATCAATCTGGACCGAAAAGGTGGTTTTTTAAAGTAAATCAATATGGACCGCTTGGTTATGGTTTTAATAATAATCAATATGGATCGGTCTAGTAATCTCTAATAGTAATAGTCAATCAATCTGACTGCCAATTTAGTTACTATTTAGTCATTTCTCCTATAAATAGAAGCTTAATTCTTCTTTCATTCTCACCAATTCACTGAGACTCACAAGAGACACTATAGAGAGAGAAACTATAGAGAGCAAGAAGAAGAGTATTCTGCCATTTCACTATTGTAGTATCAAGTCTTCTACTAAGGTAAGAGATATTATATGTTGTATTCGTAAGGGATGTTATTTTCATTTGGTAAGGGGTATTATTTCTTTCTTATTCATAAGGAATACTATTTTTCGTATTCATAAGGAATACTATTTTTTATTCATCCTTTAATATGTCGAAATAACCTGTTTACGCAGATTACGTACCGTATGACAGGTGAAAATCCATTTACATTTTCGTATGTTATTTCTTTTCATATTCTTAAATCTAAACTTACTATGGTAAGTATTGATTCTATAATCCTTGAAATTAGTGGAATATTATTGAGTTTTGCGCTTCATCCAGTATCGTTTCATTAAAATATTGATATAAACTTTCTTATTAAATATCAATATTTTCATCCAGGGTACTATTCACGGGTTACTATTCACCCAGTTACTATTCACTATAATATTATTCACTCGGGTATTCGGGGCACTTTTCATGCCGGGTTACTATTCATGAGTTACTATTCACGAGTTACTATTCACCCAGTTACTATTCACTATAATATTATTCACTCGGGTATTCAAGGCACTTTTCATGTCGGGATACTATTCACGAGTTATTATTCATGGGTTACTATTCACCTAAATATTATTCACTCAGGTATTCGGGACACTTTTCATGTCAGGATACTATTCACTTCGGTACTATTCTCAAGTACTATTCATTACTATAGGTACTATTCACCAAAAATTTATTTCTTTTTTCTGTCAAATTATTTTTGATACATGGATATTATTCTTGAATTTTACTCCACAAAGCAAGATCATGTTGACAATTTGACATTATTGAATTCGGATAAATTAAATTATAAATATTTAAAATTTATCCTTTGCTTTCTTTTAATTGAATTCTTATATCATCATCATCATCCTCATGCTTATATTATGATGAAAGTCATCTTCGCTTACGTGCGTATGATGATGGATCGTTGATTGGTATGATTATGACTAGGGATAATTCAGCATGATGATCGTGACCATCGATGATTACACGAATATTCTTGGCCCGTAATGCAAGAATATTTTGTGGACGTGATACTAATGAATATCCTCGGCCCGTAGTGTGGATGATTCGATGATGTGGATTTATTTATTGTCGAGTCCCAAATATAAAATTGATGATAAACTTTTTAAATCATAGAAGATAGTAGAGATATCATGCTCTACTTGACTCTTCTAATGGATTGCTTGTTCCACAAGCAGCTTAAACTTGTTGTCTATTATATTCTATCAGTTTAACATTGTTGAAGGCTAATGATAACTTATTCTGCATTATCTTAGTCATAATATTTCTTACTGGGCTAGTTGAGCTCACCATTTTGCTTTCATTGTTCTCTTCAGGAAATGAGAACATAACCGAGACTAGTCGGGGAACGGAGTGCTGGTCCGAGATGGTGCATTAGTACTCCTCACTATTATATAAAATAGTGTGACAATAAATGTAATGAGGTCTCCATTTGAGTTTGGATATTGTCTAGAAGACAATATTTGTGTAAAAACTCTCAACTCATGTTATATAATTAAGTTTGTATTTGTATTTAGTACCATGTATTTGGCGACCCAAGATAGGTGATGTATACCTATTTTGGGGGCGTCACAGTTGGTATCAAAGCTTAGGGATATGATCCTTGGCTGAGATGCGAGACAAGAACTAGGAGGGGAGAGACGGGGAATTCCTTCATTAAGATGACCTACTTAAGTTTATTTGGTATTTAATTGGTCGGTCAGAGTATAGGGATAATATGTGGCATGTCAATTAACCCTTGTTTTGTGGCAGTGTTTGAAAATGGCATTTGAAAATGTCGAGATAAGCAACGAAACACATTAGAAATTTGAGTCACCAATGATCAATACTCATGATAATGTGCAACAAGAAGACAATAATCCTCAGGTAAACAACAACACCAATCAAATGATAAACGATGGGATGTTCAGAGGCTTTATGCAATTCATGCAACATCAGGCGAGAGCGACTCCTATTCAAAATGCAGGTGGAAACAGTGGCAACTCACAGATGGTCACCGCTAAGTAATTTAAGGAGTTGGGACCATCGGAGTTTTTGGGAGAGCCAGAACTACTTAAGGCGGAGACGTGGATAAAGCCGATCACCAAGATATTTGATGTCTTGGGTTTCTCCGAGGAGCAAAAGGTTCCCTTTGCCACCTTCATGTTGAGAGGAGAGACAGACATCGGTGGGAATCAAGAAAACGACTCACCTTTCATCACACTCAAAATATCTTGGGAAAAGTTCCAAGAATCGCTCAACGACAAGTACTTTCCGAAAGTATTCGTCACACGAAGGAGGTGGAGTTTATCAAGTCGAGCAAAATAATATGACCGTGTCGCAGTACGAGGCTAAGTTTATCGAGTTGTCCCAGTTCGTATCCCATTTGGTTGATAATGAGGAGAGAATGACGCGAATATTTCTGCGAGGTTTGAGACCCGAAATACGTCAATACCTCATTTCTCATAAACTGTGTTTGTATTCAGATGTTGTAAATAAGGCTCAATTATTGGAGCGCGATAATGAGTCAACCCAACCAAGAGAGAGCAGACTTTAAGTCAATAATACCAGTGGTAGCAGTCATTGAAGAGGTGACAACAAACGTGGAGGGAATCAACATGCCAGAAATGGTAACCACTTCGGTGGTAATCATGGCCAAGACAATAGAAGTTAAAATTTCAAGAAGAAGAGATTCAATAATGATGAAAAGACGTTAGCACCAGCACCTATTGTTAAGGAAGGAGAACGACCACCTATCAGATGTTACAAATGCGGAGGGAGGGACACATCAAGTTCAAACTGCATCGCGCAGCAATTCAAAAACATGTTATAATTATAGAAGAGAAGGTCACCTAGTCCGATTTTGTCGTGCAGTGAAGTCAAGTCCAGCTGGGATGGTGACGCCAAAGGATGTTCCAGACAAGTCAGAATCAGTAGTTTAAGAGAGAGCATTTTTCGTGACGAGAAACCCAGACGAGGTTATCACGGGTAAGCTAATCATAAATTGTTACGAAGTCTATACCTTATTCGATACCGGTTCTACCCACTCTTTTATTTAACTTAATTGTGCTCAACGTTAAAACTCGACTCTGGGGAAATTAGACTTTGACTTATCGTTTGAAACTCCGTTGGGAGAAACCTTTATTACATCCACTCGCTTATAAGTCTTGTTTGATTCAAATCGACACCGCATCGCTACTTCGTCGATCTTATTTCCTTAAAAATACTTACGTTTGATGTGATTTTAGGAATTGATTGGTTAACTACTCATTATGCAAAATTGATTATTTTCGTAAGGTTGTTAGCTTTCATATTCCTAACCAACCTATTATGCTAATTCAAGCAACCAAACCACTAAAGTCAATCATCGCTCATATCAAGCCATAAAGCTATTCGCTTATTGAAAAACGGATGTCAAGCTTTCTTAGACCATGTCACAGATTTAAAAAAAAATACGCCGATTTGAATGATATTTCTATTGTTAATAAATTTCCGACGATTCCCAAGAACTTCCCCGCCTACCCTCGTAGCGTGAAATCAATTTTGTATCGACCTTGAACCCGATACAAAACCCTCAAATATTTCTTATCCTAAAATGAACATAACATTCGCCAAATACGTTGGCTCGAGCTATTTAAGATTACGACCATACCATTCAATATCATCGTGGAAAAGCGAATGTGGTAGCTGACAAGTTGAGTAGAAGATCGTATGCGGATTACGAGTGTGACGTTGTTAACACAAAGACCCATTTTGTATGACTTGCAAAGGATGGAGATAGAGTTAGACTCCAGGGACTCATGTGATAATAGCAAATATACGATTAAAATCGACTTTAATCGATAAAGTTAAAGCTGCTCAAGCTACAGACTCAAAGCTGATGAATGTGAAGAAGAAGGTGCAAGAAGGCATTATTCTAAAAGCAAGAATCGACGAAGAGAGGAAATCTCAACCCTCAATTTTATTGGCCCATTTGAAATCCTCGATCGAGTAGGAACTGTGGCCTATAGACTCGCTTTACACGCCAAGTATGTCGCGTGTTCATAACATTTTTCACGTATCGATGTTACGTAAATTTGTGGACGACCCGAACCACATTATTGAATTAGAACCGGACGAGATAGCGGAAGATTTAACGTATGAAGAGGTACTTGTTAAAATCTTGGATAAGAAGGATCATATTCTACACTCAAAGGTTATACCTCAAGAGTTAGAATCTGGCGAGGTATCCTCATCTCTTCGGCATACCAGGTACGTACATAAATTTTGAGGGCGAAATTTCATAAGACGGGGAGATTGTAAGACCCCGAATTTTATGAAATGAAAGTATTCAATTTTCTTATAATTATTATTTTATTTAGTAAATGGTTAAATTGATAAAAGGTTAAAGTTAATGGTGATATTTGAAAATTTTACAAAGTAAGCAAGTTGATATAAAATATTCGTTGTGCCTGGGAATATTCGATTTGTCGGAGAATATTCGTTTTAATAGGGAATATTCGTATGACGGTACAATCATTGGTGGACCCCACAGCAGAAGTATTGTTGTGGTTAGAAAACGACAAAAATATCTTTTTATTAAAATAACGGCGAAAGTTTTACCGTTAAACTGTTGAGATACCCAGTGATAAAAATACAGTAATACGCGGGATTTCATAGTAGCACACGGTATTGATTATTGATGCTTACGTAAGAAGCCACTCAGTTTACTCAATTATTGCTACAGTAATTGTTGCATAGTATCTCACGTTAATTGATTCAATTATTGTCACAGTATCATCCGCATAATATTTTATATTATTAAATAAATAATTGAGACAACAAAGTTATTCATATTATTATTTGTAATATTGACGATGTCTAGAAAGTTTTGTCGAGGAGAGGTTTGATCACCTAATCATACCACCAATAGGAGAAATCCTTATCAAAAAGCCCCTCTTTTCCTGAATGACCTGGTTGTTAAATATTGTGAGTTATAATATTAATGATGAATAATTGTCAAGTATTAAGAATGTGTTTATCAAGATAAGTGAATTACAAAAGTTAGAGGGAATAATGCAAACTTGGAAAACTTTAGGGGTACCAAAGTGTAATAAGTTAAATCAATCTGACCATCGGTGGTGGTTTTAATAGTAAATTAATCTGGACCATTGATGTTGGTTTTAATAGTAAATCAATCTGGACCGTCGGTGGTTGTTTTAATAGTAAATCAATTCTGGACCGTCGGTGGTGTTTTTAAAATTAAATCAATCTGGATCATCGGTTGTGGTTTTAATAGTAATCAATATGGACCGTCCATTCTAATAGTAAATTATTCTGGACCGTTTGTGAATTAGTTACTATTTAGTCATTTCTCATATAAATAGAAGTTTAATTCTTCTTTCATTCTCACTGATTCACTGAGACTCACAAGAGACACTATAGAGAGAGAAACTATAGAGAGCAAGAAGAAGAGTATTTTGCCACTTCACTATTGTAGTATCTAGTCTTCTACTATGGTAAGGGATATTATTTATTGTATTCGTAAGGGATGTTATTTTCGTTTGGTAAGGGTTATTATTTCTTTCATATTCATAAGGAATACTATTTTTTGTATTCATCTTTTAATATGTTGGAATAACTCGCTTACGCTGATTACGCATCGTATTACGTGAAAAAATTCATTCATAGCTTTCAGATGTTACTTTTTTTCATATTCTTAAATCTAAACTTACTATGGTAAGTATTGCTTCTATAATCCTTGAAATTAGTGGAATATTCTTGAGTTTTGTGCTTCATTCAGTATCATTTCATTAAAATATTGATCTGAACTTTCTTATTAAATATCAATATTTTCACCTGGGGTACTATTCACGGGTTAATATTCACCCAATTACTATTTACTATAATATTATTCACTCGGGTATTCGGGGCACTTTTCATGCCAGGGTACTATTCAGGAGTTACTATTCACGGGTTACTATTCAACCGATTACTATTCACTATAATATTATTCACTCGGGTATTCGGGGCACTTTTCATGCCGGGGTACTATTCATGAGTTACTATTCACAGGTTACTATTCACCCAAATATTGTTCACTCGGGTATTCGGGGCACTTTTCATATCGGGGTACTATTCACAGGGTACTATTCTCGAAGTACTATTCACAGGGTACTATTCACGAGGAACTATTCACCAAAAAATTTATTTCTTTTTTGTCCAAATTATTTTTGATACATGAGTATTATTCTTGAATTTTACTCCACAAAGCAGTATAATTTTGACAATTTGGACATTATTAAATTTTGGATAAATTAAATTATAAATCTTAAAAAATTTATCCTTTGCTTTCTTTTAATTGAATTCATATTTCATTGTCATCATCCTCATGCTTATATTGTGATGAAAGTCATCTTTGGCTTTACGCGTAGATGGAATTTACTGTTGATTGATATGATTACGACCAGTGATAATTCTAGATGATCATGACCATTGATGATTACATCGAATATTCTTGGCAAGTCGCGTGAATAATTTGTGGACGTGATACTAATGAATATCCTTGGCCCGTAGTGCATGGATGATTCGATGATGTGATTTATTAATTAAGATGAGTCCCAATGATAAATTGATGATAAACTTTTTAAATCATAGAAGACAGTAGATATCATGCTCTGCTAGACTCTTCTAATGGATTGCTTGTTCCGCTGCAGTTAAACTTGTTGTCTATTATATTCTATCGCTTTAACATTGTTGAAGGCTAATGATAACTTATTCTATTATCTTAGTCATAATATTTCTATCGGGCTAGTTGAGCTCACCATTTTTCTTTCATTTTTCTCTTCAGGAAATGAGAACATAACCGGGACTAGTCGGGGAACGGAGTGCTGGTCCGAGATGGTGCATTAGTAGTCCTCACTATTCTGTAAAATAGCGTGACAATAAATGTAATGAGGTTCCATTTGAGTTTGATATTGTCTAGAAGACAATATTTGTGACGCCCCAAAAATAATAGTATACATCACCCATCTTGGGTCGCCACTTACATGGTGCGTAATTTAAATACAACTTATTAACATAACTGCCTTTTGTATAATACGACATAAACTGTGAGTTTAAATACAAATATCGCTCTACTAGATATTATACAAACTCAAACAAAAGTCCTCATTACAATTATTATCACACTATTTCACGTAATAGTGAGGACTACTAATGCTATCTTCAGGACCATCACTGCTTCCCCGACTCGTCCCAAATATATTCTCATTTCAAGAGAACAAAGAAAGAAAGGTGAGCTCAACTAGCCCAAGAAGAAATATTATGACTAAGATAATGCGTAATAAATTATCAATAGTCTTCAACAATGTTAAACCGATAAAATACAATAATGACAACCAATTTATCATAGCGTGAATATGCAATCCATTAAAAGAGTCAAGTAGAAAATAAAATCTACTATCTTTTATGATTTAAAAGGTTTTTCATCATCATTATAGTCGAGACTCGACTTTAATAAATAATCCACATCATCGAATCACCCCGCGACACTACTACCAAGATATTCTTTAGTATCACGACCACAATTATTCCCGCACTACGGGCCAAGAATAGTTGTGTATTCATTAATGGTCATGATCATGCCAACAATCTGGCCCATCAATGCACTACTACGGCCATCGAGGATTTTTACCACATCATTTGTAACATTACTATCCATGATTACACAAAATAATCCTCGGTCATAATCATACCAAGTCCATCCATGCTCTACAGTGCCACGTATTTGACTTTAAAAAAATATAAATACGAGGATGATGACAATGATATAAGAATTCAATAAAACAAGTTCAAGAATTATTTTATCCAAGAATTATTAACGCCCAAATTGTCAACACGATATCGCTTTGTAGAGTAAAATTCAAGAATGATCGTAAGAATATTTCCATGAAAAGATATCGGATGAAACGCAAATATCAAGGATATTCTACTAATTTCATGGAGTATAGAAGTCAAAATTTTAACCAACTGGGTATAATAAAGAATGGAATAACAAAAGAAATCACCATGCATGCGGTATCTTGATGTATGTGTTATTCCAATGTAATAATAATAACGGAACTTGTGTCAGTGAAATTCACACCGGCGGGATGTTCCAATAGAATAATAAAGATGGAACCGCATCCTAAGGTAAAACACATGCACATAGGATATTCCAACAGAATAATAATAAAGATTTTAACCAGTCCTGTAAAACACATGCATGTGATGTTCCAACAGTATAATAATAAAGATTTTAACCAGTCCTGTAAAACACATGCATGTGATGTTCCAACAGTAATAATAGAAGAATGTCACCAAGTATAGGGTAAACCGCGATACAAAGCATGTATAGGGTATGCCACTTTTTACAAAGTTATTCCAATGCGAATAATAGTGAATGGAATAATGTAAGTTCTCTTCAAGAAGAAAGAATAACACCTCTTACCGTAAAAGAACCGAATATAGAAGTAGTGAAGTAGCAGTATCACTCTTCTTCTTTCTATAACTTTCTCTATAGCTTTCTCTATAATTTCTCTCTGTAGTTTCAAATGAATTCGTAAGAAAATAATGAAGGAATGAGCTTCTATTTATAGGAAAATGGAATGCATAAGAATTAATCCATGAACTGGTCCAGATTGATTTACTTTTATCTGACGGTCCATATTTAAAGCAAAATCTTTTAAATAAAATATAATATATTCTATTTATATAAAAACATTTTACTATGCAAACACTATGCAAAACACTATACAAAAACACTATGCAACACTACGCATAACACTATGCATAATAAAATATAATATATTTTATTTATAAAATAACTTTAATAAAGTATTCGCTTTTATATAAAAGATGTTTCGCTTTTATTACATTAATAATAATGAATAAAACAAAAAAGTCATTATCGCTATAATAATTTATGATAATAATGGAATCAAACCGAGTGACTTCTCACATAAGCATCAATAATCAATACCATACGTAGCTACTATGCAACCACATGTATTATCGTGCATTTTTACTACCGAAAGTAGTTCAACAAGATCAACCAGAAAACTTCCGCCGTTATTTCAATAAAATATTTTGTCGCTTTCTCAATCCGGCAATAATTACATTGCTAGGGTCCACCAATGATTGAGCCGCTGTTGTCTGAATATTCCCTCGCTAAACCGAATATTCCCCACCAATCGAATATAATATAACCACTTGCATACTTTGCAAAAATTTATAAATATTACCCACAACTATAACATTATATCAAATTATTCCATAATATTCAAAAATAATATTTATAGAAAATTCATCTTTATTTATAAAAGTTGGGTCTTACAACCTCCCTTCTTATGAAATTTCGCCCTCGAAATTAGGGTACGACTGGTATGTTGAAGAGGTAAGGATACCTTGATTTTATTTCGATTCTAACTCCCAAGTCATTTCCTCAACAACGTGGTTCCTCCACAAAACTTTAACTTGAGGTATAACCTTGAGCGTAGAATATGTTCCTTCTTATCCAAAATTTGAACAGAACCTCTTCATACGCCAAATCTTCCGCTATTTCGTCCGGTTCTAACTTCAATAATATGGTTCGGGTCTTTCACATATTTACGTAACATGGATATGTGAAAAACGCATGAACATCACGACATATTTGGCGGTAAAGCGAGTCTATAGGCCACGCCCTACTTGATCGAGGATTAAAATGGACCGATGAATCGAGGATTAAGTTTTCCTCTCTTTCCAAATCTTGTAACTCCTTTCCATGGAGCGACTCTTAACAACATATGATCTCCTATATCAAATTCCACGCCCTTTCGATGAAGATCAACATAACTCTTTTGTCGATTTTGTGGAGGTTTTTATACGTTGTCGGATCGTTTGAATCTTTTCCGTAGTCATACGCACTCAACTCCGGTCCTAACAACGTTGCTTCACCCACCTCATCCCAAAGATACCGAGAACGACACTTTCTTCCATACAACGCTCGAATGGAGCCATGCCAATACTTGCTTGATAACTCGTTGTTGTAGGAAAACTCCACCAATGGTAAGAACTTGTCCCAACTCCCTTGAAATCAAGAACACAGAGTCTTAATAGATCTTCAAGAGTTTGAATAGTCCTCTTCATCGTCTCGTCTCATTCGAGGATTATATGCCGAGCTAAATCGTAAGTCTGCGCTCATAGCTTTTTGCAAACTAACCCAAAATCGTGAAGTGAATCTTGGGTCTCGATCGAAACTATGGATACCGGCATACCATGCGCCTTACAATCTCGCTTATGTACATACGAAAGCAAGACGTTCAAGTGTATAAGTTTCTCGATTTGGTAAGAAGAAATGAGCGGACTTGGTCAATCTATCAACAATGACCCAAATCGCATCAACGCCTTGAGAAACCTTAGAAGACCTGTAACGAAATCCATGGTAATGTGCTCCCACTTCCATTCTGGAATTTCAAGTGGTTGCAATGGACCTTTTGGTACTTGATGCTCCGCTTAACTCGTTGACAAGTTAGACACCTTGAGATAAACAAATAGCTATCTCTCTTTCATATTGCTTCCACCAAAATGTATGCATTTAATATCATGATACATTTTGGTACTCCCAGATGGATTGCAAATGGTGTGTTGTGCGCCCATCATGATATTATACTTTAAATCGTATCGTTAGGAACACAAAGTCCGGAGTCGACTCAAGTATTCCTTCTTCATCGATTCTTGCTTCCTAAGATAGCACCTCTCAGACTTTCTTCCTCATACGATCGCCTCCAGTGTTCAGAGCTTGAGCGCCTTTAACTTTATCGATTAAAGCCGGCCTCTACTCAGATATTCGCTTATCATCACATGCGCCCCTCGAGTCTTTAACTCTATCTCCATCCTTTGCAAGTCACACAAAATGGGCTCAGGTTGACAATAACGCACTCATTTCAGCATACGATCTTCTACTCAATGCATCGCCTACCACGCTCGCTTTTCCAGATGGTATTGATGGTATGATCATAATCTTTCAATAGCCTGCCAACGTCGTTGTCGCGATGTTGAGTTCCTTTTGAGTGAAGAAATATTTGAGGCTTTTATGATCCGTAAAGATCTCCACTTTCTCCCCATACAAGTAATGCCTCCAAATTTTAAGTGCAAAGATAACAAACCGCTAACCCGCATCATGAGTAGGATAATTCCTCTCATATTCTTTGAGTTGTCGCGAGGTATAGGCTATAACTTTTCCATGTTGCATAAGAACACATCCCAACCCTTTGCTCAAGCATCATCAGAGATGACAAATCCTCCGAGCCGATGGTATGTATCGTAACAAAATAAATAAGTCTCCTCTTGAGTTCTTGAAAACTCTTCTCACATTCTTCGCCTCCAACCGAACTTTGATCTTTTCGAAGTCACCGAAATCAATGGAGTAGCGATTCGAGAAAATCCTTCCACGAATCTCCGATAATAACCAAATAAACCGAGAAAGCTACGTGCATTTCATTATCGATTTAGGTTGTTCCCTACTTTGAATAGCTTCAATCTTTGGCTGGGTCAATGATATTCCATGACTTGATACCACGTGCCCCAGGAATGCTACTTCTTCAAGCCGTAACTCGCATTTCTTCAACTTGGCATAAAGCTTATATTCACGGCTTTTGGAGTGTCACTTTCAGTCGTTTCATGATCTTCACGGCTTTTGGAATAAATAAGGATGTTATCAATAAAGACGACCACAAAGTGATCTAAATATTCCTCGAATACTCTTTCTCATCATATCCATGAAGGCGGCGGGAGCATTAGTCAATCCAAAGGACACGACTAGGAATTCATAATGCCTGCATCTGGAGTTCTCGGCAAGCCGCCTTTGGAATGTCACGGTTCTAATCTTCAATTGGTGATATTCTAATGAAGATCAATCTTTGAAAAGAATTTGGCTCTTTGCAACCGGGTCAAACAAAGTCATCAATACGTGGCAATGGATACCTATTTTTGATGGTGACATGATTCAACTCCCGATAATCAATACAAAGTCGCATACTCCCATCTTTCTTCTTCACGAATAGACAGAGCACCCCAAGGAGAAGT
Organism: Panax quinquefolius; assembly: GCA_020205615.1. Lineage (NCBI taxonomy): Eukaryota > Viridiplantae > Streptophyta > Magnoliopsida > Apiales > Araliaceae > Panax > Panax quinquefolius. The sequence continues at coordinate 78,578,375 of CM035159.1, read as the reverse complement.
ACTAGGACTTAATAAAGCCAATGTCTAACAATTCCTGCAGCTTGGGTCTTTAACTCCTCGAAGTTCAATAGAGCCATTCGATATGGGGCTTTGGAAATAGGTTTTGTACCGTGTTCAAGGTCGATACAAAATTCAATTTCACGCCTGGGGTAGGCCAGAAGTTCTTCTGAATACGTCAGAAATTTATTAACAATAGAAATATCGCCAAAACCGACGTATTTTTGTTTAAATCATGTGATATGAGCTAAGAAAGCTCGACATCCATTTTTCAATAAACGAATAGCTTTATGGCTTGAGATGACCGTGATTAATTTTAATGGTTTGGTCGTTTGAATTCGCATAATAGGTTGATTAGGAATATGAAAGCTAACAACCTTACGAAAACAATCAATTTTTGCATGATAAGTAGTTAACCAATCAATCCCTAGAATCACGCTAAATGAAAGTATTTTTAATGAAATAAGATCGACAGGTAATGTGAGGGCACCGATTTGAACCAAACAAGACTTATAAATGCTGGATGTAATGAAGGTTTCTCCCAACTGAGTTTCCACGGATAAGTCAAAGTCTAATTTCTCCTGAGTCAAATTTAATCGATGAGCGCAAGTAGGAGAAATAAAAGAATGGGTAGAACCCAGTGATCAAATAAAGTGTAGACTTCATTAGAGTTTATGATAAGCTTACCCGTGATGACCTCATTCCGGTTCCTTGCTTTATGGGAGGTCACAACAAACGCCTCCTCAGACTACCGGCTTTGACTTTTTCGGGGACTACTTTTGGTGCCTCCATCCTAGTTGAATTTGTCTTGAGAAACGACAAAATCGAGCTAAGTGACCTTCTCTTCCATTATTATAACATGCTTTGACGGCATGGCACGCCTGGATCGATGTGTCCCTCTTCTCCGCATTTGAAGCATATGATAGTGGTCTTTCTCCTTCCTTAACAACGGGGTCTTTGGTCGACGCCTTTCCATCATTGTTGAATCTCCGCTTTCTTGAAATGTCCATTCTTATTGTTTTGGCCTCGACACCACCAAGTGGTTACCATATCCGGCCCGTTGATTCCTCCACGCTTGTTGTCACACCGCTCACGACTACTTTCGTTGGTATTATAACTTTACTTACCGCTTCTTTTAGTTAGTTGACTCATTATCGCGCTCCACTAATCTCGAGCCCTATTTACAACATCCTGAATACAAACACGCTTTATGAAATAAGATGTTGACGATTCTCCGACTTCAAACCTCTTAAAAACATTCGCGCCATTCTCTTCATTATCCACCAAGTGGGGACGAAACCGTGATAACTCCGCAAATTTTGCCTCGTATCATGACACGCTGGCCATATTGTTTTGTTCCAACTTGATAAACTCTACCTCCTTCATGTGGCGAATACTTTCGTGAAAGTATTTGTCGCTGAATGCCTCTCGAACTTCTCCCAAGATATCTTCAAGACAAAGAAAGTTGAGTACGCTTTTACGATTCCCCACCAAGAATCGCCTCTCCGCGCAACATAAAGGCGTTAGTGGAACCTTTTGCTTCCTGAGCATCCCAAGACATCAAATATCTTGGTAATCTTTATCCATGCTTCCGCCAAGTGGTTTTGGCTCTCCCTTAAACTCCGTGGTCCCAGCCTTGAATTGTTTAGCGGTGACCACCGAGAGTTTTTCGTGTTTCCACCCCACGTTTTGGGCAGAGTCGCCTCACCGTTGTTGCATAAATTGCATAAAGCCTCCGAACATTTGATCATTCATCATTTGGTCAAGGTTGTTGTTTCATTACGAGGATCACGCCTTCTCGATGCACATTATCCTCGATTATTGATATGTGGTGAATCAACGATCGCCAGGCTCCATTACTATTCTCAACATTCTCGATGTCATTTTCAGATATCGCCACAAAACAAAAGATTAATTGACATGTAACAATTATCTTTATATTCGACCAACCAATAAAATAAAGACATAAACTTAGGTAGGTCATACTAATACTAGCGAAAGGTATTCCCCTCTCTCCCTCCTAGTACTTTTCTCTCACATCTTAGCTAGGATCATATCCCTTAGCTCGATACCAACCGCGACGCCCCAAAAATAGGTATACATCACCCATCTTGGGTCGCCACTTACATGGTACGTAATTTAAATACAACTTATTAACATAACTGCTTTTATACAATACGACATAAATCGTGAGTTTAAATACAAATATCGCCTACTAGATATTATACAAACTCAAACAAAAAGTCCTCATTACAATTATTATCACACTATTTCACGTAATAGTGAGGACTACTAATGCTATCTTCGTGACCATCACTGCTTCCCCGACTCGTCCCACTATATTCTCATTTCTGAAGAGAACAAAGAAAGAAAGAAAGGGTGAGCTCAACTAGCCCAAGAAGAAATATTATGACTAAGATAATGCGTAATAAATTATCAATAGTCTTCAACAATGTTAAACCGATAAAATACAATAGACAACCGTTTAATCTGCAATGAATATGCAATCCATTAAAAGAGTCAAGTAGAAAATAAAATCTACTATCTTTTATGATTTAAAAGGTTTTCATCATCTGTTATAATTTAGAGACTCACTTTAATAAATAATCCACATCATCGAATCACCCCTCGCACTACTACGCCAAGGATATTCTTTAGTATCACGACCACAATTATTCCTCGCACTACGCCCAAGAATAGTTGTGTATTCATTAATGGTCGCGATCATACCAACAACTCGTCCCATCAATGCACTACTACCATCGAGGATTTTTACCACATCATTTGTAACATTACTTGCCATGATTACAATCGAATAATCCTCAATTATAATCATACCAAGTCCATCCATGCTCTACAGGCCATAGATGACTTTAAAAAAAATATAAATATGAGGATGATGACAATGATATAAGAATTCAATAAAACAAGTTCAAGAATTATTTTATCCAAGAATTATTAACGTCCAAATTGTCAACACGATAATCGCTTTATAGAGTAAAATTCAAGAATGATCGTAAGAATATTTCCATGAAAGATAATCGGATGAAACGCAAATATTAAGGATATTCTACTAATTTCATGGAGTATAGAAGTCAAAATTTTAACCAACTGGGTATAATAAAGAATGGAATAACAAAAGAAATCACCATGCATGCGGTATTGATGTATAAAAGTTATTCCAATGTAATAATAATAACGGAACCAGTCGTGAAATTCACACCGGCATGTGATGTTCCAACAGTAATAATAAAGATGGAACCAGCATCCTATAAAACACACGGATAGGATATTCCAACAGAATAATAATAAAGATTTAACCAGTCCTGTAAAAACACACGAGGGCAGTGATGTTCCAATGTAATAATAATAAAGATTTTAACCAGTCCTGTGTAAAACACACGCATGTGATGTTCCAATGTAATAATAGAAGAATGTCACCAAGTATAGGGTAAACCGTATCAGATACAAAGTGTGTATAGGTATGCCACTTTTACAAAGTTATTCCAAATGTAATAATAGTGAATGGAATAATGTAAGTTCTCTTCAAGAAGAAAGAATAACACCCTTTACCATAAAAGAACCGAATATAGAAGTAGTGAAGTAGCGAATACTCTTCTTCTTTCTATAACTTTCTCTCTAGCTTCTCTCTATAATTTCTCTCTGTAGTTTCAATGAATTCAGTAAGAAAATAATGAAGGAATGAGCTTTATTTATAGGAAAATGGAATGCATAAGAACTAATCCATGAATCGGTCCAGATTGATTTACTTTAATCGACGGTCCATATTTAAAGCAAAATCTTTTAAATAAAATATAATATATTCTATTTATATAAAAACATTTTACTATGCAAACACTATGCAAAACACTATGCAACACTACGAACACTATGCATAATAAAATATAATATATTTTATTTATAAAATAACTTTAATAAAGTATTCTGCATTTTATATATAAAGATGTTTCGCTTTTATTACGTTAATAATACGAATAAAACAAAAAGTCATTATCGCTATAATAATTCACGATAATAATGGAATCAAACCGAGGTGACTTCACATAAGCATCAATAATCAATACCGCAGGCTACTATGCAACCACATGTATTATCGCATTTTTACTACCGAGTAGTTCAACAAAAGATCAACGGTAAAACTTCCGCCGTTATTTCAATAAAATATTTTTGTCGCTTTCTCAATCCGACAATAATTACATTGTAGGGTCCACCAATGATTGAGCCAGTGTATCGAATATTCCCCTCGCTAAACCTAATATTCTCCAAATTAATCTAATATAATATAACCACTTGCATACTTTGCAAAATTTATAAATATTACCCACAACTATAACATTATATCAAATTATTCCATAATATTCAAAAATAATATTAATAGAAAATTCATCTTTATTTATAAAAATTTGGGGTCTTACAATATTCGTGTAAAACTCTCACTTCATGTTGTATAATTAAGTTTGTATTTGTATTCAATTACATGTATTTGGCGACCCAAGATGGTGCTTTTTAAAGTCTTATTGCAACAAACCTACGTTGTAATCAAGCTATTTGAGTGGCACCGCAGCTCATGCGCCATTGATAGAATGAAGTCTCGCGCCGTAGCGCCAAGACCGGGACCTGGGTATTGCTAACTGGCACCGCAGCGCCAGTCTTGTACTAAGATGTCATGCCACGGCGTGGGTGTAGGGTAATTGTTGAATGGTTTAGGTTTTGAACTTCAATTATTTAGAGACCTATAAGAGTAAAGTTTATGCACCTCATAAGTGTACTAAAACTATTCCTATACTACATATACTAAGGTATATGGTATTAAAACTTAGGAATTGAATGCATGTTAGTAAGTTATGAATGAAGAACACAAAGTGTTATCAATGAACCCTAATAGGAAACAACGCTGGTACTTTGCCAACGATGATAGAGTCCTGGTTAATAACGTAAGTTGGTTAATAAGCCGGGACGAAGGGTAATAAATCGAGTTGACTTTATTGATGATATTAAGTTAACAAAGACAAAGAAGAGAAAGAAGTTGGTAGGAACAATGTGAATAATTATTTGATAGCTAATTACAGTGTGCTATGTGAATATATCATGTAGATTCTGTAAAGGCTGTAACGATCTGAAATTTCAAATTATAATATTACATATTTATTGAGTTATATAAATATTTAATGGATGTGTTTATCATTGAATAAATATTTGTTTAATTGATTTGATTTTATTTGGTTAATTATTTGTTAAATAAATAATTAATGAGTCAAGAAATTATTATTATTATGATATTTCAATTTGATGGTTAATTATTTGTATTGAGTTGTGTGATTAAATGATTTATTTAATTAATTGTTATTTGAATTAATTAAGTTAAATATGAAAGCTTGATTAAGTAAAGTGTGGCAAATAACTATAGTATAAGGAGTTATTAAAAATAAATTAAAGTAGTTTTAATCTAGTTTTACCCAAACAATGCTTAAGGGTATAAACTCTTTAATTTTAAATGGTTTGCCAAACAAGCCATATGGCTTTTGGGATTTCTAGTTTTTGAAAATCAAATAAAATAAATAATATGAATAAAATAAATTAAATAAATTAAGTAATATAATATATTTAGAATAGATACGTTTCTTTTACCTAATGTTAATAATTAGGATTATTAAGGTCATCAATTTTTTTTCTTTGTGCTTAAGTGCTGCATGACTTGGTATTTGGCAATATTGAGAAGAGAGTTCAGAGAGTTGATAGAACTTGACAGTGAAACTTAGAGAGAGTTGAGAGGAAACTTGAGGATTTCATAGCGATCATCAGTGTGTTTAGCAAGAATTTCTGTCAAGCAACAAAAGGTATGTTCATAACTATGATAATATATATGTGTAAATACATGTTTCACGGTAAGAATTTTCTTATATTCTGTAAAATCAATTGTTGAATTATGGACATATATAGTTGATAATTGTGGTTATACATGTTTGTAATGTTGGAGTAATGTTATCAAATAAGGAAATTGCATGCTAAATTGTTCGACAATAGGAAAAATATGATGTCAGTGTTTATGTTCTTCATATAGTCTGAGTAAGTATCAATTTTATTGGCCAATTCGTATGTGAAATTATAAATTGAAGTTTATATATGTTAGTTCATTGAGATACGAACATAATGTAATTTGAATGAGATGATTTGAGCATGTAATGAAATCACAGTGTTAATTTTTGGATGGATATCAACTGTCATGTAAAATACGACAAAACATAAACTGAGAGTTTAATCAAGAATATTTCCTTCTAGACAATATCCACTCTCAATGGAGTCCTCATAGATGAAGATACAAACTCAAATTCAAATCCTCATTACATTTATTATCACACTATTTAATGTAGAATAGTGAGGACTACTAATGCTATCATCCGGATTGTCACTCCGCTTCCCACCTCGTCCCCAAATATATTCTCATTTTCAAGAGAGAATAAAGAAAGAAAGGGTGAGCTCAACTAGCCCAAAGAAGAAATATTATGACTAAGATAATACGTAATAAATTATCATTAGTCTTCAACAATGTTAAACCGATAAAATACAATGACATCAAGTTTAACTCGCAACGGAATAAGTAATCCATTAGAAGAGTCAAGTAGAGCATGATATCTACTAACTTCTATGATTTAAAATATTTTCATCAATTTTTATCATTTGAGACTCAACAATAAATAAACCACATCATCGAATCATCCTCGACTACACTACGGGCCAATGATATTCATTAAATCATCAATAGTCATGACAATACCGAATAATCCCTGGTCATAATCATACCAAATCCATCTCTTCACGTAAGCCAAAGATATAAAACAATAAAACCAATAATCAACAATCCATCTTTGCACGTAAGCCAAAGATATACAATTCAATAATCAAAAGTCCATCTTTGCATGTAAGCCAAAGATAACTTTCATCACCATATAAGCATGAGAATGATGACAATGATATAAGCATTAATCAAACGAAAACAAGGATAAATGTTAAAGACTTTAAATTTATCCAAATATTATCAATCACTTAATAAACTCATAATCTAATATTATTAATATTATAACAATATTTTAATCACTTCTCAAACTTATAAACAATTTATTTCAATTGTTTACACTTTTACCACATAATGCATTTAATCATTCAAAATGCCATCCTCATAAGATCTCATCACCAATGATCAAATCCTTTATCAAAATCAGATATACCCTATATATAGATTCCCAAGCCATAAAATCCTATTTTCTAATTTTGTTACTTCACATAACATATTTAACTCATTTACTCATAACTAGATTATTTTCATGAAAAATATAAAATCATCCCAAAAATATTTCTTTTTCGATTTATCGTAATATAGTCCCATATTGAACATATATTTTTTCTCGTAATTTTAATATTCATTTACTATTTTTTAAAAATTAATTTCAAATTAATTCCTTAAGAAATTAGCTACCTCAAGTTTAACTCCAGAAATTTCCAAATCTTGACAGGATCTTACACATGTTAACGTGAGCTTCCAGTTTAAATTTCATGGTCATCGGAGTTATAAAACTACGAGGTTATAGCATTTTTCGTCGGAAAAACCTAAATATTGAAATGGTCATAACTTGCTCATTTTAAGTCAGAATGAGCTCATTTTTGGACAGGAGGTACTTTATACCATATATTTCCATGTCCCAAAAGGCCAAAATGCCCTTTAAAAAATCTGGGCAGTAGCTTTTTCAAAATTGGCAGTTTTTGACTCCTTCGCTAAAATCAGTCCACACGAAAATCTACAATACCTTTTCTAGTGATTCCACTTGGATAAGTTAGAAAACTCATAGATCTAACTCTAGAACTTGACCACACTCAAAAATTCTAAATATAACAGGAGATATGGTCAATTGAATTTCATGTTCCATTTTCACCAAAATCTGATTTTCAACCCTTTGTGATTTCTAAGAAACTTTCATGTTTTCACATAATAATCAACATAACTCATCATGATAATGACAGAATAATTTAATAAAACAAGTTCAAGAATAAATTTTAAAGATTTATAAGTTAATTTATCCTGAACTCAATAACGTCCAAATTGTCAACATGATATCAAGCTTAGTAGAGTAAAATTCAAGAATGCTCGTAAGAATATTTCCATGAAAAGATCTTTGGATGAAGTGCAAATATCTAGGATATTCTACTAATTTCATGGAGTATAGAAGTTAAAACTTTAACCAACTGAGTATAATAGAATATACGAAATCGCAAATGGATTTTTATCCATAACGCGATAATCCACTTGTATGTGATAATTTCCACAATTTAATAAGGAATGAATACAAAGGATCATTCACCATGTATGTGATAATCCACACGACGGTGTTATTCCAACTGAATAATAAAGAATAGAATAATAGAAGAAATCACCATGCATGCGATAGATCGCACCGGCAAAAGTTATTCCCAACATAATAATAAATAATGGAACCAAAAGTCAAGCGTAATTTGACCGTATACGATATTCCAAATGAATAATAAAGAATGGAATAACAACAAATCACCATGCATCGCGATAGATCACATAGATGTGTTATTCCAATGAATAATAAATAATGGAACTAGGTCATGCAGAATGCATGCATGTGATATTTCACGTAATAATAAAGAATGGAGCTAGGTCACGCAAACGCATGCATGTGATATTCGACGTAATAATAAAGAGCGGAATAATAGAAGAATTTCACCATGTATGCGGTACTTCGCATGTAACGACCCCAAAATTTATACAATTTAATTCTCAACTTCTGTTCGTTAATAATACATTCAACCTCTAATTTTTACATCATTAAACCATAATACAACCATTAAAATTTGTGGAATAATTAAAATGTTCTATTACAATTAAAATTTTCTATTACAAACTATTCCCGTTCCCAGAACTTTCAACCTTTACATCTAAATATCTCAGAATCATTTTTAATACTACAATAGTTTACATTGCAAAACAATATTACAATTCAACATGAATACATTATTCGGAACCTTAAACATGGTTCAAATAATAATAACACAACCAAAGTGTATAAATCTTCAAGCATCACATCTGATTCATGTCTTTCAGGTAACACATAACTTTACCTTGAATCTTGAACCTGCAAAAGTGGTTATTTGCAAGGTTGAGCTCGATGTACCAACAAAAAATCTAATAGCTTTTCATGCATCACATAAAGCACATAATAGCATGCTCAACATATATCTCATAAACATTGGACTAACATAACATACATGTTACAGTTCATATAACAAGTATAAAGATGTATAAAGATTGAGTTCCTTACTCAATCAACATGCTTTACTCAATCAATGTAGGCATAAGTTGAATATAACATTTCATGCATTCAACATATATATAACACATCATGCTCTTTGCAATAAATATTTAAATTAATAAAATTCACATAGCAAATAGGAACTGAAAGACATACCTTGATCGTTGTTTACCAATAACACTTTAACAGCTTACAGTTATCTGCACTTCACGTGCCCTACACAATTATATAACCATGCACATCAACTATTAGTCACATAGCAACGCATAGTAGTTGTAATGTAAACTTTACTCTACGTCTCATAACCATTCCTATTATATATACACAATGTTTAATTTTATTATGTTAACTTTCAACTTATATCTCATTGTATTTCATATTCGAAGTTCATTCAAGTGTTTAAGTCTCGCTAGGACTACTTATTGGTTTTATATTAACACTTTTCAATATCTTATTACATTCATTTCATTTGATTTAAAACACTTTTTACGTTCATTATCACTTATCACGTCATTTCGACGTTTATTCGTCACACGCCCAATTTGTCTCTCTTGTGTGTGCTTAGTATGCGTATTGAACTTATCTAATATATCATTTATTAATGTTAAGCATCATTATACTTCATAATATTCAGGTTCTATAACTTAGAACAACATCTATTATCGTCGACATCACTATACTTGTGTATGTGCATGTCCGACGCCCTCCGATTGCCTTCGAATACGAATCAGTCACAAAGATGACCTTTTTGACTACTGTTCCTGACCTCAAATTGAAAAACTTTATGAATAAAGATTTAGGTCTATTCGTCCTCGTTCTGTATCATCTTGAATCACCTCAATCGGAGTTCGTATGAAAACGTTATGGCCGTTTTACCAAGATTGGTCAAAGCAAATACACTGGCACACTATGGGGTATGCAATTTACGCTACTAATTAAGCTTCACACAAATAAGCAACAAGGCCCCACAAATAAGTAGCTTGTGCCCAAATGACTTAGGGCACAAACGCAATAAGCAATTCAAGATAGCGTAAACGAGACTTGAAGCTACCGTTTTTCGCGATTTTTTGATTTTTTTCTCGCTACTAATCTTCATAACTCGAAAGTTAGACACATCCAAATTAGTCCGTTTTTGATTCTATGGATTCATAATTCATAGAACTACAACATACTAGAATTCTAATAATTTATAAAAACATTAACCAACCTAAAATTTGACCCAAAACACATGTTTATACAATATTTTCATGTTTTAACATCTCTAGCGAATTCGATCGCCACGACTTCATTACTTAACCAATTGACACGACTTAAACTACGTTGTTTTTGTTTCTTCACATACTAACATAATTCATCATCAATTTGCAGATTATAACAAGTATTGACCATGAAATTTTGTACTTTCTAAGCCATATCCAACAACATAAACACTGTTAATTGAAATCTTCTACTACAACCCAATTTCATGCCTTTAATTATCAAATAACACTTACATATAACAAATAACAGATTATAAACCCTACATACATATATATGTATCAATCCAACACCATTATCAATAGAAATTTCAAAAATAAGGGTTAACATTAGAGTAGGTTATACCTTGTTCCTTTGATTGATTGCTAGCAAAAAAAATGATGATTAGGTTTAGATACTTCTCTCATTCCTCTTGAAAATCACAGAGAACTCTCTTTCTCACTGTGTTTTTTTTCCTCTCTTTCTTCCAAGCCCTCTCTCTAAACTCTGCTATTTTTCCTTAGGAGAAAATAAGAAGCATAGAAAATAAATTGGCCTCCCTCACCCCCATGTACGTCAGTTATAATATAATACGTCTTCATCAGTTAATGTAGACCAAAGGCCACAAGGCCTTGTTTGGCCACACACCAATTTCCCCAAACTAAATTATTTTAATAATATTATATTATATAGTTTCATGTGTCACACCTGCCACCAATTCAAATAGCTTACCATTATAATAATTATAATAATTATGATTTTTATTATAACTATTTTGATGATTAATAAATATTTGTATATCTAATTTAATTAATAAATTAGACTTAAACATCACTTTATTTAATTACTTATTTTCTTTAAACAACTCATTTAATTTAATTAATTCATTAAATTAAATTCTCAAAGAATAAAATTTACCTTTGCTTTAATTTAATTATCATACACACGTAACTAAATTATTATACCACAATTTCATAAATTATTTATTTTTCTCAATAAATAAATTATTTAAAATATTTATTTAATTCAATAAATATTTAAAATTAATTACCAAATTTATTTAATTTCTTCAATAGTTAACTTAACTATTGAACCTCACTTTTCCAATATATGAATATATATTTCTCTTCACACTATATCATATATATATCAACATATAAAGCACGTATATATACATACTCAAACTCAAAACATCTCATAATAAGAATTTTAATTATTAAATTCTTATTTTAATAACTTATAAAAATTCGGGTTGTCACATCGCATAAACAGGTTATTCCAACAAAATAATAAGGAATGGAATAACAATAACTCTCTTCATGAATACGAAAGAAATAATACCCATTACCTTAGAAGAAACTGGATATTGGAATAGTGAGGTAGCAGACTTCTCTTCTTATTTTCTTTATAATTTTTCTCTATAATAATTGCTCTAAAGCTTTAGTGAATTGGTGAGAAATGAAGGAAGAATGAGCTTCTATTTATAGAAAAAATATAGTTTCGATAATCGCACGCTTTGGGGCTCAAAATATTACAAAGACAATACCTCCAACTTTTCTTTCATTTTTAATTTAGTCCCGCAAGTATTATCAAACTTGCACCACCTCCCCTAATAGTAAATAATGTGAATCAATAGTTCAATCATGTGATTCAATAGTTATAATCATGTGAAAATACTGAATTACAAGATATAAGACTCTCCATCTATACCTCCATCTTTAACTTAGTCATGCAAGTATTATCAATCTTGCACTAACTCTCCTAATAGTAAATAATGTGAATCAATAGTACACGCATGTGAACAAATAGTTATATAAGCATGTGAATTAGTAGCAATTAATTGCTCATTTATCCGATAAATTCCCGATTTATCAATATAACCCCAGACATCAATTATCATCTAATAGATGTCGATTTCACTAACACTAATAATCCCAACACAATGGAATTATCAAAATCATCTTTAATCAACACGAACTTATTCATCATTAATATTATAACTCACAATATTTAACAACCGTGTCATTCCCAGTGAAAGAGGGGTTTTCCAATAAGGATTTCTCCCTATCATGCCAGTAATTAGGTGACCAAACCTCTCCTCGCGTAAACTTCTAGACATTGTAAATATTGTAATTTAATAATATGAATAACTTTGTCGCCTCAATTATTGATTTTATAATATATCATATAATATAGATGATACTCGTGATAATAATCAAATCAATAATATGAGAGATATGATGCAACAATTATCAGAAGCAATAATTGAGTATAACCTAGTGACTTCTCACGTATGCATTAATAATCAATACCGTAGCTACTATGCAACCACGCCAGACATCGCATTTTACTTTTACTACCGAGTAGTTCAACAGCTTTAACGGTAAATACTTTCGCCGTTATTTTTATAAAAAGATAATTCTGTCGTTTTCTAAATACGACAATACTTCCGTCGTGGGTTCACCAATGATTGTGCCGTCATACGGATATTCCCGAAAAAAGAATATTCCCTGACCAATCGAATATTATATAACAACTTGCTAACTTTGAAAATTTATAAATATTACCCACAACTATAACATTATATCAAATCCACACCATAAATAAAAATAAATATTTCGAGAAATTTAAATCTTTATTCATAAAATTTGGGGTCTCACAATCTCCCCTCCTTATGAAATTTTGCCCTCGAAATTTACGTATGTACCTAGTATGTCGAAGAGATGAGGATACCTTGACTTCATTTAAGATTCTAACTCTTGAGGTATAACCTTTGAGTGTTGAATACGATCCTTCTTATCTGAGATTTTAACACGTATCTCCTCATACGTTAAATCTTTTGCTATATCGTCTAGTTTTAATTCAATAATGTGGTTTGGGTCGTCCACATAATTACGTAACATCGATACGTGAAAAATGTTATGAACATGCGACATACTTGGCAGCAAAACGAGTCTATAGGCCACAGTTCCTACTCGATCAAGTATTTCAAATGGGCCAATTAAATTGAGGGTTGAGATTTCCTCTCTTCGTCGATTCTTGCTTCTAGAATAACGCCCTCTTGAACCTTCTTCTTCACATTCATCAGATTCGGGTGTGTAGCTTGAGAGGCTTTAACTTTATCGATTAAAGTCAATTCTACTCGTATATTCATATCTTCATGTGGGTCCCTAGAGTCTTTAACTCTATCTTCATCATTTATAAGTTATACAAAATGAGTCTTTGTGTTAATAACATCGCACTCGGAAACGCATACGATCTTCTACTCAACATGTCAGCTACCACGTTCGCTCTTCCACGATGATATTGAATGGTACGATCTTAATCTTCAACAGCTCGAGCCAATGTCTTTAGCGCATGATACGTTCGTTTTGGTTAAAGAAATATTTGAGGGTTTAAGAAATGGGTTTTTGTACTGGGGTCAATACAAAATTCGATGATAGGCCAGGAAGTTCTTCGAGAATACGCCAGGAAATTTATTAACGATAGAAATATCATTCAAACTGTGACTCTCATCCAAGACTTGGATAACACATGTAATGAAGGTTTCTCCTAACGGAGTTTCAACCAATAAGTCAAAGTCTAACTTCTCTGGAGTCAAATTTAAACATTGAACGCAAGTAAGAGAGATAAAAGAATAGGTAGAACCAGTATCGAATAAGGTATAGACTTCGCAAGCGTTTATGATTTACTTACCCGTGATCACCTCGTTCGGATTCCTCGCTTTTTGGGAGGTTACGACAAACGCTCTCCCTTGAACTACCGGTTTTGTCTTGTCTGGGACACCCTTTGATGCTTCCATCTCAGCTGGACTTGACTTTGGTGCATGACAAAATCGGACTAGGTGGCCTTCTTTTCCACAATTATAACATGCTTTGGACTGCATCGTGCAGTTTGGACTTATGTGTCCTTCCCCTTCACATTTGTAACATACGACCGGTGGTCGTTCTCATTCCTTAACAGCGGGTGCTGGTGCTGATATCTTTCCATCCTTGTTGAACCTTCTCTTCTTGAACTTTCCACTCCTATTATCTTGGCCATGATTACCACTCAAGTGGTTATCATTTTTGGCATGGTTATTCCCTCCACGCTTGTTGTCACCGCTTTGATGATCGCTACCATCGGTATTATCGACTTGTTTACCGCTTCTCTCTTGGTCAGGGTTGACTCATTATCGCGCTCCAATAATCGAGCCCTATTCACAACATCTTAATACAAACATAATTTATGAGAGATAAGGTATGACGATCTCGCTTTCAAACCTCTTAGAAACATCCACGCCATTCTCTTCATTATCAATCAAGTGGGATGCAAACCGAGACAACCTGGTAAACTTAGCTTCGTCTTCGCGCTACACTGGCCATATTGTTTTGCTCAAGCTTGATGAACTCTACCTCCTTCATGTGACGAATACTTTCGTGAAAGTACTTGTCGTTGAATGCCTCTCGAACTTCTCCCAAGACATCTTCAAGGTCAGGCAGTTTGAGTACGCTTACGATTCCCACCAAGAATCGCCTCACCATTAACATATGAAGGTGGCAAAGGAACCTTTTGCTCCTCGAGCATCCCAAGACATCAAATATCTTGTTGATCTGCTTTATCCACGCCTCTACGCCTTAAGTTGTTTTGGCTCTCTAAAAACTCGTGGTCCCAGCTCCTTGAATCGCTGATGCGGTGATCATTCGTGAGTTGTCGGTGTTTCCACCGCATTTTGGACAGGGCCGCCTTCTGCGATGTTGCATGAATTGCATAAAGCCTCCGACCATCCCATCGCTCACCATTTCATCGGTGTTATTGTTTTCATGAGGATTATTGTCTTCCCGTTGCACATTACCTGGCATTGATCGTTGGTGACTCAACGGCCTCACGTGCTTCATTGCTTATCTCAACATTTTTGGATGCCATTTTCAAATCCGCAACAAAACAAGGGTTAATTAACATATCACATATTATCCCTATACTCGACCGACCAATTAAATACCAAATAAACTCGTGTAGGTCATACTAGCGAAGGAATTCCCTGCCTCTCCCTCCTAGTTCTTGTCTCACATCTCACCTGTGGATCGTATCCCTAAGCTTTGATACCAACTGTGACGCCCCCAAAACAGGTATACATCACCCATCTTGGGTCGCCAAATACATGGTACATAAATCAAATACAACTTAATTATACAACTGTTGTGTAAAATACGACAAAACATAAACTGAGAGTTTAATCAAGAATATTGCCTTCTAGACAATATCCACTCTCAATGGAGTCCTCATGTATGATACAAACTCAAATTCAGTCCTCATTACATTTATTATCACACTATTTAACAGAATAGTGAGGACTACTAATGCTATCATTTGGATTGTCACTCCGTTTCCTGACTCGTCCCAGCTATATTCTCATTTCCTGAAGAGAACAGTGAAAGAAAGGGTGAGCTCAACTAGGTAAATAAGAAATATTATGACTACGATAATACAGAATAAAATATCATTAGTCTTCAACAATGTTAAACTGATAAAATATAATAGACATCAAGTTTAACTGCAGCGGAATAAGCAATCCATTAGAAGAGTCAAGTAGAGCATGATATCTATTAACTTCTATGATTTAAAATGTTTTCATCAATTTTTTATCGCTGAGACTCGGCTTAATAAATAAACCACATCATCGAATCATCCCTGCACTACGGGCCAAGGATATTCATTAAATCATCAATAGTCATGACTATACCGAATAATCCCTGGTCATAATCATACCAAATCCATCTCTGCACGTAAGCCAAAGATATACAACAATAAAACCAATAATCAACAATCCATCTTTACACATAAGCCAAAGATATACAATTCAATAATCAAAAGTCCATCTTTGCACGTAAGCCAAAGATAACTTTCATCACCATATAAGCATGAGGATGATGATAATGATATAAGCATTAATCAAACGAAAATAAGGATAAATGTTAAAGACTTTAAATTTATCCAAATATTATCAACCACTTAATAAACTCATAATCTAATATTATTAATATTATAACAATATTTTAATTACTTCTCAAACTTATAAACAATTTATTTCAATTGTTTACACTTTACCACATAATGCATTTAATCATTCAAAATGCCATCCTCATAAGATCTCATCACCAATGATCAAATCCTTTATCAAAAATCTGCATATACCCTATATAGGATTCCCAAGCCATAAAATCCTATTTTCTAATTTTGTTACTTCACATAACATATTTAACTCATTTACTCATAACTAGATTATTTTCATGAAAAATACCAAATCAGTCCCAAAAATATTTCTTTTCTGGGATTTAGCAGAATATAGTCCCATATTGAACATATATTTTTCTCGAAATTTTTAAAATTCATTTACTATTTTTCAAAAATCAATTTCTAATTAATTCCTTAAGAAATTAGCTACATCAAGTTTAACTACAGAAATTTCCAAATCTTGGCAGGATCTTACACATGTTAACTTGAGCTTCCAGTTTAAATTTCATGGTCATCGGAGTTATAGAATTCCGGTTATAGCATTTTTCGTCGGAAAAACCTAAATATTGAAATGGTCATAACTTGCTCATTTTAAGTCGGAATGAGCTTGTTTTTGGACAGGAGGTACTTTATACCATATATTTCCATGTCCCAAAAGGCCGAAATTTTTCTCATAAATTAAGTGGACGAAAATGCCTTTTTAAAAATCTAGACAGTAGCTTTTTTGAAATTGGCAGTTTTTGACTCCTTCGCTAAAATCAGTCCACACGAAAATCTACAATACCTTTTACAGTGATTCCACTTGGAAAAGTTAGAAAACTCATAGATCTAACTCTAGAACTTGACCACACTCAAAAATTCTAAATATAATAGGAGATATGGTTAATTGAATTTCATGTTCCATTTTCACCAAAATCTGATTTTCAACCATTTGTGATTTCTAAGAAACTTTCATGTTTTCACATAATAATCAACATAACTCATCATGACAATAACATAATAATTCAATAAAACAAGTTCAAGAATAAATTTTAAAGATTTATAAGTTAATAAAGAGCGGAATAATAGAAGAATTTCACCATGTATGCGGTACTTCGCATAAATAGGTTATTCCAACAGAATAATAAGGAATGGAATAACAATAGCTCTCTTCATGAATACGAAAGAAATAATACCCCTTACCTTAGAAGAAACTGGATATTGGAATAGTGAGGTAGCAGACTTCTCTTCTTCTTTCTCTCTATAATTTCTCTCTATAATAATTGCTCTAAAGCTTTAGTGAATTGGTGAAAAATGAAGGAAGAATGAGCTTCTATTTATAGAAAAATATAGTTTCGATAATTGCACGCTTGGGGCTCAAAATATTACAAAGACAATACCTCCAACTTTTCTTTCATTTTAATTTAGTCCCCGCAAGTATTATCAAACTTGCACCACCTCTCCTAATAGTAAATAATGTGAATCAATAGTTCAATCACGTGATTCAATAGTTATAATCATGTGAAAATATGAATTACAGTATAGTACCTCCATTTATACCTCCATCTTTAACTTAGTCATGCAAGTATTATCAATCTTACACCAACTCCCCTAATAGTAAATAATGTGAATCAATAGTACACACATATGAACAAATAGTTATATAAGCATGTGAATTAGTAGCAATTAATTGCTTATTTATCCGATAAATTCCCCGATTTATCAATATAACCCCCAGACATCAATTATCATCGGAATAGATGTCGATTTCCACTAACACTAATAATCCCAACACAATGGAACTATCAAAATCATCTTTAATCAACACGAACTTATTCATCATTAATATTATAACTCACAATATTTAATAACCAGGTCGTTCCCAGGAAAGAGGGGGCTTTCCAATAAGGATTTCTCCCTATTGGCGCGCAATTAGGTGACCAAAATTCTCCTTGACAGAACTTCTAGACATTATAAATATTACAATTTAATAATATGAATAGCTTTGTTGTCTCAATTATTGATTTAATAATATATCATATAATATAGATGATACTGTGACAATAATTGAATCAATAATATGAGAGATATGATGAAACAATTACTGTAGCAATAATTGAGTATAACTAAGTGACTTCTCACGTAAGCATCAATAATCAATACCGCAGTGCTACTACTATGCAACCACCACCAGACATCGCATTTTTTACTACCGAGTAGTTCAACGGTTTTAACGGTAATACTTTCGCCATTATTTTTATAAAAATATAATTCTGTTGTTTTCTAAATACGACAATACTTCCGTTGTGGGTTCACCAATGATTGTGCCGTCGTACGGATATTCCCAAAAAAAAGAATATTCCCCGACCAATCTAATATTATATAACAACTTGCTTACTTTGCAAAATTTATAAATCCACAACTATAACAGTATATCAAATCCACACCATAAATAAAAAAAAATATTTCGAGAAATTTAAATCTTTATTCATAAAATTTGGGGTCTCACATATGTTCTTCATATAGTCTGAGTAAGTATCAATTTTATTGGCCAATTCGTATGTGAAATTATAAATTGAAGTTTATATATGTTAGTTCATTGAGATACGAACATAATGTAATTTGAATGAGATGATTTGAGCATGTAATGAAATCACAGTGTTAATTTTTGGATGAATATCAAAAATATTGAGTTTTATATGAAAACCATGAAATTTGAGAAATTACAGTAGTATAATTGCTGTTAAGTTGTTCTATATTTATATAAAAGTGAGGAAACAAGTTGTAATAGTGTTGTATCATTTGTATGTGTTAATTTCACTGTTTGATGAGAGAAATTCGTGTTAGTTGGCTTATAAAAAATGTCGTGGCTTGGCTCGCTTAACTTTATTTGGGTTACTGCAAGTCGCTACGGGCAAGAAAATTGTCATGCATGCGCGCGTGGAATCCCCATATAAAAACTTCATGGCCATGCGGCATGAAAGGGCTATTATTTTTAGACAATCAAGTCTGCTTTATTCTCAGAGACTTTGGTGGTTCGTTGTAGCTTAGCTTAAGGGTATGGAATGTGAGAATCAAAGCAAAGGTATACCATTTTACTCATTTTGTTGAATACTTATGCTCTATAGTTATTTCTAGCATGAGTTTAATATGTATAGTCAGTTCATTTATGTTTCTCAATCATTCTATGTTGTATTAAAACATCTGTTGTGATTATCAAACACTATTAATTAAACTAGTCCTCTAGTTGATGTTCGTTAAACTTCAAATTACCCTTGAAAGCTTATCCAAACCAAACTTTCTTTGGGGCGGACTTGTACTCTAAATACTAAGATGAACAACCCTATTATTATTAGGGGATAACTTACGCGTAGCGTTAATGTTTGTGCACAATACATGGTACGAAGGGCTGATCCCCCTAAGTACGAGGAGTCCTTATAGTCTTATGACTGTTAAAGTTGGAGTTGAAAGATTACTCACAACTGTGGACATAGTTCATGGTCTTATGACCCTCAGTTAGATATATTCCATATTTTGGATTCCAGTTTTTGATTGTCATCGTTAGAGTACTATTCAGTTTTGATGAGCCTTTTGTTGGCAGTTATCTCCTGTTGATTCATTATTTTATCCAGTGAGCAATTGTTTTGCCCACTCTTGCATATTTATAAACTCATTGCAGCTAAAGTGGAGAAGGTAGATGAACCTTCAACTAGCAAAGGAAAGGGAAAATTGTACAAGTGATGCTGATTTGTACTTTTATTTATTATGATGATTTTAGACTTTATTTTAATGATGCTATGTAATAATTTAATTTCGCATTTGAATGACGTTTAAAGGTTAGATAACCTCGGATGTTTTGAGTTTAATTATATAACCCTATTTAAAGGGAGAATTTTTTTGTTTTAAATATTATTTTATTTGGGTAGATAGTATGAATGTTTGAATAGTGAGCACCACATCTTGTGGAAATGAAGTACCTAGATTTGGGGGTGTCACAAAGGCTGTGGTCATTCGATTAAGTTATTTGAAGACACTAAAAGGCAAGTTTTCTTAACGCTTGTCTAACTTTCAAGTTAGTTAAGTTTTATGTGATTCATTGTACTGAATTGCAAGACTGATTTTAAAGAAAGGGTCAATGCCAGATTTAACTCGACTAGACTACTCGTAAGATATAGATTGATTGATATTCATATATTTCTATATAGATATGTTAACGCTATCCTATGCCAAGTAATTGGTACGGATGTGAAGGTAAGGTTTGTCTATGAACAAACAAAAGTATTTTTCATCGATTATTCGATGGGCATGGGAGTTTGCCAAATGTTAAACGTAAATACGTTTAACGAATGAGTGTTGATCAACATAGAGTACTATAGGCTGATCACCTAGAAGTACTCGTAAGTAATGCGGATGTACATCCTTAGTGCTGTGATATCCTTTTTAAGTATGAAAACAGAAAGCTACTGTTCATAGTCTATTGACCGGTTCAGAATTCCTAATCTATTCTATACCTTGGGAATTGATGTTATAAAATGTTAAAGTATTATTGTTTCATAATACTTCATAACTATTTGTTCAGTTATGTATGAATTGTCATATAATTCATAAATGTGGTATTACTGTTATTCTTTGATAAACTTGATGAGCTTGTTATGCTCACTTCTTGCGTGAATTATATGATTGCAGTTAAGGATGAACGTACTGAGAATGCTAAGAGATATAAGGGCAAGGCTAAGATGGATACTTAACCATCATGTAATAGATTAGTATGTTGGTATGTATTATACTTTACGAACAACAAACAATGTAATCGATTTATGAACCTGGGAAGGATTATATTTTGATTGTAATAAGAAGATAGTAATTACATTCATTATGTTGTATTTCAATGGAATGATTGTATAGTTATGAGTACCGTGTAGCACCATATGTCGGGTTGGAAGATACCCGAATTTGGGGGCGTCACACTTGGATATCGATATAATTTGAAAGTAATTTCTCTTCCGGACGGTCTTTAAAATCTTAAATGGACAAATTTTTACAACGTAAATTAAATATAATATAATATATATACGTGAGTGAAACAAATCTTATCATACTTGCTTATATATATAAATTGGTATACACATCTATATATATCTATATTTAATATATCAAATATCATATAAAAAGTCAGTATTTAGATATCAATATAATTCATAAGTAATTTCTCTTCCGGTCGGTCTTTAAAATCCTAAATGGATTTTTATTGATATAGATACATTATATAAATATTGAAAAATATTTATATAATTATCAGATTGTGAAAGAAATAATTTGGTCAGTACTTAGATACAGATATAATTCAGATGCTATTTTTTTGAAATCCTCCGAACGGTCTTTAAAATACTAAGTGGCCAAATTTTCACAACGTAGATCAAATATAATATAATATATATACATGGGTGAAACAAATTTCTTCAAGTATTATTTAATTGATAAATCTGTTATACTTGATAACTATCATTACAAGTATCTTGCTCACAAACTTACTCATTCATAAATTACTTGTTGCATCTTAAGTGATTTTATATGGTTATCTAAACTCAAAATTATATTTGATTAAACCATAGAAACACACTCTTTAAAGAAAATCTTTTCTATATTTGTTTAATCCATAGAAACACATTCTTTATTTTAAAAAAAGAAATATTTATAAAAGTGGACCAACTTTCATATATTCTTACTTGGAAGCATCCCACATAAAAGTCTTGAACTTTTATTTGATATTTGATCTTTAACTACATATCTGCTTATTTAGAAGCAAAGTCAAAATTAATCTTTTGTAAAAAGGAAAATGGTAGAGTTAGTTTATTTTATGTATTTGTGAGACAAACAATTTTTTTTTGACCAATACCAGAGTCTTAGAGAGGTCGGTTGGGAGTTGGGTCTCTAGTGTACTTGTGAGGTAAGGAAGAGATTGTTGTTTCAAGACCATATCATAGAATATTTTTAAACTAAAAAAAAGGTACAATATAAATGAAGATAATGAAATTTCAACCCCTCTTCTAGATTTTTATTGGACTTTCAAATTGTTAATAGTAGATTTGTCTAAATAAAATTTATTATCCTCTACTTATAATTTTTATTTTTGTATAAACATTGTTAAAATTAATAGTGATGCATGTCTCAAAAGTAATTTATTTTTATTTTTATTTTTTTTAGAATGTAGATTTTTTTATTATATTTTTTAGGAGAAATCATTTGACTCAATTAGAGATGCTGTAGACATTCAAGTTAATTAAAATGACAAATAATTTTTTTGCGCCCTCACACATAATTTATAATCTATTGTAAAGTTGTATAATATATGTAGTCATAATTTATAGTCTATTGTAAAGTTGGATATATGTAGTCGGCATAAGTATTATAGTAGTTGATAATATATTTGTTATAATATTGTATGATTTCCTCCCAAGTCAATTGCTATAAACTAAACTAATGGCCTAGTGTTAAGTAGGTTTTATACCTACTTATTCGGTATCTATTACTTGAATTAGTTGCTTGAACCTATGTTTATTAGTTACTTTTCATACATTTTATGTTATTTTGTAGGCTATGACATGACATTGACATGAAGAAGCAAGGGAAAACAATTTGGACATCTTTTGGACTAAAATATGCAAGCAAATGTAAGAAGGGAATATTGAAGGACTTTTAACACCAATTTGGATACATGTTCTTGGCTTGGAACTTGAATTTTATGGTAGCTCTACTTCTTAGCTTTTCGGAACATCTTGAATCATCCCAATCGGAGCTCGGATGCGAGAGTTATGAATTTTTTTATCAACGAAGATCAAAGCTAAGAGTTGTCATGTTTGCCATTTACATAGCGTCTACTTCAAGCCCGATTTTCGCCTTGATCCAATCCGAATCTATCAATCCTCAAAGAATGGAAGTTGTGGATCTCGTCGTTATCTTCGATTTGATAGGTGGCAGCCCTGTAACTCCAAGCGGATCAAAAGTTATACCTGTTTTACCAAAGGACGTCCCAAAATAGAAAAATAAATAACGAATGACCTTCGCCTACGCCTAGCGAAGCTACACCTAGCAGCCAAGCAGAATGAATGTCGAGACCAGATGCGGAGCGAGCCGTAAAATGGCTTAGGACAATAATGAGCACGCTTAGGCGCAATGAAATAGAGTGAAATTGGGTTATTTGATGTCCAATTTGAGCTAGAATAGGATTCTTAGTTGCTTAACTTGTTAGGGTGTCCATTAGAACTCTAAATACTTGAGTTTAACTTGGATTGGTAGGCTAATTCTAAGACTTTATAAAATCCCTCTTAGGATAGATTTCTATTAACTTATTCTTTACTTTCTTTCTTAGATTAGGAACCCTAGATTAGATTAGAATTGAAGATTGAAGCTATTGATTATCGTTGGAGAATCAAATTGGAAGCAAGAGAATGCAGATTTGTTTATCTCAATTCTAATTTCTTTTCTTATTTATTTGTATCTTTTAATGCTTAGTCAATTGTGGATGATGGATTCTAGTTCATTTATAAATTAAACTCTATTTTGAGATTACTATGGATCTTATTGTGTAGTTTACTTTGATATGCTTCTTTGTTAGTCTTATTAGCTATATTTGGATTGTCTATTATGATTTGTAATGAACTGCTTAATTGCCTAGCTAACAATTAACGTGATAATCTATATGAACTCGAGAGATGAAGTATAGATTTAGATCTGATCATGATAGCATGTGTTCGTGATTTCTGCATGGATGGAATTCATGATTCGTGTTTAGGATAGAGATATGCCTTTACTCCATATGTAGTCTAATAAGAACTTGAACTTAAACCCTTTTTAATGGTAATTCACATAGAGATATAGTGGGTTAGTTAATTAGGGTGTTCAAATTGATTCTATCATCTGTGGATTTGATTTGATATGAGTATGGTGCATTGAGAGATGGCCATATTTCACTTTCGTGTTCTTGATTAACAATCCAATATAAATAATTTGGCTTAACAGGAAGTGTGTTGATTTAAATGTAACAATAAGTGAAATTGTAATCTCAAGTCTTCAATATCTTGTTTCATTCTAGGGATAGTTAGTAATAGTTTATTTAATTATTTTAAATTAAATTATTAAATCATTTGTTTAAATAAGATTAAATTGGTCATGGGTTAGTACTTGGTGATTTTTATTAAATAATTCTCTGTGGGAACGATACTCAACTTATCACTTTATTACTTGTTGACCACATATACTTGCGTGTTGTGCGTAATTAGATTTTACCCAACACCTAGTCTATGATGTAATTAATTTTCTTGGATTTATGTCCCCTTTACTTTGCCTATAAAAGGCTACTTTTTGTCAAATGAAAATACACACCAACATAGGGAAAATTCCTAAAATTTCCATTTTACATCTTTTGTTATTTATTTAATTTTATAACACGTTATCAACACGAAACTTTAATCAACTGAGATGGTAAAACTTTAAATTCTTGCAATTAAGCATTATACTACTAGCTTGGCTTTGCCGCCATTTATATTCTTTAACTGTCAAATTATATTCATGTTTTGTTGTTCATTTTTAA
The DNA here is from genome assembly GCA_020205615.1 of Panax quinquefolius. Lineage (NCBI taxonomy): Eukaryota > Viridiplantae > Streptophyta > Magnoliopsida > Apiales > Araliaceae > Panax > Panax quinquefolius. Next base: position 78,553,229 of record CM035159.1, on the reverse strand, counting down.
ATTTTGTTATTTACAGTGGTGTCATCTATCCTTGTTGATCTTACAAGACTTGGTGGGAAAATTTTTACCATTTATTAACTTGGGAATAACTCTCGACTCGCGGACTACCACATGCTTGGTGAATACCCTCCATGTTAATTCATTATTTTGGGTATAATTTATCCACGCGGACTACTGGCATGCCCAAAGTAAGATCCATTTGAAGTTTTGTACATGTATTTTTTTATGATGTGTACAATAATACTTGTATATATATATTAGTGATTGCATACCTTATGACTAAAAAAATATGCTAATAAAATAAACGTTTATATATTTATGTTGTTTATATATTTATCATCGCTTGAGGTGGTGGCTTAGTGGTGGGAAGCCAGACATAAATCCCCACAAATGCGGGTTCGAGTCCTCGTAAACCCCACTATGTTCAAGCGATCTCACGCCCTAGATTTATTTGGGGGTAAGCTGAGTTGTGCCGATGAAGACACCATTAAGGCCTCCAATTTTTTTTGGTTCTCATGCATTTATCTTTTCCCTATCATATATGCAATTATTTATAAATATTGGGAAATTATTATGTTTTAAACTAGAATAGATGGCAAACCTGGAAAAAAATAGAATTTTCAATTTTGAAAATCTCTAGAGACAACTATTTGGCTTGGGTACTTGATGCAGAATTACACCTTAGTGCAAATGTGTTAGAAAAGACCATTGAATCAAGAAACAAAGCAATTACAACACAAAATGCACAAGCCATAATCTTTTTTCGTCATCACGTTTGATGAAGCATTAAAAACTGAGTACTTAATAGTCAAAGATCCTTTGACCTTATAGACACAACTAAAGGAAAGATTTGACCACCAAAAAATTGGTTGTTCTCCCTAGTGCCAAATTTGAGTGGTTTAATTTAAGGCTACAAGATTATAAATCAATTAAAGAGTATAGTTCTAATGTCTATATAATAACCTCTACTTTGGCCTTGTGTGGGGATCTAGTTTTTAAAAACCAAATGTTAGAAAAGACGCTTTTTACTTTCCATCCCACCAATATGATTCTGTCACATCAATATAGACAAAGTAAGCTCACAAAATTTAGTGAATTATTGTCTATCCTTCTCCTTCTTGTTGCGAAAAAGAATAATGAATTGTTGTTGAAAAACCATCAAGTACGGTCAACGGGCTCTACCTCATTGCCAGACATTAACAGCACGTCATTCCAGCAGAATAAACGTAATAATGGATGACAAAATAATAAGAAGTTTCCGGGATGGAAAAATAAATGTGGCCATCATAACAATAAATTCCACAATCGCAATAATTCAGGGTACCAGAAGTTGCAAGAGTCTGGGTCGGGTAAAAATAATGTTGCACAGACAAAGAACAAACCAAATGTTTATTTCAGGTGTGGGATGAAAGGGCATTGGTCGCATACCTGTCGTATGCCAAGGCATCTGGTTAATTTATACTAGGAGTTTCAAAAGAGCAAAGAAAAGGTGGCGGAAATAAACTTTGTTAACAATCAATTGAATATTGTTGATGCTCTAACAATGACCAATAATGAGTAAAAGTTTAGAATCATTGTTGGACCTTCTTAAAGCATCCTTTGGGATATTGAATAATTTCTTATTTTAATTAAGCACCATGCATGTATAATATTATTAGTTTTTCATTATGTACCTTACATGTATAATATTATATGTCCCTCATAATATTATAAATGAAATATATTTGTTTTAATATATTTTTATATGGGTTAGATCAATTTTAATGGATACGGAAAATATATGTTTAGCAGACAGTGCAACAACTCATACAATCCTTCAAAGTGAGAAATATTTTTCACAATTAACCAAAGCACGACAGTAAGACAGTGTTAGTAGATCGTTAGATCTTTTTGTGTATGAGTAGTGACGTAAAACCCTCTTTTGTATAATTAAAGGGTAGTCTTTTTGTAAATCCCAATTTTTGTAGAAGTCAACCGCGGGATGGTATGTAATAGCTTTTGGGCTAAGGAAACATGATGTAAATAGTTTTGACTATGAAAGCATATTTATATAATGAAATTTTTATTTAATGTGCTTGTTATGGTATGAGTTGTTTTTTGAGAATGATAACCAAACAGTTAAATAAATAATAACGAAACTTTATTTATTTAATTAGAATTATGCCGCCAAGAAGGAGACAACGTAACCAAGAGGCCGAGTCTCATAATGAGAATCGGAGGGGTCCTAATAACCCTATGCAAGAGTTCATTAATTTATTAACGGCTGCATTTAACGTATTTGGGGGAGGGATTCCTGTAGCTCCTAGGGTAGTAAGAAAAACTACCTTTAAGGAATTTAAGAGTGTGGGTCCTCCTGAGTTCCGATGAATGACGAACCCACTAGAGGCCCAGACATGGGTAAAAGAGATTGAAAAGGCATTTGTGATAACAAACGTAGGTGAGGCACAAAAGACTTCTTTTGCGACTTACATGATGAAGGAGAAGCCAACCACTCTGGTGGGAGGCTCACCAGGTGGGACTAGGGATGTAGTCATTACGTGGGAACAGTTTAAGAAGGTGTTCTTCGAGAATTATTTCCCTACTAGTATGCAAGGTAGGACGGAGATTAAGTTCTTAGAACTTAAGCAGGGGGATATGACAGTTCCCCAGTATGCCACCAAATTCAATGAATTGGCAAGGTTTTCTCCACATCAGGTGGACACGGAAGAGAAGAAGGCGCACAGGTTTGTTTGTAAAGAAAAAGGAAGGGTCGTTAAGACTTTGTATCGACTATTGAGAGTTGAACAAATTAACGATTAAGAATAAATACCCGTTGCCCAAGATCGATGATCTATTTGATTAGTTGAATGGGGCAAAGTATTTTTCTAAGATAGATTTGTGCACGGGGTATCATCAGTTAAAAGTGAGAAAGGAAGATGTACGTAAGATTTATGCTTCGAACTCAAGTATGGTCATTACGAGTTTCTGGTAATGTTGTTTGGGTTGACTAATGCGTCAGTCGCATTTATGGATATGATGAACAGAGTGTTCAAATAGTATTTGGACAAGTTCATCGTAGTGTTCATTGATGATATTCTAGTTTATTCAAAGACGCCAGAAGATCATGCTGAACATTTAAGGATAGTATTGGAAACACTAAGGAATGAGAGGTTGTATGCGAAATTCACAAAGTGTGAATTTTGGCTTGAGCGAGTGCAGTTTTTAGGACATGTTATTGACAAAGATGGCATTTTCGATGATCCAGCAAAAGTAGAAGCAGTAAATGAGTGGGAGCAACCGAAAATTCCAACTGAGGTTCAGAGTTTTCTAGGGTTGGCGGGATACTATAGAAGGTTCATTTTGGACTTTTCTAAAATAGCTACTCCGTTGACAAATTTGACAAGAAAGTTAGTGAAGTACGTGTGGACTGAAAAATGTGAGAACAGTTTTCAGGAACTAAAGAAGAGATTAAGTGAGGCACCTGTATTGTCCTTACCAGATGATACAAGAAACTTTGTAGTGTATAGCAATGCTTCGCATAAAGGACTGGGATGCGTGCTCACGCAAAGACGGCAAAGTCATTAACGTGACAAGCCACGTCAATTAAAGGATTATGAGAAGGCCTATCCTAATCATGATCTAGAATTAGTTGTTGTAGTTTTTGCCTTGAAGATATGGAGGCATTATCTATATGGTGAGAAATGTGAGATATATACGGACCACAAAAGTCTGAAATATATCTTCACCACGTAAGAGTTGAACATGAGGCATGAGAGAAGTGGTTAGAGTTAATAAAAGATTATAAGCATGATATTTTATATCATCCGGAAAAGGCAAATGTAGTAGCCGATGCACTAAGTAGGAAAGGTAGAGAGAATCTGTCAATGTTAACAACTCATAATGAGTTGATAAAAGTGATGGCAAGAATGGAGTTAGAAGTTAAGTTACCGGAAGAAGTGGTGGAAATGTTATTTTCCATGGAAACCCAACCGACCATAGTGGAATGGGTTAGGGGAGTACAATTGAGCAACGAGGAATGCAAGCAGATGAAGAAGAGGATAGAAGATGAAGAAAAGACTAGGTATAACCTCTATAAGGAGGGATTACTTCATTTTGAAGGAAGAATTTGGGTTCCAAATGATTCCGAATTAAAGGAAGAAATAATGATGGAGGCTTGTAGTTTGAGGTACTCGATACATCCCGGTAGTACGATGATGTATCAAGACCTTTGTCATAACTTTTGGTGGTCGAACATGAAAAGGGAGATAACAGAATACGTTAGTAGGTGCTTAACTTGTCAAAAGGTTAAGGCTGAACACCAATGACCTAGCGAGTTATTGCAACCGTTAGAAATTCCAGAGTAAAAATGGGAGCACATCACAATGGACTTTGTGGTGGGACTTCCAACAACAAGAAAAGGATACGATGTTATTTGGGTGATAGTGGATCGATTGACAAAATCGGCTCATTTTCTACCAATAGGAGTTAGGTATAACCTAGATCAGTTACCTAAGTTGTATGTCAAGGAAATTATTTCCAGACATGGAGTACCTGTTTCGATTGTGTCAGATCGTGATCCACGATTCACATCAAACTTTTGGAGGAGTTTGCAAGATCAAATGGAAACGCAGTTAAGATTGAGTACGACGTATCATCCTCAGATGGATGGTCAGAGTGAATGGATAATCCAAACGCTTGAAGATATGTTAAGATCTTGTGTTATGGATTTCAATGGGAGTTGGGATGAGTATCTACCGTTGGTGGAATTCTCGTACAACAATAGTTTTCACGCTAGTCTAGGCATATCGCCTTACGAAGCGTTGTATGGAAGGAAGTGCCGAACTCTATTATGTTGGGATGAGATGGGTGAACGTCGGATGTTGGGACCTGAGATGGTATAGCAAACGGTGGACATGGTGAAGATAATACGTACTTGATTAGTTGCGGCTCAAAATAGGTAGAGGAAGTATGCAGATCCTCACAGAGAGAAGAGAGAATTCGATGTAGGATCTTTTATTTTTTTGAAAGTGATAAGTGGATTTTTTACCTACTTATTGGATATCAATTTACGCGAATTATGCCCATCTCAAGTACATTTTAGTCTGTTTTAGTTGCATTTCATGTTATTTTATATTGCATGTACTGAGAACTCCTTTTGGCATAAAAGTGCAGGAAATGGCGTACATTGGTGGTGTTGGATGAAAAGAGGCTATTGGATGCATGGCTTGAGGCTTATGGATGCGTGGCATGAAGATCAAATGAAGCAGAAGGCTAAGCATGGATGGACAAAGGAAGGAGCGATAGAAACGGATCGGTCTGAAGCAGAACCGTAATTCATAGATGCGATGAGCTGCCTACCGAAATGTAAAGATTAGGCTCGAGGATCGCTACTTGCCATGAGAACCCTACCGCATAACTCTACATACTGCAAGTCTCGCGCTGCTGCGAGGAATATCTTGGGAAGCGCTACCGCCGCGCGCTATAAATGAGCTACTTGATTTGTTTTATTTTAATTTTTAATTAAAAGGGTTGTAATTTATTTTAAATGATATATGACTGGTGTCAGAGGCATCTTGGACAACTTTTGATTTATTTTTTTATAGTAGTAATTAGGGTTTACACTGTGAGAGAGATTCCAAGGAAGAACGAAGCCTAAACTCCATCTTCTCCAAATCTTCTTGGGATTTTCTGTCATTGTGGATTATTATTATTGTTTGCTCTATTTTTATGAGGATTTGAACGTTAACGTTGGTTTACAATCTGCAATTGGGTTTAATCATTTTTATCCTTCATCTTTCAATTGTTTGCTTGTTAATCATGTTTAGCTTTGTTCCCATAATGGCTTTTGGTTCAGTCATGAACTAAACTCCATTATGGGATTCTAACGAATTTTAATATGTAGTTCAGTTGCATGCTTGATTGCTGGGCTGTTTTACATATCATATGGGATTTCTATTATGATTGTTTTGCATGTATGAATGCTTGATCACCATTCATTTCAGTACTTGCATGGAATTGATAATGAACATGCGAGTATGGATTGTAATCATGATAACATACGTATATGGGGCTGTTTTATATGGCTTGTGTATTTCGTGAATGAGATAGACATATACTTATTCACCGTATGAGTTAAAATAAGGGCTTGTGCTTAAATTTAGTATGATTACAATTTAACATAGACATATAGTGAATTTGGTTATATTGATGATTACATGGAGTCTATCATTTGTGGATGTTATGTAAGTAGGTCATAGTGCATTGAAAAATGGCTATGACTCTATTAGTTCTCTTGGCTATTTTCCTGTGATATGTGAACAATTCTTGCATGATAGTGGTAATTGGATGAAGTATTAAATGAAGTTAGGATCCCATTATTTCTAGACTTGGTTTATTCAATTATTATTCTTGTTTTAGTTGTTTTTTGCAATTAGAGTAATTTACCAATATAGTTATTAGTTTAAGCATATAGGTATAGTGATTTAATTGATGCATAATAGTTTAAATTTGATAACTTTCTCTGTGGGATCGATACTCTACTTACTCTATATTACTTGTTGACACATGTATGCTTGCATGAGTTAGAGCTCTTTTATCAAAACTGAAAAAGAGACAACAAGTTTTTGGCGCCGTTGCCCGGGAATTAGCTTAATAAATTTTTGCCAACATTAATTTCAATCAAGTTAGTCTTAATTTAAACATTTTATTTTATTTTAATTATCTTCCTATATTTTTCTCTTTTTAGGTACCATGGATGACTTTGCTTATCAATGACCTTATGCAAATATGATTCACCCAAGGGACACAAGTACTGAGGGACTCAACGTGTTTTCTACATTGTCAGCACAAATTACAACACTTTCGGAGAGGTTGGATATTCTTACCCAATGCACTCGAGAGATAGTAGTTACATGTGAATATTGTGCTGGCGAGCATCCGAGTTATCAATGCAACATCAAGGTTGGACAAGTGCAGTTTGGGGGTGATTTCTTCAACAACGATGTTCATCCTGATTATCAACAAGGTTGGGGGTATCACTCAGATTATGAATGGGGTTATAACTATCAAGATCAATACTGCATCTCAAGTCCAACACATCCATCCGATTTCTTATATCCACCTTCAACGCAACAAGAGGAAAATTCAAGGTTGAAGGAATTTATGTCAAAAAGCATAGCAGACCATGAAGAGATGATGACGAGTCAGGAGTTATCAAGCCAAAATCTTAATAGACAGATGGAACAACTCATTAATTCGTCAATGAATGGTCTTTAATACATGGATTTCAAAACTGAGAAAGATAATTCAAGATTGGAGGATTTGTGGTTCAAATTTGTAGCATCAACTGAGAAGAAGATGATTGAGCAAGAGAGGTCGATTCAAAATCTGCAGAATCAGATGGATCAAATGTTTGAAATTTTGAACAATCGCCCTCAAAACAATTGGTGCTATGACATGGATGATGAAACTGATGGAGAGCCAGAAATGTACATGCCACTGGATGAATTGAAAGGAGTGGACGTTGAGGAGACAACTGGGAGTTTGGAAAATGAAGAATATCATATCAACTGTATTATACCCCAAGTACCTTCTCGACCAGAGTTGAAAAATCCCGTGAGTTTTGCACACCCATGTCCTCTAGGTAGTCATATTCAAGGCAATGAGCAGTATGATTAAGATGCCTCGTATAGATCATGGTGTGCTGAAGAAGAGGAAATAAGAGAGGAAAAGTCTGTTGTACTGTCCATGCCTCAACGTAACAATTTAGTCCCAAACACAACGGATGAGACACCTAGCTATGCAATGGAACAAGAGACATCATGTACAGGAATTACGCTAGGGTGTTTCAATTCACAGATTAGTAAGATGGGAAACCTACCTACACACAGTGCAATTATAATGGATGGAGGATTCCTAACTTATCATAGGGGAATTGGATAGCGGTGTCAAGAAACAAAGTCCAGCTAACAGACTATAAATCGAGCGCTTGTTGGGAGGCACCCCATCAAATCTGTCTCTCCCTATTTATTTAATTCTTCAGTATCTATAGTCTATCATTTTCTAATTCTTTTTGCTTTAATTAATTAGATTGTTATTTTTATAATAATTAAATTCTTAGTAGAAAGTATTTATTATAATTAAATAAAGTCTAATAGTTCCTTTTGATCTATATCAGGGATAACCAATGGGGCAGAAAAGTTAGTAGTAAAAAGGATCAAGTTTAAGGAGCAGTGAGTCAGGACCAGGTTCAGGGCAACACAATGGCTACCAAAGACAAAGCCAAAACAAGTGCAATCATGCGCTACTTGAATCTCGCCACTTTTAACATAAATACAATTGCGCCCATTCAGACCATTCACAAATGATTAAGTTCTTGAGCTATATGTGGGTTTTTAAAATCAGTCTAATGAGACCACGCCTTCTACCTTATTATCTCCTTAGAATTTCAAAACTCTCAAACTCCTTCCCTCTCACAAAAACTGAACATCCAAGAACCCTAAAGCAAGCCCGTGCTCCCATTCTACATATTTATTATTGATTCCATCCAACACTATTCTCACTCACCCTACTAAACCCTAATTCTTCATCATTCTAGCAATGTTCGAACAAGTGTGAGCAATCAAGGGAATCGGTCCTCACACCACCTATTCTAGCGAAGTTCAATAAGAGGTTAGGTCCATTAACAGTCATACCCCCTACTCCATTCTTGCCGAACCATTAACCTAACCCTTCATCATCACCCAACCTATCCATATCCGGTTTCTCAAAGATCTCGACAAATGGAGTAGCACACAACAAGTGTTCGACCAAAGGTCAGAGAAGTCTGTGAATGAGTATTCGAAGACACACTAACAAAAAGGGGCAGATTTTGGAACTCTAGTTAGTACATCTCCGTGAGTTGATACAAAATTGACAGAATTTGGGGATTCATTGAAGGATTCAGTGACATCCAAGAGATTACTTTCATCAAAATCATGGCACCCAAGTGAATTAGAACTCCATCTTCTTCATCTAGCAGTGAGCATGAGAGCGGGGATAACAACAGAAACGTGATGGACACTGCCCGATTTGTGAACCTCTCGGCCCAGCACTATTATATGGACGTTTTAGTGGGCAAATCCTTTGTACCGAGAGGGGATTCAGACCGGGAGACGAAGATGGAAAGTTGAAAGAATAGATTAAGGGGCATGGATGGATCTCCGTGGTAGCCAAACCGGTGGCCACACCAATGGCGATAGTAAGGGAGTTCTATGCCAACGCTCGTGAAACCCAAAATGGTATCTCCTTTGTGCGGGGAAATCAAGTGCGGTATACCAAAGAAGCAATCAACGAGATATTCCATTTTGGGACAAAGCCATTAGGTACTGAGAATTGGGCTGAATCAAAAAGGTTTAAAATAGACTTAGATAAGTTGGTGAAGGAACTGTGCAAGCCAGACACAAAATGGACTACCAAGTTCGGCACCGATAGAAAGGTTCATTTCCCGCAGACCTCGCTCAACCGATACGCCAAGGCATGGTATAGCTTCATATTGCGAACCTACTCCCCACGAGCCATCATGCCGATGTCACGACTAACAGAGCTACATTGCTATATGGCATTTTGAAGATGAAATCAATTGACATCGGGCATATCATAAATCAGTCAATGCTAAAATACATGAGAGGGAGTACTTCCGGGGGCATACCACACGCTTCTCTGGTTACTCAATTGTGCTTGGTTGTGGGAATTGATTGGGATGATAAGGCTCTCCAGTTGTCGATGAGGGATATTGACCACACTACTATTCAGAAGTATACCATTTGGAATGGTGCAAAGTCTCATCCTTGGGGCTGGGGGTTTATCATGCCTGAGGATGAATCAGCAAGTGAAGAAAATGGAGAAGAAGAAGAAGAAGAAGAAGAAGAAGACACCATGCCCCTCATTCAGCTAGGCCACCTCTAGGCAAGCAGGACCGTGACATTCGCCGCCTCCAAAGAAGGATGGATGCGATGCACATAAACTTCTAAGCTTACACTGCCAAATTTTATGGAATCCTATCAAATGCCTTTAGCCAGCTGGGAGCACTAGTTTAATTTCTGACGTACGGGACAGCTATTCCTTATACATCTCCAGACACTCCACCTGAACAAGAGGAGGATGGTGATGATGATGACAGCTAGGGGAGTTTCTTTATACCTTTTATCTCCAATGAGGACATTGTAGTTTTTAAGTTTGGGGGTATTAGGTTTATTTGTTGCATTTAGTATATGTCATGTTGCATTTTGTCTTGTTTTAGTTGATTGTGTTAGGAAGTGTTGCATTCTGTTGAGTAATTATGTTTAAAAAAAATGTTGCATTTTGTAACTGCATGATTCCAGTGTCAGTTGATGTGTTATTTAGTTGGCCTGGGATGAAATTAAATCTATTTGATTTTTGAACTAAATTGAGACTTAAGCTGGGTTGTGATGATATAGCATAATATAAGTCCTTATTTGTCTGTTACTGATATAACCGGTCAGCACTTTTGAGTAAGTATTATGATATGCTTAGTTTAAATTTTCACATATTTGCCTTCTGGTGGGAATTTTGTGTTTAATGAAAGAATGTCAGTACTTCATTAGGTGATAGCTAGAACTGTTAAAAGCTTAAGTTTGGGGGAATTCAATGTTATGCATGCCTATGCAGTATTAAATTTAAAAAAACAAAAACGAGATGGAGCGTTAAAACGCACTCGTTCAATGAAAAGTGGAAAGCGAGATGGAGCGTAAAACGCACTCGTTTAAATAAGAATAGAAAGTGAGATGGAGCGTATAACTCACTTGCTATAAACCCCGCAGGAAAGTGCGAGAATCGCCCTCGCGAGTAAATAAAGGCATAAATTTTCCTATGGACTCTAAACTTAAGTAATACATGGTATTTGATAAGTGGTTTTATAGCCACTTATTTGGATATTAACTGACTTGAATTTGTGCCTAATCTCATGTTATTGTATAGATTTTTATGCTTTTGTGCTTTGTTTTGCAGTTTTAGTATTTTGGAAACTTTCTTGGTGTTATTGGAGCTGAGTTGTGTGCAAAACTATGATGGATTGATGATGGAAAGGAAATGGAGTTAAGCATGTTGCAAAAGGTTGGATTGAAGTCTTGGAGTGAAGTGCTATGGGGCTAAATGGCGTTGTGAAGGTTGCAGCAGAAGAAGTAAAGCAAGTCGAGCCTAGTGATGATGCATAAATGATTCCTTGACTTAACTTATGACACGACGCCAATTTGTATGCGGAAAAAGCGCCCAGATCCTGCATGACAGTGTGAAATGCGCCCTATCCAGCTTATCACGGCCTTGTTGCTGCCAGATTTTAATTCGGCAGTTGACTTTCAATTGAGATATCGAATAGGTTGATTGCTTGTAGAAGGAGGTTACGACTGAGACACTTAAGATATGATACTTATTATCAGTATACATATATATTCCACCCTTTGGGGGAAGATATAGCATATTTTTTTCATCTTCTCTCTTTAATTTCAATAATAGAATAGAGTAGATTAGTGTAGGTATTTTTTAGAGTTGATTGGATTGGAGACTTGAAGCAATTGGAAAGCATTGGAGATTCAACCTTGGATCAAGAGAACAGATTTGCTACACAATCCTCTACCCTTACTCTCTCTTTGATTCCTAATTGTATCTTATAATGTTTATTCAATATGCGGATGGTAGAATTAATTCAATTATGATTTAAATTCTATCCTGAGATTGCAACGGATTCTATGGATTAGTTATTTCTGATATGTTTCATTGTTAGCCTTCTTGATTTCTATGGGTTTGTCTATTAAGATTCATGCTTATTTGCTTAGTTGATTGGCCATGAATTACTGTGATAACCCATATGGACTTGAGAAACGAAGTATGGGTTTAGATCTAATCTTAATAGCTTATGATTGTATATTCTACATTGTGTTGGGATGTATGATTTGCGCTTAGGATAGACATATACCGAAGTGCCACTCGTAGTCAATTGAGAACTTGGGCTTAAACCCTAATTATTTGTAAATCACATAGACATATAGTGGTTTAGGTAATGTGAGTGTTCATGTGTATTCTATCAACTGTGGATTACATGTGATATGTGTGTGGTACATTGAGAGATGGCTATACTTTACTTTCGTGTTCTCGACTAACAAACCGGTACAATTAGTTTGGCTTAACATGGAGTGTATGGATTTAAATGAGTCAATAGATGAAATTGTAATCTCAGGTCTTCATTATCTAATCTCACTCTAGGAATAGTTAGGTTTATTTAATTTCATAGTTTAAATATAAAATATAATATCATTCGTTTACATAAGATTGAAATGGTTATGGGTTAGTGCTTGGTAAACTTTATTAGTTAATTCTCCGTGGGAACGATACTTTACTTACTCTTTATTACTTGTTGACCGTGTATACTTGCACGCATATATTGATGGGTAAAACGACCAACAAGTTTTTGGCGCCGTTGCCGGGGAAAGGCGTTTTAATTTGAATAATTATCATTAATTTCAAGCTATATTGTATGACTTAGACAATTCTGATCATTTCTCATTTCTATTTTTGTTTGTTTTTGGTTTTAGGTACTTGTAGATTTTTATGCACACGCGATCGTTCAACTCAGAATTAACACCAGCGCAGGATAACATCAACGGAAGGGGTTGGAAAGCAAGTGTGCGGATAAATTTACAAGCTCAGTTAGAGAGTACTACAGTTAGTATGGTAGAAGAATAGAGAATTGAGCAAAGAGAAGAGCACCGGACTCTATGAGATTATTCCATGCCGAATATAAACGGACTACAGTCTAGCATAGTCAGACCGGCGATAGTAGCCAATACTTTTGTGATTAAATCGGGCACTATTCAGATGGTGCGGAACTCGATTCAGTTTGGGGGTGCTGCTACGGATGATCCAAATGAACACCTATTGAGTTTCATCGAGATTTGTGATACATTCCGATATAACAGTGTGACGGAGGATGCTATTAGACTGAGGTTGTTCCCATTCTCATTGAGGGATAATGCGAGAAGTTGGCTTCATTCTTTGCCGTCGGGGTCAATCACTACATGGGAGGAATTAGCACAAAAATTTCTAGCCAAGTTCTTCCCAATGGCTAAAACTGCAAAGATGAGGAAAACTATATGTCAGTTTGAGCAACAACAGGGTAAGTCCTTATATGAAGCATGGGAGAGATACAAAGAGATGCTAAGGAAGTGTCCGCATCATGGTATGCCAGATTGGATGGTGATCAACACCTTTTATAATGGATTGGGATGGCAATCGAGACCTATTGTAGATGCAGCTGCTGGAGGGGCATTATGGGCAAAAATCTATGACGAGGCCTATACACTTATTGAGACAATGGCTGAAAATGATTTTCGAGATCCTCATGACTCGGATGCCATGTGACCAAGGTCAGCGGTGTGTTGGAGGTAGATCTTATTACCCAAATAATTTAGCACAGGATGGCAATGCTATGGCAAAAAAGATAGACATAATAGCGGAGAGCAAAATGAAAATAGTTGCCTTAGTTTGTGAAATTTGTGCAGGGTCACACTCCACGGATCAATGTGCTATCAGCTCGGAGTCGGTATAGTATGTGAGCAATTATAGAAAAGACCAAGGTCAGTTTTAGAACACATACCACCCCAACAACCGAAACCATCCAAACTTTAGTTGGTTAAATAACCAAGGAAATTAGCAGAATCAGTTTCAGCCAAACCAACATTTTTAGTCACAGCCGTCTCAGCCACAGTTTACACCAAAACCATCGTATCCACCGAGGATTCTCTCAGCAACAACATCACACTCCTGCTGCACCTCAGCAAGAAAAAAAATCAGAAGTTGAGGAGATGATGTTGAAATACATGGCAAACATAGAAGTTATAATTAAAAGCTAAGCAGTGGCTATCAAGAATTTGGAGACTCAGATGGGGCAAATGGTGAGCATGCTTAACAACAGGCCCCAGGGTTCATTTCCAAGTAACACTGAGACAAATCCAAGAAGAGATGGGAAGGAACAGTGTCAAGCAATCACATTGAGATATGGGAAAGATCTGGCAGGTACTGCAAGTCGCGCTACCAGCCGCCTAATTATACTAAAGGAAGCCAGCATGCCACGCTACGCAATGCGAGGCAAAACAGTTGACTAAAGAGAAGGAAAATCTGGAAAATTCTGAGGTTCCGCAGGAAGAGAAAGATAAAGCAGGTTCAGAGGAAAATATTAAGAGTTCAGTACCACCAATTCAACCTCAAGTACCGTATCCGCAGAGATCAAACAAGCAGAGGGAAGATAAACAATTCAGTAAGTTCTTGGAGGTATTCAAAAAGCTACATATTAACATACCGTTCGCCGAGGCATTATAACAAATGCCAAGCTATGCAAAGTTTATGAAGGGTATATTGTCAAGGAAGAGAAGACTAGATAAATTTGAGACAGTAGCCTTGAAAGAGGAATGCAGTGCAGTGCTTCAGCAGAAATTACCTCCAAAGCTGAAGGATCCGGGCAGCTTCTCAATTTCGTGCACAATCGGGAAGATGAGCTTTAGTAAGTGTTTATGTGATCTGGGGGCAAGTATAAATTTGATGCCTTTGTCAGTGTTCAATCAGTTGGGATTGCCGGCTCCAAGGCCGACAAACATATCATTACAGCTAGCTGACATATCCATCACATATCCACAGGGAATTGTTGAAGATTTGTTGGTAAAGGTGGACAAGTTTATCTTTCCGGCTGACTTCATCATTTTCGACTACGAGGAGGACAAAAGCATACCAATAATACTGGGGAGATCATTCTTGGCCACAGGCAGGACTTCGATAGATGTGCAAAAGGGAAATTCACTATGCGTGTACATGATCAGGAGGTCACCTTTAATGTCTTCAAGGTAATAAAGTTCCCAACAGATGAAGAAGAATGCTTCCTGGTTGACTTGGTAGATCGGGACCTAAATGATGAGGTACAGAAACGGAGGAATTATGGACGCTGAGGTGTGTAACGGGTGAAAATCCAGAGTTGAAGGTAGAGCCATTGACAAAAGCTGAAGTCATTAAATTTTGGGGTGAGGTGGACAAGCAAAAAGTCACCTCAATTCTTCCTTTGACGTGAGATTCAGAGACAGTCAAGCTAATTGACTATAACTTAGCGCTTGATAGGAGGCAACCCATTACTTCTATCTCTATTAGCTCTTTATTTATTCAACTTAGATTGTTGTGGTAGTTTATATTTAGTTCATTTTTGATAATATGTCGGATTTGCATGATTGAGTGTGTAGCAGGAAATGCAGTGAGAATGTTTGAAAGAGACTAGACTTTATTTGGTCATTAATTCATATCTTAATAATGTGCATTAATGTCTATGTAGGTCCCAGCAATTGAAGGCATCACTAATATGCAGATTGGAGTTTAACATCGTGAAGCACGCAAAAAACAAAGACTCACGTACCCACTACATATTATCATCGCTACCGCACTTGCATTTAGTATCGATAAATAATAATCGGCATTCACGTGCTTCGCTTCCAAAACACAATGATAGTCACTGATGATGCGTGCAATACCGGACTGAAGTAGTTTTAAAAACTTTTAAAACGTGTTGGGGACCATTTGGACTCTCATTTGATATCATAACAGTAGCAAAATCCTCTCAGTCTCCATAACGCACGTCTCCTTCTCCCTATCAGTTACAAATTGAAGTCGTACATCTCTCAATCACATATCCACGATTCTCTCCATGTTCAAAGCTCAATCTCACGCTCTCATCCACCGATATAAACTAGGGCTTCTGATTCAGTTGGGTAGAAATGAACTTAGAGTATTCTCATCACTGGTTCTTCTTCATTCTTAATGATTTCATCTGCATTCTCTCTCAATCATCTGCAAATGGGTCCAAAGAGGGCACGATCATCTTCTTCATCATCATCTTCCTTCGGCAGTCACGGGGAAGACATTGTCGACCACACCAAGTTCCTATATTTAGAAGCCCAGCAGGAGTACTATCGAATCATAGCAAAAACATTTATCAAGGAAAGAGGATTCAAACCGGAGGGGCAAGATGGTCAGTTGTGTACCATGATCCACGAACGAGGATGGGGTGGACTGACTGCTACTCCCACGCCCATTCCAATGAGCATAGTCCGCGAGTTCTACGCCAACGCCAAAGTCACCATGAACGGTATCTCTATGGTTCGAGGTTTTGAGATAGACTACAGACACGCCGCCATCAGAACTGTGTTCAGACTTACTGAGACACCACCAAAAGGGTCGGCTAACTGGGTTACAGGTGCACACTTGGAGACGAACTTGGAATTGGTGATTGCTGAGTTGTGCCTGCCTGGAACGAAATGGACATACAAGACCAGCACAAACCAGCCTCATATATTCCTAACAGCAGCCCTAAACTGCTATGTAAAGGCGTGGAATCTATTCATCTGTGCAAAGCTAGTGCCTTCATCTCATTAGCACAAGATCACAGCAGAGAGGGCCATTATTCTGTGGGGAATAATCACCGAAAAATACATTGATATTGTCCATCTCATCCATCAGAATATGCTGCGATATCTGCGGGGAGGCACCACTGGGAGCATTCCACACGCTTCAGTGGTAGCAACGAACAAATGCAATATCCAAGCCAGGACATCACACATGCCACCATTGTTAAATTTGAGGACTGGGCCGGAGGCGTGCCACACCCACGAGGAAGAAGATTTATCCTCCAGCCCACTTTTCTAGAGCCATCACAGCAGCCCCCTCGAACAGATAAAGCAGGTCCCTCGACACGACCACAAGCTCCTCATGGTGATCTCCAGCTCCGAAGGTTGGAGCGACGAGTTGATGCCATCTACGACAATTTTGGAGCGTTTGTTACGAGTCTCACGAGGGCCTTGGCCGAAGCCTTTGTACAGCAAGGGACAATGCTAGAATGGCCTCAGTTTGGGACAGCAGTGCCATATCCACCACCAAATTCACCACCCGATGAGGGTGGTGCAACCAATCATTAGGGGAGTTCTTTTATACCCTTTACCTTCATTCAATGGGGCATTGAATACTTTAAGTTTGGGGGTATTGGGAAGTAGTATAGTAGCATGTAGTTTAGTTTTTGCATGATCAGTTTAAAATTTTGCATTTTAAGTTTATTTGTTTTATGTGGTAGAATTTTTTTTGTTTTAGTTAGTTTGCATGTCTCACAAAAATTCTTGCCTTATAGAAATTCTTGCCTAGCCAATGATGATAGTGAATTGTGAAGGATTTTTGAGTATATTGATAACATAAACGTAGTTATAATGTTTTACACGATGGAATTCATGTTGCTGTTTAAATGCTTTCGGTTTACACGGATGTGTTCACAATCACTTGTAGGTATAAGAATTATGTGTTGCTTTGCTTGTTAGAAAATGTAGTTTTAAAAAGAGAAATATATGGAACATGCATGTAGACTTGACAAACATTGACATTCAAACTTTAGGAAAACATGGGTATGCTATGTATAAAAAAAATGAATAGCAATAACGTTGGCTAGTCTTATTTGGGGCCCTGCTACTTGAGTAAAATGCCTGAGGGATTGTCTCTACACCTAGCGCCCTAAGGTCTTTTATGGTCTGGGAGTCATTGGTTGAAAGCTCGCTAAGGGGTAGCAGTGTTGCCTAATGGAATAAGGCATTGCACAGTCATGAGAAAAAAAAGAGAAAAAAAAAAAAAATAGCAATAAACACCGCGGGTAAGAGCGAAAATCGCCCTCGTGAGTAACAATAAAGCAGGTAAGCCCATTGTTGAACTTTAGTTTGTTTGGATATATTGGAACAGTCTTCACTGAATAAGTATACATGATTCTTAATTTAAACTATAATTTTCTGTTTTGAGCAGTCTAACATGTGTATTCTTTGCATGAATCAAGTTTTGGTGAACACTATACAGACACACACACATCATCTCTATAGCATGTATGAATTATCTGAGTGTATGATGTTATAACCACAGTTTAGTTTGAACTTGTATTCTTGAATCTGGATAATTCGCTGAGGCATTTTGGGCTAAAATTCTGTTTAAGTTGGAATGATGTGAGACTAGTTTGCATAGTAATTTAGCTGCATAGTAGTGATTTTGCATTTTCATTGTTAGTTAGCATGAATTGCTTGAAGGCAAGCAATAGTTCAAGTTTGGGGGTATTTGATAAGTGGGTTTTATACCTACTTATTGGATATTAATTTATGCAAATTATGCCCATCTCAAGTACATTTTAGTCTATTTTAGTTGCATTTCATGTTATTTTGCATTGCATGTACTAAGAACTCCTTTTGGCATAAAAGTGTAGGAAATGGCGTACTTTGGTGGTGTTGGATGGCGAGAGGCTATTGGATGCATGGCTCGAGGCTTATGGATGTGTGGCATGAAGATCAAATGAAGCAGAAAGCTAAGCATGGATGGACAAAGAAAGGAGCGATGAGAATGGTCGGTCAAATGTTGTAACCGTAATTCACATTCATAGATGCCGCGGCTAAGCGGAAGATTAGGCTGAGAGGCCTTGCGCCCGCTGAACCCCCGCCGCATAACTCTACATCTTCGCAAGTCTCGCCGCCGCCGCAAGGAATATGCTAGGGAAGCGCGCGGTCGCGCACGATGGTTGGAGCTGCTGATTTGTTTTATTTTAATTTTTAATTAAAAGGGTTGTAATTTGTTTTAAACGATATCTGACTGGTGTCAGAGGTATCTTGGACAACTTTTGACGTATTTTTTCATAGTAGTAATTAGGGTTTACACTGTGAGAGAGATTCCAAGGAAGAACGAAACCTAAACTCCATCTTCTCCAAATCTTCTTGGGATTTTCTATCATTGTGGATTATTATTATTGTTTACTGGATTTTTATGAGGATTTGAACATTAATGTTGGTTTACAATCTGCAATTAGGTTTGATCGTTTCTATCCTTTATCTTTCAATTGTTTGCTTGTTAATCATGTTTAGCTTTGTTCCCATAATGGCTTTTGGTTCAGTCATGAACTAAACTCCATTATGGGATTCTAACGAATTTTAATATATAGTTCAGTTGCATGCTTGATTGCTGGGTTATTTTACATATCATATGGGATTTCTATTATGATTGTTTTGCATGTATGAATGCTTGATCACCATTCGTTTCAGTACTTGCATGGAATTGACAATGAACATGCGAGTATGGATTGTAATCATGATAAAGCATACGTATATGGGGTACATTTTATATGGCTTGTGTATTTAAGTGAATGAGATAGACATATACTTATTCACCGTATGAGTTAAAATAAGGGATTGTGCTTAAATTCAGTATGATTGCAATTTCACATAGACATATAGTGAATTTGGTTATATTGATGATTACATGGAGTTTATCATTTGTGGATGTTGTGTAAGTAGGTCATAGTGCATTGAAAAATGGCTATGACTCTATTAGTGCTCTTGGCTACTTTCCTGTGATATGTGAACAATTCTTGCATGATAGTGGTAATTGGATGAAGTATTAAATGAAGTTAGGATCCCATTATTTCCAGACTTGGTTTATTCAGTTATTATTCTTGTTTTAATTGTTATTTGCAATTAGAGTAATTTACCAATATAGTTATTAGTTTAAGCATATAGGTATAGTGATTTAATTGATGCATAGTAGTTTAAATTTGACAACTTTCTCTGTGGGATCGATACTCTACTTACTCTGTATTACTTGTTGACACATGTATGCTTACATGAGTTAGTGCTCTTTTATCAGAACTGAAAAAGAGGCAACAAAAAGTATCTCCTTGGAAGGGGAAGATACGTTTTGGAAAGAAAGAGAAGTTAAGTTCAAGGTTTGTAGGACCTTTTGAGATTCTAATAAGGGTAGGAGAGGTGGCTTATGAAGTAGCTTTACCTCCAGAAATGGAACGCATTCATAATGTGTTTCATGTGTCTGTGTTGTGTCCTTATAAACCGGACTATAAACACGTAATAGAGTATGAATCTATCCAGATAGAGAAAGATTTATCCTATGAGAAACTTCCAATTCAAATTATTGATTGGAAGGAACAA
This sequence comes from Panax quinquefolius, assembly GCA_020205615.1. NCBI lineage: Eukaryota > Viridiplantae > Streptophyta > Magnoliopsida > Apiales > Araliaceae > Panax > Panax quinquefolius. The sequence goes on along the minus strand of CM035159.1, from coordinate 78,533,214 downwards.
GTATTAAGAAATAAGGTAATACCTTCAGTAAAGGTGTTATGGAGAAACCACAATGCTGAGGAAGCAACGTGGAAACTCGAAAGTAAAATGAAGGAAGATTTTTCTCATTTGTTTATGTAATTATAAGCTAAATTAAGGGGGCGTAATCCTTATAAGGGGAGAGAATGTAACGCCTCGAGAAAATCGGATTTTTATGATAATTAAATTTTTATTTGATTATGTGAATGAAATGAATTTAATTGATTTATTTTGTGAGTAAGCTATGTGAAGGTCGTTCTATGACCTAGAATGTTCTAATGTGGTTAGTAATCTGGCTACGTGCTAGAATTAATTGTTTAGAATTTCCAAAACGAAAATAAATATTTTCCAAAAATTTTCATAAAAACATTATTCATCCGTTTCTGCTCGGGGAATTATTTTGAAATTCTGAGAAACGCGTAATGATAGAATATCGAGATAAGATGAAATATCTAATAATATTTCATTTATGGCAAACGAATTTTTTGCCTACGGAGCTTAAAACCTAAGGGTTGAGTATATTGATTTCCGAGAAGGAAATGAAATGCATAGAAGGTGATGGTGAATTGTCCAAATTACCCTCCATTTCATTTGCCTATAAATAGAAAGCTAAGTTAGTCTCTTGTGAGTTTTTCAAATTTCCAACCTATATTTTGAGAGAGAGAGAGAGAGAGCTAGACTCAACCAAATCATACACTTTGAAGCTTTGCTTAAGAGTTTTTCAAGATTACCTAAGAGTTCTTAAGGTAATACTCCTTAATTCTAATTCCATCTCTTTTGGTTTTCTTTTAGTATAAAGAATCATAAATGGGTGGTGTATGTCTAGTATGGTGGAATAAGGATGACTTGTTATAGATTCAATCTCTATAAGTCATGAAATCATAGAAATCATAAAGTTTGATATAGCTTAAAATCATGAAAATATTGATTGTTGAGATTGATTGTTGATAAATAATTGAACTCCATCAATATGTAAATATGTGAATCTTGCTTGGTTAGGATGTAGATATGAAGTCCATGGAGTATTCCATGTGATTTGGCTTAGAGAACGTTAGTAACGAAGTTATGGCGAATTTCACGGAAATAGACGTTAAACGTCGAAAAAGTTGAAATTCTGGATTGGTAGTCGAAAGTTTCCCTGAGACTTGAAAATGTTGTTTTTCAATGTCAACACGTGAGATAGGATATTTAAGAGTTGTGGGTTCGAGAATCGTCAGATTCTGACTTAGAACGAAGAAAACGAGCATTGAACGCTTATTATCGTTTACGAACGCTTAGAAAATGAACTCAATAGTGAATTTAGCGTTAATGGATTCGAAAGTGTCGAATTCTTATATGAACGTGTAGAGTATGTCATTTATGACGTGTAGGCTTTTGAATGGACCAAATCAGACTTATAACGAAGAAGTTATGGCTCCGGGAAACTCACCAAAATTTTTGTCTGTTAAAATTTTCTGGTGCTGAGGTCTGGCGCCGCGGCACCAGACTGTGCTTTAAAGTGCCGCACCGTAGTGCCAACATAGTGTAATTGGCTACTAGAAAGTGGTCTTGGCGTGTGAGGCAAGACCGACACAGGTATCGCTAATCGCACCATAGCGCCAGTCTTGTACTAAGATGTCACATCGCGGCGTGGGTGCAGGGTAATTGTTGAATGGTTTAGGTTTTGAACTTCATGGTTTAAAACCTATAAGAGTAAATTTTATGCACCTCATAAGTGTGCTAAAACTATTCCTATACCACCTATACTAAGGTATATGGTATTGAAACTTAGGAATTGAATGCATGTTAGTAAGTTATGAATGAAGAACACAAAGTGTTATCAATGAACCCTAGCCGGGAAACAACGTTGGTACTTTGCCAATGATGATAGAGTCCAGTTAATAACATAAGTTGGTTAATAAGCCGGGACGAAGGGTAATAAATCGAGTTGACTTTATTAATGATATTAAGTTAACAAAGACATAGAAGAGAAAGAAGTTGGTAGGAACAATGTGAATAATTGTTTGATAGCTAATTATAGTGTGCTATATGAATATATCATGTAGATTCTATAAAGGTTGTGGTCAGTCGATTAAGTTATTTGAAGACGCTAAAAGGTAAGTTTTCTTAACGCTTGTCTAACTTTCAAGTTAGTCAAGTTTTATGTGATTCATTGTACTGAATTGCACGACTGATTTTAAAGAAAGGGTTCGATGCCGACGAACTTCAGCTAGACTACTCGTAAGATATAGATTGATTGATATTCATATCTTTCTATATAGATATATTAACGCTATCATATACCAAGTAATTGGTATGGATGTGAAGGTAAGGTTTGTCTATGAACAAACAAAAGTATTTTTCATCGATTATTCGATGGGCACACGAAGTTTGCCAAATGTTAAACGTAAATACGTTTAATGAATGAGTGTTGATCAACATAGAGTACTATAGGCTGATCACCTAGAAGTGCTTGTAAGTAATGCGGATGTACAGCCTTAGTGCTGTGATATCCTTTTCAAGTATAAAAACAGAAAGCTACTGTTCATAGTCTATTGACCAGTTCAGAATTCCTAATCTACTCTATACCTTGGGAATTGATGTTATAAAATGTTAAAGTATTATTGTTTCATAATACTTCATAACTATTTATTCAGTTATGTATGAATTGTCATATAATTCACAAATGTGGTATTACTGTTATTTTTTGATTAACTTGTTGAGCTTGTTATGCTCACTTCTTGCGTGAATTATATGATTGCAGTTAAGGATGAACGTACTGAGAATGCTAAGAGAGATAAGGGCAAGGCTAAGATGGATACTTAACCATCGTGTAATAGATTAGTATGTTGGTATGTATTATACTTTACGAACAACAAACAATGTAATCGATTTATGAACCTGGGAAGGATTATATTTTGATTGTAATAAGAAGATAGTAATTACATTCATTATGTTATATTTCAATGGAATGATTGTATAGTTATGAGTACCGTGTAGCACCAAATGTCGGGTTGGAAGATACCCGAATTTGGGGGCGTCACAGGTTGGTATCAAAGCATTAGGTTATAAAACATAAGGGGGGAAGAACCTTAGGCTAATAACCTCGTAAGGAAGGTAAAGTCCGAAGAATAAAATTCAAGTCAAATGAATTAATAAGGTATTGAGAGAACTCAATACCAAAAGATTTAAAAGATGAAAATTAATCTTAAATAAATTAAATGTGACTTGTGCTTATACTATTGTTTATTATGTACTAATCAACGTGTTATGTGTTTTGTAGATGTCAAACGATAGCTTGATGTTTAGAGACATTGAAGTGATAAGTGAGGAGTCAGTGAACCAAGTGGAGATTGTACCGATGCCAGTGGCGGAGGTACCGTTAGTGGTCCTAGAAGATTCGGATATAGAAGAGTACATCTCTGAGGAGCAATACTCTGAGGAGACAATGGGGATAGCGTCATATCTGAATATGATGATTGACGTGGAGGAGGAGATGGAGGTGACATCGATTAACACGGTGGTACCTACTCAGGAGCCAACACCTCCGGATGCAATGAGATCATTGTATCTGGAAGTGTTGGATAGGAATGTGCATCTGCGCACTGTAGTACAAACACAGAACGAGGACATAACCGCCCTATATGAGGCGAAGGAATCTGCAGAGGCAGATTTTGAGTCAGAGCACGATGAGAAAGTGCTTATGACAGATAAGGCAGGAGACTATAAGGAAGAGGCCGTTGAGCTTCGAAAGAAACTGGTCGAGAAAGACCAGAAGATAGCTAGGATGTCGTACATCCACGAGTGCGCTCATGAGGATTTCAAGCTGAAAATTACTTGTTATTCCATTGAGTCAGGGCAGACTCGACATACTATAAGTCGAGATATTGTGTCGATATTGGCAAATCAGAAATATGAGAATGTCGTACGACAGTGTTAGTAGATCGTTAGATCTTTTTGTGTATGAGTAGTGACATAAAACCCTCTTTTGTATAATTAAAGGGTAGTCTTTTTGTTAATCCCAATTTTTGTAGTAGTCAACCGCGGGATAGTATGTAATAGCTTTTGGGTTAAGGAAACATGATGTAAATAGTTTTGACTATAAAAGCATATTTATATAATGAAGTTTTTATTTAATGTGCTTTTTATGGTATGAGTTGTTTTTTGAGAATGATAACCAAACAGTTAAATAAATAATAACGAAACTTTACTTATTTAATCAAAATTATGCCGCCAAGAAGGAGACAACGTAACCAAGAGCCCGAGTCTCATAATGAGAATCAGGGGGGGTCCTAATAACCCTTTGCAAGAGTTTGTTAATTTATTAACGGCTGCATTCAACCAATTTGGGGGAGGGATTCCTGTAGCTCCTAGGGTAGTAAGAATATCTACCTTTAAGGAATTTAAGAGTGTGGGTCCTTTTGAGTTCCGAGGAACGATGGACCTACTAGAGGCCCAGATATGGGTAAAAGAGATTGAAAAGGCGTTTGTAATAACAAACGTAGGTGAGGCGCAAAAGACTTCTTTTGCGACTTACATGATAAAGGGAGAAGCCAACTACTGGTGGGAGGCTCACCAGGGTGGGGCTAGGACAGAAGCTGTTACGTGGGAACAGTTTAAGAAGGTGTTCTTCGAGAACTATTTCCCTACTAGTATGCAAGGTAGGATGGAGATTAAGTTCTTAGAACTTAAGTAGGGGGATATGACAGTTCCCTAGTATGCCGCCAAATTCAATGAATTGGCGAGGTTTGCTCCACATCAGGTGGACACGGAAGAGAGGAAGGCGCGCAGGTTTGAGCAGAGCTTAAAACCCTGGCTCTATAGTAGAATATCGGTTTTTCAGAGTGCTTCCTACGGAACCATTCTGGAAAAGGCGATTATAGCTGAAGGTGGTGGTGAGGCATTGTCTCAGTACCACAAAGAACGAAAGAACAAGAGTAAGTTAGAAGGAGGTAGTAAGGCTAAAGTTGCCAGCGGAAGCAACAACTTGCCTAAGAGGAAGAGCTTCAACCTTGGGAATACTGGGGTAAAGCAGGGAGATCCTAAGCGGAGGACGGAGGCATGAAAGACATGCGGAAAGACTCACATGAGAGTCTGTTTAAAGGGGAAATCAGTATGCTACAACTGTGGGCAGGAGGGGAATTTGTCACCCAACTGTCCTAACCCTAAGAAGAACCAAGGGTGTTTTGTCTGTGGGTCATTGGACCACATGGTAAGAAATTGCCCGAAGAAGGGTTTAGAGGGAAATAAGGGTTCTGGTAGTGGTAAATTAGCCATTACGGACCAAAACCATCAGTGGGTAGACCCTCAGCTCGTACGTTTAATATGACTGTCCAAGATGCGGTTGCATCAACGGATGTGGTAGCAGGTATCATTCCGGTCAATGAGATAAATGCTTATGTGTTATTTGACTAGGGCGCTCCTTGTTCTTTTATAGCATGTGAATTTTCTAAGCGATTAGGTTTAATCCCTGAAAAGTTACTAATACCTTTAGACGTTAAGGTAGCCAACGAAGAGATAATCCCCATTGAACATATTCATAAGGATTGTTGCGTAGACATTAGAGGGATTAAGTTATCGGTAGATTTGGTACCGATAAAGTTAAATTCTTTTTTTTTTTTTTTATAGTAATAAATTTTATACAATAAAATTATGCCCAATTAAATTATTCTAAACACATATCAATATACATATTAAATTAAAATAATTAATAATTTGTATAAAGGTTTGGCTCTGATGCCACTGTTAGGTTTGTAATATTCATAACGCAATCAAATTGCAAAATAATGCGGAAGCGTGTAAAAATCAGAGTTTAAAAATTTTACAAACCATAAACCCGGATCACCCTTTATGCACAATTATTAATTAAACGAAAAGATAAAGAATAAAATCATACCCTTGAAGATCGAGCTTCCTCAGGTACAAGTTCACCTCCAATCCTTTTCGCGTTCAACTTGAATCCACCGGGTTTGGTTCCTTCCTTTGATCAACGTTAGCCACCCATGTGTTTGGCCTCTAGAGGTGATCCACCAAGGAAAAATAAGAATTCAAGAAGATGGGTGGTTGGCTAAACCCTAGTTTTTCTATCTCTATAGAAAAGGTGTACTCTCCCAACAATTGGAATTATGTTGTATGTTGAAAAGTCAACAAACACCCTTACCATAAATAAGACTCCTCTTATTTATAGATGTGGGCAACCCACCTTAACAATTAAGGAATTGGGATTTATTTAATTAATTAAATTCTTTTAATTAATTAAGCTCCCTAATCTTATTAGGGATAATTAATTAAACTCCTTTAACTAATTTTCCTTCCTAATCCAATTAGGAATAAATGAGAGTACTTATATTAAATTAATTCCTAAACTCTTTTAGAAATTAAAATAATAATAATTGTAATAATATTAATAAGACTCCTCTTATTAATTTATATTTAATATTTCTAAAATATTAAATAATAAATATTAAGCTATTTAATTTATTCTATCACCATAGATTAAATTAAATATACATAACATATTATTATGATTATGCCATTAACTTCTTAAATAATTATTCTTCCTTTTATGGTGTGACCCTTTAGGTTCTCCATATTAAACCCAGGTTGTGAATAAATCAATTAGAACAATTCTAATCTTATTTAAATAAATAAATTAAACAATTAATTTATTTAAATAAATAATATTTATTCTACAATAGGATAAGCCTCCCTAGCGATCAACGACTTTCCGGATAATATAGATTTCAACATTAATCATAAAAGAACCTTTGAGTAAATAGTTCACTGTACAATTCAATCCTTCCACCATACAATGTCCCAATTAAATATAAGACATGGAATTATCATCAAGTCTTATTTTATTTAATTATATGTATATCGATCCTTAAATGCACAACTCGAATAATGCAAATTAGAAACTCCTTTCTAATTTCATTACGCCTTAACCAAGGACTACTGGGTTGTCATTTATCGAATCATATAGGACATTTCTCTTTTTTATTAGAAGTGGTAGATTCTTTATTGATCGTACATTATCTCCATGTACAACTTATTATACCCAAGCATACCCTTTGATATACCCTAAGGGTCTTAAGGAATAAGTCAAAGTATAACTCATCATACACAAGATACTATGATGATCTCAAGTCCAAGGATTACTTGTACTACTATCACTCTGAGAATTCCTATTGACAGCAAGTAAAACTCTAATAGGTATTCCTTAGCGAGCCAATGTTCGGTGAACTTATTCTCTAATAAGCACCTACATACTTGCTTTAGTGTCTCCACACAAATGATCATGAGATCAATCATCTTCATCCAATGAGCAAACAACGTATGTACCAATCTATCCTGGATTCACTAATCCCCAATTTAGTAATCCAATGATTGAGAACTATTTTAGTTTTAAGCTTTCTATGAATTTAGATGTCATTAGAATGATCATCATCATTATTCTAAAAGCATTGCTTAAAACTATGGGTTTATCACATATTATAAAAACAACATCATGTAGATAATTAAAAAGCCTTTAATAAATTAATACTTTTTATTAATAAATGAATAAGATTGTTACAAAGTATATGCTTTATCATCAAACATGATTGGCTTGTGTGCATACTACTTTCAATCTCCCACTTGCACTAAAGCCAATCGTCATGGGTATCTTATACTCTTCTTCTAAGTGACGATTATCCTGGCCGTTGGATAAGCTTTAGTTAATGGATATGTAATGTTGTTCTTTGAGAGTCCACTATCTCTATAGTGATTTCTCATCTTTCAATGATTCTAATAATCAAATGAAAGTGCCACAACACATGTTTAGATTCAAGATGAGACTTGTGAACTATTCCTAGTTACAGAATGAACTTTTAATCCAAACAATCAACTTGCGACTTCATTTATAGCTATATACTTTGTCTTTATCACTAAACCAAAGAACTCTTTCTTTGTTTGGAACCTTTCCAATTCAACGCACCACCTGCTCAAGATAACGCTTTACCTTAAAGTGGATTTTGATTGCGTCTTGATCGTGTCGAAAACATGAGTCCGTAAAGCCCTCTAGTTTTAATTCGGACCCACCATGTATGCTCACATCCTTAGTGCCGCTTAAGAACTTTAAGATGTTTTTCAGCGACTCATAGTGAACTTCTCCGAATATGACCGATTAACATCGGTCTCGTATATTTCATTGCATACATGATTGTCATTCATGCGACCTCTCTTTTCGTGAGTCCATGGGGACTATTAAGAGATACACTCCATAGCTCATCGACATGAGACATCTCTTAGAGTTTGCCATGCTAAACAACTTTAGCATCAAATGAATATACATTCTTGGGTTAAGTTGAGCATCTTTTAAATCTATCTATATAGATTTGCATCCCCAATAATGATACTCTTCCCAAATCATTCATGGAGGAATGTTTAGACAACTTTATCTTTCTTGATTGTAGCATTAGTATGTTATTCCTCATCAAGTAGTATATCAACATATAATACTAGAAATTTCACGACGCTCCCATTTGACCCTTTTGTACACACTGTAAAGTCTTACATCATCGCATGTAACTCGGATCATCATCTTCTATGATCGTACCTCATCATCATCATCCATGATGAATCCATACCTCCTAGGTATCTTCGATTACTATTTCGATTTTACGATTCGGTTTGTGGTACAATAGAATTACATCTACAGTTGCTCTTATTTGACTTATAGTGTTTTGTGGTTCTTGAACTCTTCAAGATCTATTATCCTCCCACTAGCCCCTTCAATAATAAACACATTTATCTTAGAAGGCGACTTGTTTTTCGCAACAAACACCTTTTTGCTAAGTAGGATTATAGAACATATACCCTAAACTTACTTTTTAGGATGTCCCACAAATCGACACTTGTCAAATTTTGTCCCAAGCTTATCCTTTGAAACCTTTTCACATAAGTTGGACAACCCTTATCTTAACATACTTAAGATTAGGAATCCTCCTATCCATAACTTTTATGGAGTCTTGGGGTAGGATTTAGAGGTTACCTTTTCGTAGGTATATCAAACCATTTCTAGGACATGACCTTAGAAGGATACTGGAATGTCGGTAAAATCATTATGGATCGCACCATGTTCAAATAGGTATAATTTTTTTTTTCAGATACATCAATCAATTATTACTTATCATGAGGTGTCCATTATGAGAAAAACCATTTGAGATGATCTAGAAACTTATTGCACAAGTATTTATTCCTTGATCTAATCAAAGAGTCTTAATACTTTGCAAATTTGTTTCACTTCTGAATTCTTTGAACCTTTCAAATAATTCACACTTGTATTTCAACAAATACATACATTCAACTCTTTGAATGATCATCTCCTTTTCTTATACTAGTTTGTTCAATTTACAAAATAATTTTTCACGTAAGTCAAGTATACAAAATCCATTAAGTAATCTTTCAGTTCTATACGAAACATTATTATTATAAATAGAACAACAATTGTTCTTAATTATAATACCAAAATTTTATTGTCCAACAATAAAATGGAAATAATATTTTTAACAAGAACTGGAATACAATAACAACTTATTGACTTAATAGATTTTCCGTAAGCGTTGCTAAACTATAAGTTTCTATGGCTAATATGGCAACCTTTGCAACATTTCCATACATAGGATTACTTATATTTGTTTAGCTTTCTACTTCTGCTTGGTCCCTTCATAAATCTATATTTATGATAACCAAAGCTCGGTATCCAATACCCAAGTAGAACCTTGACTTAAAAAATATTTTAAATCATGAACAAATTTGTATTTGTAACCAAAACTTGATGAAGCTTCTTTGGTTAGCTTCCTTGCAAGATGCTTCTTGCAATTTCTTTCCAAAGTCGGGCTTATTGTAGTGGAAGCAAACTCATTTGCTATCCGTATCGCTTTTATTCTTATTATCCTTTGTTTATGCCTTTCTATTTACCTTCTTTGAATCATTCTTCTTTTGAAAGATCCTTTGGCCCCTACCAAGAAGACTTGATCTTTCTTGGTTGGGCCGGTGACTCTCAACATTTTTCAACATGTTAAGAAAATCGGTAGGGCGATATCTAGCTTGTTCATATGAAAATTCACAACAATTGTGAAAGGAGTCCGAGAGTGAGTGCAAGATCAAATCTTGCTCAACTCTCCATCCATGATAAAATCCGTTGTCCTAATTGATCAATCAAATTGATAATGTTAAGGACTTTGATCTGTAGTGTAGTGTCATCGGTCATTCTAGATCGGAAGAGCTCCTTAGATATCTTATATCTATCAGTCCTACTTTCCTCACCATCAACTACTTGATGTGCAGGAATATAGTAGGAGCATCCATAGTTTCATGCTTGACGTGAAGCTCGTTACTTTCGTGGATGCGAGCATGATGCATCGAGCAATCAGGCATCATCTTGCCACTTTCTAAAAGTAGCAATCTCTTCCTCGGAGGCATTATGCGCAACCATTGCGAGGATAAAGCGTATTAAGGACATAAGATAGCTTTTCACTATGATGAACTATTCTCATATTCCTTAACCAATCCGCTTTAATTGATTTAGGTTAATTTAGCATCTAATATGCTTCGCAAAGGATAGTAATTTTAGACATTATAAAATTACGTAAATGAATTTTTAATTAACAACATTTTAACATACATTCTTTTTATTAATTACCAAAATAATTTAGGTCTTGTTTTTAAATTGGTATCTCTCCTATTTTTTCTTCAAACTATATTACCTCACTTATATAGTTCGGCAAAATCTAATTAAAGATTTGCTAGTGAGAATAAGGATCCCATTTCAAATGTATATAGCCTTGTGGTGACACAACAAACTATATATAAATAAATAGGTAGACAACTTTTGTCAATTACATCAACTATGCAACTCTTTTCTTTTTGCCTCTTAGATTATTTTGATCAAGTGGTGGCACATCCGAATCAAAATTATCCAAGTTAAGTCCGACCTAGCACTCCATATATTCAAAAAGAAAATATCATCCTTGTGGTGACACAACAAAACAATATTGTTCAATTTTCTTTATAAGCATCAAATGTGATAAATTAACATCTTAAATACTTAATACTTGCCTTGTGGTGACACAACAAACTCATATTAAATATTTAATACTCTATTAATTTTATCATGCTAGAAAGCGACGTTCGATATTCCAAATATCTTTGAGCGCTTAGGAATTAATATAAAAATTGAGGGGTTTGTTATTAATTTGTCTCATCTTGTTTTAGCGGCATTACATATATATATATAAAATACGCGTCGTATTAATGAACATACGAAGCATGTTTGCATAATATATAATATATATAGTATAAGCATGCACATATAGAATACTATATTCTACTCGGATTGATTATGGACTTTTATTCTAGTTTGGTTCACTAGAGCCACCAAGTGAACCAAAAGGTCAAACCTAGGGGTGCAAGAAATAATATTTAAATATAACTATTACATTTAAACCCTGCTCCATTACAAACGGGTCTTCAAGCGCTCCTTGCTCCTTGATCTCCAATTCTTCAAAATTAATTCTAACTATTCCTATTACAAAACTATTTAAAATAAATAGAAACCTTGATCGTGATCGAGGGAAGTACATAGGAGGGAATAGAATTTACATTAAGAAAAATTAGAGAAGACGAGGCACTTGATGACCCCATTTAATAAAACCCATACATTCATGCATCCAACTAAAATAAAATCCAATCGCATTGGTCAATAGTCCATAATCAAACCCATTTATTATCATACACATCACCATATGCATCAATAAATAACATTCATCTCATGAATAATAAACATTTAATATATATATTGATATCATTTAATGGGCAAATTTAGTTAGTATAAAATCTATTTTTGAATCAAAATAAACTCCTTTATTTTAATCCAAATTTAAATCAAAATAAAACTATTTTATTTTAATTTATCTAATTTTGAATAAAATAAACTATTTTATTTTAATCAAAAATTTTTAATCAAAATAAACTCCTTTATTTTAATTAATTATGGAAACCAATTCCATGTAAAAAAAAAAAATTAAAGGAAACACGGATTATCTTTCCTATTCACAAATAAACTCCTTTATTTTGAATAATATGAAATCTTATTCCATATCTAAATAAACTCCTTTATTTAAGGAAAAATAGAATCCAATTTCAACTCTAATTAATTATCTTGAAATCCAATTCCAACTCTAATTAGTTAGCATGAAATTTAATTTTAAAATTAAAATAAATCTTTTATTTTAATATTAAAATAAACCTTTTATTTTAAAATTAAAATAAACTTTTATTTTAATTATAAAATAATTAATATATATATATATTATATTAACCGTATAATATATATATATATAATATCCGTACGCATTATAAGCTCCTGTAACCTTTAATAATAATCCTGCAAGTAACATGGAAACATGAAACAGCACCTGCCGTTTTTTTTATATTGATTTTCGTGCGCTGCCTTTTTCTTTTATATAAAAAAACTGTTAACATGCTACCTGTTACTATATATATATTGACCGAATATATATATAACATATATATATGTCAAATATTGTGTTAACATGGCCTAGTCCCTTTTATTTTTAATGGGCCACGTCGGTTAACATGTAAAGTATATATATATATATAGTAACGTACCTGTGAATAAAGAATACAAGATGGTGAAAACACGGAAATCCGTGCAACCACATGAATTTCAAAAAAAACGGCCTTTTTTCTTTTTTTTCTTTTTCTTTTTTTTTTATAATAATAAATTTTATACAATAAAATTATGCCCAATTAAATTATTCTAAACACATATCAATATACATATTAAATTAAAATAATTAATAATTTGTATAAAGGTTTGGCTCGATGCCACCGTTAGGTTTGTAATATTCATAACTTGTGATCAAATTGCAAAATAATGCTAAGCGATGTAAAAATCGAGTTTAAAAATTTTACAAACCATAAACCCGATCACCCTTTATGCACAATTATTAATTAAACGAAAAGATAAAGAATAAAATCATACCCTTGAAGATCGAAACTTCCTCGTGTACAAGTTCACCTCCATCCTTTTCGCGTTCAACTTGAATCCACCGGGTTTGGTTCCTTCCTTTGATCAACGTTAGCCACCCATGTGTTTGGCCTCTAGGGGTGATCCACCAGGAAAAATAAGAATTCAAGAAGATGGGTGGTTGGCTAAACCCTAGTTTTTCTATCTCATAGAAAAGGTGTACTCTCCCAACAATTGGAATTATGTCAGATTATGTTGAAAAAGTCAACAACACCCTTTACCCATAATAAGACTCCTCTTATTTATAGATGTGGGCAACCCACCTTAACAATTAAGGAATTGGGATTTATTTAATTAATTAAATTCTTTTAATTAATTAAGCTCCCTAATCTTATTAGGGATAATTAATTAAACTCCTTTAACTAATTTTCCTTCCTAATCCAATTAGGAATAAATGAGAGTACTTATATTAAATTAATTCCTAAACTCTTTAGAAATTAAAATAATAATAATTGTAATAATATTAATAAGACTCCTCTTATTAATTTATATTTAATATTTCTAAAATATTAAATAATAAATATTAAGCTATTTAATTTATTCTATCACCATAGATTAAATTAAATATACATAACATATTATTACGATTATGCCATTAACTTCTTAAATAATTATTCTTCCTTTTATGGTGTGACCTTTAGGTTCTCCATATTAAACCTAGGTTGTGAATAAATCAATTAGAACAATTCTAATCTTATTTAAATAAATAAATTAAACAATTAATTTATTTAAATAAATAATATTTATTCTACATAGGGATAAGCCTCACTAGCGATCAACGACTTTCCGGATAATATAGATTTCAACATTAATCATAAAAGAACCTTTGAGTAAATAGTTACTGCAATTCAATCCTTCCACCATACAATGTCCCAATTAAATATAAGACATGGAATTCTTGTCAAGTCTTATTTTATTTAATTATATGTATATCGATCCTTAATTGCCTGAACTCAAATAATGCAAATTAGAAACTCCTTTCTAATTTCATTACGCCTTAAACCAAGGACTACTGGGTTGTCATTTATCGAATCACATAGGACATTTCTCTTCTTTTATTAGAAGTGGTAGATTCTTTATTGATTATACATTATCTCCATGTACAACTTATTATACCCAAGCATAACCTTTGATATACCCTAAGGGTCTTAAGGAATAAGTCAAGTATAACTCATCATACATAAGATACTATGATGATCTCAAGTCCAAGGATTACTTGTACTACTATCACTCACAGAATTCCTATTGACAGGTGAGTAAAACTCCAATAGGTATTCCTTAGCGAGCCACGTTCGATGAACTTATTCTCTAATAAGCACCTACATACTTGCTTTAGTGTCTCCACACAAATGATCATGAGATCAATCATCCTCATCCAATGAGCAAGCAACGTATGTACCCGATCTATCCGGATTCACTAATCCCCAATTTAGTAATCCAATGATTGAGAACTATTTTAGTTTTAAGCTTTCTAAGAATTTAGATCTCATTAGAATGATCATCATCATTATTCTAAAAGCATTGCTTAAAACTATGGGTTTATCACATATTATAAAACAAACATCATGTAGATAATTAAAAAGCCTTTAATAAATTAATACTTTTTATTAATAAATGAATAAGATTGTTACAAAGTATATGCTTTATCATCAAACATGATTGGCTTGTATGCATACTACTTTTCGATTCTCGGTATTCCATCCAGACGGGGAGGTTGAGTTTGTAATTGATCCGCTTCCTAAAGATGCGACACAGATTTGAAGGGCATCATATCGGATGGCGCCAGTTGAGATGAAGGAGTTAATGGTTCAATTATAGGAACTATTAGATAGGAAGTACATTCAACCTAGTGTGTCTCCCTAGGGAGCACCGGTATTGTTTGTAAAGAAAAAGGATGGGTCGTTAAGACTTTATATCGACTATCGAGAGTTGAACAAATTAACGATTAAGAATAAATACCCATTGCCCAGGATCGATGATCTATTTGATCAGTTGAAAGGGGCAAAATATTTTTCTAAGATAGATTTGCGCACGGGGTATCATCAGTTAAAAGTGAGAAAGGAAGATGTACCTAAGACGGCGTTCAGAACTCGTTATGGTCATTACGAGTTTCTGGTGATGTCGTTTGGGTTGACTAATGTGCCAGCCGCATTTATGGATATGATGAATAAGGTGTTCAAACAGTATTTGGACAAGTTTATCGTAGTGTTCATTGATGATATTCTAGTCTATTCAAAGAAGCCAGAAGATCATGCTGAACATTTAAGGATAGTATTGGAAACACTAAGGAAGGAGAGGTTGTATGCGAAATTCACAAAGTGTGAATTTTGGCTTGAGCGAGTGCAGTTTTTAGGACATGTTATTGACAAAGATGGCATTTTCGTAGATCCAACAAAAGTAGAAGCAGTAAATGAGTGGGAGCAACCAAAAATGCCAACTGAGGTTCAGAGTTTTCTGGGGTTAGCGGGATACTATAGAAGGTTCATTTCGGACTTTTCTAAAATAGCTACTCCGTTGACAAATCTGACAAGAAAGTTGGTGAAGTACGTGTGGACTAAAAAATGTGAGAACAGTTTTCAGGAACTAAAGAAGAGATTAAGTGAGGCACCTATATTGTTCTTACTAGACGATACAAGAAACTTTGTAGTGTATAGTGATGCTTCACATAAAAAACTGGGTTGCGTGCTTATGCAGCATAGCAAAGTTATTGCGTATGCGTTACGTTAATTAAAGGATTATGAGAAGGCCTATCCTACTCATGATCTGGAATTGGCAGCTATAGTTTTTGCCTTGAAGATATGGAGGCATTATCTATATGGTGAGAAATGTGAGATATATACGGACCACAAAAGTATGAAATATATCTTCACACAGAAGGAGTTGAACATGAGACAGAGAAGGTGGTTATAGTTAATAAAAGATTATGACTGTGATATTTTATATCATCTAGGAAAGGCAAAATGTAGTAGCCGATGCGCTAAGTAGGAAGGGTGAGAGAAACTGTCAGTGTTAATAACTCAGAATGAGTTGATAAAAGCGATGACAAGAATGGAGTTAGAAGTTAAGTTACCGGAGGAAGTGGTGGAAATGTTATTTTCCATGGAAACCCAACCGACCATAGTGGAACGGGTTAGGGGAGTACAATTGAGCAACGAGGAATGCAAGCAGATGAAGAAGATGATAGAAGATGAAGAAAAGACTAGGTATAACCTCGATAAGGAGGGATTACTTCGTTTTGAAGGAAGAATTTGGGTTCCAAATGATTCCGAATTAAAGGAAGAAATAATGATGGAGGCTCATAGTTCGAGGTACTCGATACATCCTGGTAGTACGAAGATGTATGAAGACCTTTGTCAGAACTTTTGGTGGCCGAACATGAAAAGGAGATAGCAGAATACGTTAGTAGGTGCTTAACTTGTCAAAAGGTTAAGGCTGAACACCAACGACCTAGCGGGTTGTTGCAACCATTAGAAATTCTAGAGTGGAAATGGGAGCACATCACAATGGACTTTGTGGTGGGATTTCCAACAACAAGAAAATGATACGATGCTATTTGGGTGATAGTGGATTGATTGACGAAATCGGCTCATTTTCTACCAACAGGAGTTAGGTATAACCTAGATCAGTTAGCTAAGCTGTATGTCAAGGAAATTATTTCCAGACATGGAGTACCTGTTTCAATTGTGTCGGATCGTGATCCACGATTCACATCGAACTTTTGGAGGAGTTTGCAAGAGCAAATGGGAACGCAGTTAAGATTGAGTACGGCGTATCATCCTCAGACGGATGGTCAAAGTGAACGGACAATCCAAAGGCTTGAAGATATGTTAAGATCTTGCGTTATGGATTTCAAAGGGAGTTGGGATGAGTATCTACCATTGGTGGAATTCTCGTACAATAATAGTTTTCACGCTAGTCTAGACATGCCGCCTTATGAAGCGTTGTATGGAAGGAAGTGCCAAACTCCATTGTGTTGGGATGAGGTGGGTGAACATTGGATGTTGGGACCTGAGATGGTACAGCAAACGGCGGACATGGTGAAGATAATACGTGCTCGATTAGTTGCGGCTCAAAATAGGCAGAGGAAGTATGCAAATCCTCACAGAGAGAAGAGAGAATTCGATGTAGGATCTTTTGTTTTTCTGAAAGTATCGCCTTGGAAGGGGAAGATACATTTTGGAAAGAAAGAGGAGTTAAGTCCAAGGTTTGTATAACCTTTTGAGATTTTAAGAAGGGTAGGAGAGGTGGCTTATGAAGTAGCTTTACCTCCAGAAATGGAACACATTCATAATGTGTTTCATGTGTATGTGTTGCGTCCTTGTAAACCAGACTATAAACACGTAATAGAGTATGAATCTATCCAGATAGAGAAAGATTTATCCAATGAGAAACTTCCAATTCAAATTATTGATAGGAAGGAACAAGTATTAAGAAATAAGGTAATACCTTCAGTAAAGGTGTTATGGAGAAACCACAGTGTTGAGGAAGCAACGTGGGAACTCGAAAGTAAAATGAAGGAAGATTTTTCTTATTTGTTTATGTAATTATAAGCTAGATTCTGGGGATAGAATCCTTATAAGGGGGAGAGAATGTAACACCCGAAAAAATCGGATTTTTATGATAATTAAATTTTATTTGATTATGTGAATGAAATGAATTTAATTGATTTATTTTGTGGGTAAGCTATGTGAAGGTCATTCTATGACCTAGAATGTGCTAATGTGGTTAGTAATCTGGCTATGTGCTAGAATTAATTATTTAGAATTTCCAAGACGAAAATAAATATTTTCTGAGAAATTTTCATAAAAACACTATTCATTCGTTTCTGCTCAGCGAATTATTTTGATATTTCGAGAAACGTGTAATGATAGAATATCGAGATAAGATGAAATATCTAATAATATTTCATTTATGGAAAACGAAGTTTTCGCCTGCGGAGCTTAAAACCTAAGGGTTGAGTATATTAATTTTCGAGAAGGAAATGAAATGCGTAGAAGGAATTGCGATATAGTTAAGGCATGTGTTATACAAGAATGATACTATTTAGTATCTATGTATAATACGATGAGTTAATACGGAGTACAATACGATTATCGTACGAGTATTATACGAAGAGAATACGTGAATTATACGTATGGAATACGTATGGTCTCCTGTGCTCCATTGTTATTCTCAACATTCTCGGATGTCATTTTCAAATACAGCCACAAAACAAGGGTTAATTAACATATCACATATTATCCTATACTAGCCCGAGGCCATTAAATACCAAATAAACTTAGGTAGGTCATACTAGCGAAGGAATTCCCGTCTCTCCCATCCTAGTTCTTGTCACACATCTTAGCCAGGATCATATCCTAAGCTTTGATACTAACCCTTGGCGCCCCCAAAATAGGTATACATCACCCATCTTGAGTCGCCAAATACATGGTACAAAATTCAAATACAACTTAATTATACAACGATCGTGTAAAATACGACAAAATATATGCTGTGAGTTTTAATACAAATATTGTCATCTAGACAATATCCACACTCAATTGAGTCCTCATTAAATTTATTATCACACTATTTAACGAAATAGTGAGGACTACTAATCTTATTATTTGGGAACCACTCACTGTTCCCCGACTAGTCCTACTACGTTCTCATTTCTGAAGAGAACAATGAAAGTAAAAGGTGAGCTCAACTAGCCCGATAAGAAATATTATGACTAAGATAATACATAATAAATTATTGTTAGCCTTGACGATGTTAAAGCGATACTGATATAACAAACATCAAGTTTAAGCTGCGGTGAACAAGCAATCCATTAAAAAGAGTCAAGTAGAAATAAAATCTACTATCTTTTATGATTTAAAAGGTTTTTCATCACTTTTATCATTTGGGACTCGACAATAAATAATCCACATCATCCACCTTTCTGACGAGGATATTCATTAGTATCACATCCACAAATTATTCATGCACTTTCGGGCGAGGATATTCGTGTATTCATCAATGGTCATGATCATGCCAACAATCATCCATCAATGCACTTCTTGGGCCAATGAGGACTTTTACCACATCATTTGTAACATTACGGTCGTGATTATCTTGAATTAATCCACAGTCATAATCATACCAAGTCCATCTATGCACTACTGACCACGAGATGACTTTCAACATAATATAAACATGAGGATGATGACAATGATATAAAATTAAATAAAACAAGTTCAAGAATTAATTTATCCGAGGAACTAATAACGTCCAAATTGTCGACATGATACTTCTTTGTAGAGTTGAATTCAAGAATGCTCGAAGAATATTTCCATGAAAAGATCTTAGATGAAGCGCAAATATCGAAGATATTCCACTAATTTCATGGATTATAGAAGTCAAAACTTTAACCAACCGAGTATAATAAAGAATGGAATAATAAAAGAAATCACCGGGCATGTGATAGACCCTACGCAGATAGGTTATTCAACGAAATAATAAATAACGAAACCGGTCGTGCGTAAGCGCGCGAGATGGGATATTCAATGAGAATAATAAATAACGGAACCGAATCGGGTGAAATTAATAATGCCAACAAGATGTTCCAACGAGAATAATAAATAATGGAACCAGGTCATGCGTAAACGCACAGATAGGATGTTCCAATAGAAAAATAAAGAATGGAATAACAGAAGAATTTCACCATGTATGCGGTACTTCGCATAGACAGGTTATTCCAACATAATGATAAAGAATTGAATAACAGAAGAATTTCATCAAGTATAGGGTAAGCAGCGTATCTGTTATTCAATGAATAAAAAAATGGAATAACGAAGTTCTCTTCATGAATACAAAAAGAAATAATACCCTTTACCTTAGAAACAAGCTGGATATAGAAGTAGTGAAGTAGCGAAATACTTTTCTTCTTTCTCTCTATAGTTTCTCTCTAGAGTTTAAATTGAATTAATAAGAAATAATGAAGGAATGAGCTTCTATTTATAGGAGAATGGTGAATAGTAACTAATTCTGAGCAGTCCATATTGATTTACTTTTAAGCAGACGGTCAGTTAGTTTACTATAAAATATTCTAATAAAATAAAATCTTTTAAATAAAATATAATATATTCTATTTATAATCTAATAAAATGAATAACTTTATAAAAGTATTCTATTTTATATAAAAAGATTTTACTATATGAAAACACTATGCATACACTATCTGCAAACACTATGCATAATAAAATATAATATATTCTATTTATAGTCTAATAAAATGAATAACTTTATAAAAGTATTACATTTTTATATAAAAAATTTTTACTATACAAAATACTATGCATAATAGAATATAATATATTCTATTTATAGTCTAATAAAACGAATAACTTTAAAAAAGTATTACATTTTATATAAAAAGTTTTTACATTTTATTACATTAATAATACTAATAAAAAAAAAACTTCATCATCATTATTATAATTCACACTATTAATCGACGAATTATTTCCCAGAAAGAGGGACTTTCGATAAGGATTTCTCCTGTTGATGCGCATGATTAGGTGACCAAACCTCTCCTTGGCGAACTTACTAGACATCGTTAATATTGCAAATAATAATATTAATAACTTCGTCGTCTCAATTATTGATTTAATAATATATAAAATATCAACAATAATTGAATCAATTAACGTGAGATCTTATCAACAATTCTTGAAGCGATAATTGAAAAAAAGCGAGTGACTTCTCACGTAAGCATCAATAATCAATACCATGTCTTCTTTATGCAACCACGCGTATTCACATTACTTTTAACAAGGTGTTTCAATAGTTAACTATAAAACTTAGTCGTTATTTTCATAAAATATTTTTTGTCGTTTTCTCGATCAAATAATAATTCCGTTATGGGGTCCACTAATGATTGTCTTGCCGTCGTCGAAATATTCCTGTTAAAACAAATATTCTCCGACCAATCGAATATTATATAACAACTTGCGTACTTTGCAAAATTTATAATTATTACCCACAACTATAACATTATATCAAATTCATTCCATAATATTCAAAATGATAATTATAGAAAATTCATCTTTATTCATAAAAGTTGGGGTCTTACAATCTCCCTTCTTGAAAAATTTTGCCCTCGAAATTAGAGTATGCGTACGGTATGTCGAAGAAGAGGTAAGGATACCATGATTTCATTTGATTCTAACTCCTGTCATTTCCTCAACATCGTGTTTCTCCATAAAACTTTGACTTGAGGTATAACCTTGGAGCGTAGAATATGTTCCTTCTTATCCAAGATTTGAATAGGAACCTCTTCATACGTTAAATCTTCCGCTATTTACTTTGGTTCTAACTTGATAATGTGGTTCAAGTCTTTCACATATTTACGTAACATGGATATATGAAAAGCGTTATGAACACGAGACATACTTGGCGGTAAAAGCGAGTCTATAGGCTACATTCCTACTCGATCGAGGATTAAAATGGGCGATGAATCGAGGATTGAGCTTTCCTCTCTTTCCAAATCTCGTAACTCCTTTCCATGGAAAGCGACACGTAACAACACATGATCTCGATATCGAATTCCACGTCCTTTCGATGAAGATCGGCATAACTCTTTTATTGATCTTGTGAGGTTTTTATCGTTGTCGGATCGTTTGAATCTTTTCCGTATTCATACGTACCAACTCCGGTCCCAACAACATTGCTTCACCCACCTCATCCCAGCATACTGGAGAATGACACTTTCTTCCATACAACGCTTTGAATGGAGCCATGCCAATACTTGTTTGGTAACTATTGTTGTAGGAAAACTCTTCCAATGGTAAGAACTTGTCCCAACTTCCCTTGAAGTCAAGGACATAGAGTCTTAATAAATCTTCAAGAGTTTGAATAGTCCTCTCTAATTGTCCGTTCGTCTGAGGATGATATGCCGAACTAAATCATAAATCCATGCCCATAGCTTTTTCTAAACTAACCTAAAATCGTGAAGTGAATCTTGGGTCTCGATCAGAAACTATGGAAACTGGCATACCATGCAGTCTTACAATCTCGTTTATGTACATATGAGCAAGACGTTCAAGTGTATAAATTTCTCGTATTGGTAAGAAATGAGCAGACTTAGTCAATCTATCAACAATGACCCAAATTGCATCTATGCCTTGAGAAACCTTGGGAAGACCACTAACGAAATTGATGGTAATATGCTCCCATTTCCATTCTAGAATTTCAAGTGGTTGTAATGGACCTTTTGGTACTTGATGCTCTTCCTTGACTCGTTGACAAGTTACACACCTTGAGATAAACAGCGCTATCTCTCTCTTTATATTGCCCCACCAAAATGTATGTCGAAGATCATGATACATTTTGGTACTCCCAGGATGGATTGCAAATGGTGTGTTGTGCGCCTCCATCATGATTTTATACTTTAACTCAGGATCGTTAGGAACACAAAGTCTGGAGTTGACTCGAAGTATTCCTTCTTCATCGATTCTTGCTTCTGGCATAGCACCTTCTTGTAATTTCTTCCTCATATGCTTCAGCTCCAGGTCTGTAGCTTGAGCAGCTTTAACTTTATCGATTAAAGTCGGTTTTACTAGTATATTCGCCATCATCACGTGGGTCCCTGGAGTCTTTATCTCTATCTCCATCCTTTGCAAGTCATACAAAATGGGCCTCTGCGTTGACAATATCGCTTTTCGTGCTGCATATGATCTTACTTTCGATGTATCGACTACCACGTTTGCTTTTCCAGGATGGTATTGGATGGTATGATCTTAATCTTTCAATAGTTCAAACCCAATGTTGTTGTCGCATGTTGAGTTCCTTTTGAGTGAAGAAATATTTGAGGCTTTTATGATCCGTAAAGATCTCCATTTCTCCCCATACAAGTAATGCCTCCAAATTTTAAGTGCAAAAGACAACACATTTGCCAATTCTAGATCATGAGTGGGATAATTCCTCTCATATTCTTTGAGTTGTCGAGAGGCATAAAGCTATGACTTTCCCATGTTGCATGAGAACACATCCTAACCCTTTGCTGAAGCATCACTTTGTAGATGACAAATCCTCTCAAGGCGGATGGTATTGTCGAGCAGTCTTTGAAATGAGTCTTCTCTTGAGTTCTTGAAAACTCTTCTCACAATCCTTGTTCCAACCAAATTTTGTATCTTTTCAAAGTCAAATGAGTTAAGGGAGTAGCGATTAGAAAACCCTTCTATGAATCTCAGATAATAACCAATTAAAGCGAGAAAGCTACGTACTTGATCCTTTGATTTAGGTTGCTCCCGACTTTGAATAGCTTGATCTTTCTTTGGGTCAGCGGATATTCCATGACTTGATACCACGTGCCCAAGGAATGCTACTTCCTCGAAGCCGAACTCGCATTTCTTCAACTTGGCATAAAGCTTATATTCACAAAGCTTTTTGAAGTGTCGACCTCAAGTGTTGCTCATGATCTTCACGACTTTTGGAATAAATAAGGATGTCATCAATAAAGACGACCACAAAGTGATCCAAATATTCCTTGAATACTCGGTTCATCATATCCATGAAGGCAGCAGGAGCATTAGTCAATCCAAAAGACATGACTAGGAATTCATAATGCCGTCTGCAGGGGATTCTGGCCGCGTCTTTGAAAGTCATCGATTCTAATCTTCAATTGGTGATATCCTAATGAAGATCAATCTTTGAAAAAAATTTGGCGCCTTGCAATTGGTCAAACAGGTCATCAATGGGAGGCAATGGATATCTATTTTTGATAGTGACATGGTGTAAGACCCCAGCTATTATAAATAAAGATGAATTTTCTATAAATATTATTTTTGAATATTATGGAATAAATTTGATATAATGTTATAGTTGTGGGTAATATTTATAAATTTTGCAAAGTATGCAAGTTGTTATAAAATATTAGTTTGGTGGGGAATATTCTTTTGTTAGGGAATATTCAATACAAACGGCTCAATCATTGGTGGACCCCACAAATGAAATTATTGTCGGATTGAGAAAATGATAAAAATATTTTATAAAAATAACTTGGAGGAGGTGTTACCGTTAAAAGCATTGAACTACCCGTTGGTAAAGAAATACGATGTCTGGCGTGGTTGCATAATAGCACGGGTATTGATTATTGATGCTTACGTGAGAAGTCACTCAATATATGCTCAATTATTACTACGATAATTCTTTGCATCATATTTCTTATATTATTGATTCAATTATTGTCACGATATCATCAGTATAATATGTTATATTATTAATTGAGACGACAAGTTATAAATGATTAATAATTGTTGAAAGATTAAAAATGTGTTGATTAAAAAAATAAAATGATTTGTGGTAATATTTATTCAATCCTTAATGTATATAAAGAGTTACATTATGAGGGCGTTTGTGGTAAGTTTGATTATTTTATGGGGGGCCCATATGTCATCATCTAAGAGTCTCTTCGTCGATAGTAATTACCTTTGTGAATAGTAATTACCTTCGTCGAATAGTATTTACCTTCGTCGATAGTATTTACCTTCAAATCGATAGTAATTACCTTCGTCGATAGTAATTACCCTTGTGAATACCCTAATGAATAGTAATTACCTTCACATTATACATTAATTACCTTTTCTTTTCACATCACCGGTCATTACTTGCCTTTTCACGTAGTAGGTGATAAGCTAGAACCACTATAAATAGAGGCCTAATTGCTTGCCGTTTTCACATTAAAGAAGAAGAGTAAACCACTTGTCGCGATTATTCACATTCTACAAAAGTAAGGGCGGTTCGAACCACCATTGTTATTCCATTGCTTATTATTCACATTAACACATGTATCGTCAACCACTTTCTTTCATTCATCACTCAACATCAAAGCCACTTGCCTTTTCACATAGTAGGTGAGCTAGAAATCTTCTATAAATAGAGGCCTAGTGCTTCATTATTTTCACGAATTCATTCAAGCTTTAGAGAGAGAGTATAGAGAGAATAAGAGAAAAGAAGAAGAGTATTTTGTTACTACACTACCTCTGCGATTCAATCTCCTACCAAAAGTAAGGGTGTTATTCTTTCTTATTCATGAAGAGAAGCTGTTGTTATTCCATTGCTTATTATTTTGTTGGAATAACTTTAATGTCGTTTACCCTATACTTGGTGACATTCTTCTATTATTCGCATTGGAACATCACATGCATGTGTTTTACAATTTGACTGGTTCCGCCTTTTTATTATTATTTTGTTGGAACATCTTATGTCATGTGTTTTTACACCGACTTGGTTCCGCCTCTTTATTATTCTGTTGGAACATCACATACGTGTGTTTTACACCGACTGGTTCCGCTCTTTATTATTTTGTTGGAATATCCTATCGTGTGTTTTACACCGGATTTGGTTCCATCTTTATTATTCTGTTGGAACATCCTGCTTGGTGTGAATTTCACCGAACCTATTCCGTTATTATTATTACATTGGAATAACTAACTATCATGCTAAGTACCGCATGCATGGTGATTTCTTTTGTTGTTCCATTCTTTATTATACCCGGTTGGTTAAAACTTTGACTTCTATACTCCATGAAATTAGTGGAATATCCTTGATATTTGCGTTTCATCCAAAGATCTTTCATGGAAATATTCTTCAATCATTCTTGAATTTTACTCTACAAAAAAACAAGATTCATGTTGATAATTTGGGCGTTAATAATTCCTGGATAAAATAATTCTTGAACTTGTTTTATTGAATTCTTATATCATTGTCATCATCCTCATGTTTATATTTTTTTTAAAGTCATCTACATGGCACCAGAGTAGTGCATTGATGGACTTGGTATGATTATGACCCGAGAGATTATTCGGTGTAATCATGACCGTAATGTTACAAATGATGTGGTAAAAATCCTCGGTGGTAAGTATAGTGCAATGATGGATGGAGGTTGTGCGCATGATCATGACCATTAATGAATACACAAATATTCTTGGCCCGTGATGCATGAATAATTGTGGTCGTGATACTAAAGAATATCCTCGGCAGTAGTGCGCAGGGTGATTCGATGATGTGGAATATTTATTAAAGTTGAGTCTTAGCTATAACAAAGATGAAAAACCTTTTAAATCATAAAAGATAGTAGATTTTATTTTCTACTTGACTCTTTTAATGGATTGCTTGTTCCATTGCGAGTTAAACTTGATGTTTATTATATTATATCGGTTTAGCATTGATTAAGGCTAATGATAATTTATTCTCGCATTATCTTAGTCATAATATTTCTTCTTGGGCTAGTTGAGCTCACCCTTTCTTTCCTTTATTCTCTTCGTGAAATGAGAATATAGCCGGGACGAGTCGGGGAACGGAGTAATGGTCTAGAGGATAGCATTAGTAGTCCCTCACTATTCTCGTGAAATAGTGTGATAATAATTGTAATGAGAACTCCTTTTGAGTTTGTATAATATCTAGTAGATAATATTTGTATTCAAACTCACGCTTTATGTCGTATTGTACCTACACGGCGGTTATATTAGTAAGTTGTATTTAAATTACGTACCATGTATCCGACTACCCAAGATGGGTGATGTATACCTAATTTTGGGGGCGCCACAATGGTATCGAGCTTAGGATATGATCCTGCTAAGATGTGAGAATAGTACTAGGAGGGAGAGATCGGGGAATCGCTAGTATGACCTACCTAAGTTTATGTGCTATTTTATTGGTTGGTCGGAAGATAGGGATAATTTGTTACATGTCAATTAACCTTTTGTTTTGTGGCGATGTCGAAAATGACATCCGAGAATGTTGAGAATAGCAATGGAGCGCAGCGATCGTTGATTCACCACATATCAATAATCAAGATAATGTGCATCGTGAAGGCAATAATCCTCATGCAAACAACAACACCGACCAAATGATGAATGATCAAATGTTCGGAGGCTTTATGCAATTTATGCAACAAAGAAGTAGAGGCGACTCTGTTCCCATCCAAAACGTAGGTGGAAACACGGAAAACTCTCGGTCACCGCTAAATAATTCAAGGAGCCGGGACCACCGGAGTTTAAGGGAGAGCAAAACCACTTCGGCGGAAGCATGGATAAAGCAGATTACCAAGATATTTGATGTCTTGGGATGCTCCGAGGAGCAAAGGTTCCCTTTCACGCCTTTATGTTGTCATTGCGAGAGGCAGACATCTTGGTGGGAATCGGTAAAACGTACTCAACCTCATTTGTCTCAAGATATCTTGGGAGAAGTTCGAGAGTCGTTCAACGATAAATACTTTCCCGAAAGTATTCGCCATACGAAGGAGGTGGATTTTATTAAGTTGGAACAAAACAATATGGCCGTGTCGTAATACGAGGCAAAATTTGCGAGTTATCACTTGTTCGTCCCCACTTGGTGGATAATGAAGAGAGAATGGCGCGAATGTTTTTAAGAGGTTTGAAGTTCGAGATACGTCAACATCTTATTTCTCATAAACCGTGTTTGTATTCGTGATATTGTAAATAGGGCTCGCTTAGTGGACGCGATAACGAGTCAACGCAACTAAAAGAGAGCGGTAAGAAATTATAATACCAAATGAGTAGTAGTCATCGGGTTATGACAACAAGCGTGAGGGGAATCAATGGGCCGCGATATATGGTAACCACTTCAATTGGGTAATCAAGGCCAAAACAATAAGAATGGACATTTCAAGAAACGGAGATTCAATAATGATGGAAAGACGTCAAGACACAAAGACCGTTGTTAAAATAATGATGGAAAGACGTCAATAATGAAGACCCCAAATTATTAATAAATGAAATTTATTTTCCTCTATTTATTATTTTGAAATAGTAAGGGTTGATTTGATTAATGTGGATAGTTATGGGTAAAATACGCAAATATTTGAATAAGCAAGTGGTTATAAAATATTCATTATTGTAGGGGAATATTCGTTTGTTCGTGGAATATTCGCATCTTTGTCGGGAATATTCGTGCACGACGGTATACAGCCTTTTGTGGGCCCCATAACTGAAAAGCGATTGGATGAAGAAAACGACAAATATAAGTTGTTTATAAATAATCTACGTAGTTATTACTGATTAATCTTTGTTGGAATACCCTTGTGGTTAAAACACACTAATCTGCGTTGTTGAGCAAGAAGCACTGCAGTATTGCACCAATTATTGATTCTTACGTGAAAGGCACTACTCAATAATGGTTACGTGAATAATTCTTTTTAGTATTTTATTTTATTGATTCAATAATTGTTGCATTGATATTTTATATTACTGTTGTTTCAATAAATTGTCATTACACAGTATTTTCCATTATCGGAGCAATAATTCATATTATCTGAATAATATTATTGGATAACATTATTGGCAATGTCTAGAAAGTTCTCGCTTCTAAGGAGAGGTTTGGTCACCTAATTGCGCTCGAAGTGAGAGATCCTTATTGGAAGCCCCTCTTTCTGAGGAGCGGCACGGTTGCCGATCTTCGTGATTCTGTAATATTATTTGTGAATAATTAATTATTGATTTATATGATGAGGAAAATATTGATTTTATGTGGATATAGATGGAGAAAATTTTTAAAAGTGACAATTGTTGAAAATTAATATTTTATCTTTTTACGATAAAATAATTCATTTAAATATATTATTTTAATAATATATTAATGGTGATATTTTACAATGAATGTGGGATATATGAGTATATATAATGAGGAGGAAGAGTATTTTTGTTACAATAAATGTTTAAAACATGTTAAACATGTTTCATGACCCCATTTATTGAATCGAAATTTGATTATAACTTGTAAAATCGTCTGCTTATGGATTTCTACCAATTTCATTTTGAATTTGGAAAAACTTTCTTCTGCAAAGTTTTAGAGAATTGAATTTCCTATAAAAACTCATGATTTGAATTTTCTGGCAAAAGGGCTATTTATTGTGAATTATTAAAGTTCAAGTTCAAAATAATTGATTTTGTAAGTTTTAATTATTTATTTTATGAAAAACGTTTTTTTATTACTTTTTCTAGAAGGTTGGCATGTGGGAAATGTTAGAGCTGATTTCCAAGAGGCGAGGAAAATTTATTATTAATAATATATTATATTAAATTTTCTACTTTGGTGTTCTAAAGCGTTTTCTATAAATAGGTGCTTAGGTTAGAATTGAAAATCACACCGTAAAATCAAGTTTTCTCTCTATATTATCGGTTTATTCTTGTGAGTATTTTGAGTATACTTTGAGTATTGCTATACGGTCATGCGAGTTCAAGTCATAGCCTATATCCCAGATATTTCAACTAAGTCTTGTCTTTCAAGTAAGGGATGTTATTTTATTCAAAAATGATATTATTTCTTCAATATCATTATGCCAAATATTGGTTGAAAATTATTATCAAATTTGGAACTTTTTCATGTTCGGGGTTACTATTCATGAGTTACTATTCACGAGTTACTTATTCATTCAGTTACTATTCATGAGTTACTATTCACGAGTTCTTATTCACGAAAACTATTCACGAAGCGTGAAGATGTTTTTTTGTGAAATTTCTATCTTTTGTGTGTTCTGAGTTACTATTCACGATCACGATACACTATTCACGAATACTGACTATTCACCTAAAATGAAATTTCTTCTTTTTTGTCCAAAATATCTATTATGGATACTAGCTTTGATTGTATCCATGTTTTGATCATTCTTGAATTTTACTCCTCCGATTACTTATTATGAAGTATTTTTGAACTTGGATTGTTTAAAATCTGAATCCTTAATATTGTTCTTTTGTTTCACCGGATTCGTTTTCTTTGAAATATTTTCATCATCCTCGGTCCTAAATGATGATATTCTTGAATATCTTTGGCCTCAGAGTGCAAAGATGAATGATTTCTGATGAATATCTTTGGCCCGTAGTAAAGATGAATGATGTTGAGATGAACATGACCCTCTTCGATTAATATCTTTGGCCCGTAGTGCAAAGATGAACAGTGTTTAGACGAACATGACCAATCGATGAATATCTTTGGCACGTAGTGCAAAAGATGAATATTTGATTCCAGAAATATATATTGATTGATGTTATAGGGATAAAATATCGACGATGAACTCTTAAATTCATATATAGAAGATAGTAGTTTGCATTCTCTACTTAACTCTTCTAATGAATTGTTGTTTTCGCTGAAGTTGTAGATTTAAAACTGGTTGTCTATTGTATTCTATTAGATTTTTCCTGTTGAAGACTAACGATAATTTGTTGTATATTATCTTAGTCATAATATTCTTTTTTGGGCTAGTTGAGCTCACCTTTTCCTTTTGTTCCATTTTTCTTCTCAAGATGCGAGAATATAAGCGAGTACTAGTCGGGGTATGGAATGAAGGTTCTAAAGAGAGTTGTTTAGTAGTCCTCACCATTTTTGTAAAATAATGTATCAATAATTATGACGGGGATTTATTTGCGTGTGGATATTGTCTAGATGGCAATATCTCGTATTTAAACTCACGATTTATATGTTGTAATAATAAAGTTATAGTTATTTCTCGAACCATGTATTTGGCGACTCGAGAATGGGTTGGATGGAATGGACCTATTTTGGGGCGTCATCATCGACCAAAGACCCGTTGTTAAGGAAGGAGAAAGACCACCTATCATATGCTTCAAATGCGAGGAGAGACATTACATCACCAAATTACGCCATGTCATTCAAAAGCATGTTATAATTGTGGAAGAGAAGGTCACTTAGCTCGATTTTGTTGCTTATGAAGACAAATTAATTTAGGATGGAGGCACCAAAGGTCATTCCGTAAAAGTCAAAACCGATAGTCTGAAGGGAGGCGTTTGTTGTGACCTCCCAAAGAGCAAGGAATCCGAATGAGGTCATCACGGGTAAGCTTATCATAAACTCTAATGAAGTATATACTTTATTTGATACTTAGGTTCTACCCATTCTTTTATTTCTCCTACTTGCGCTCATCGATTAAATTTGACTCGGAGAAATTAGACTTTGACTTATCTGTGGAAACTTCGTTGGGAGAAACCTTCATTACATCCACTTTTTATAAGTCTTGTTTGGTTCAAATCGGTACCTCACATTACTGTCGATCTTATTTCATTAAAAATACTTGCATTTGACGTGATTCTAGGGATTGATTGGTTAACTACTTATCATGCAAAATTGATTATTTTCGTAAGGTTGTTAGCTTTTATATTCCTAATCAACCTATTATGCGAATTCAAACGACCAAACCATTAAAATCAATCACGGTCATCTCAAGGCATAAAGCTATTCGTTTATTGAAAAACGGATGTCAAGCTTTCTTAGCTCATGTCACGATTTAAACAAAAATACGCCGCTTTTGAAGGATATTTCTATTGTTAATAAATTTCTCGACGTATTCTCAAGAACTTCCCCGGCCTACCCCAGAGCGTGAAATTGAATTTTGTATCGACCTTGAACCCTAGACAAAACCTATTTCCAAAGCCCCATATCGAATGGCTTCTATTGAACTTGAGGAGTTAAAGACCCAACTGCAGGAATTGTTAGACATTGGCTTTATTCGTCCCTAGTACTTCTCCTTGGGGTGCTCTGCTCTATTCGTGAAAAAGAAAGATGGGAGTATGCGACTTTGTATTGATTATCGGAGTTGAATCATGTCACCATCAAAATAGGTATCCATTGCCACGTATTGATGACTCGTTTGACCCGATTGCAAGGAGCCAAATTCTTTTCAAAGATAGATCTTCGTTCCGGATATCACCAATTGAAGATTAGAACCGCCGACATTCCAAAGACGGCTTTTCGGAACTTCCATGCGGGCATTATGAATTCCTAGTCATGTTCTTTGGATTGACTAATGCTCCTACCGCCTTCATGGATATGATGAACCAAGGTATTCAAGGAATATTTAGATCACTTTGTGGTCGTCTTTATTGATGACATCCTTATTTATTCAAAAAGCCGTGAAGATCATGAAAGCAACACTTGAGGTGACACTCCAAAAGCTTCGTGAATATAAGCTTTATGCCAAGTTGAAGAAATGCGAGTTACGGCTTGAAGAAGTAGCATTCCTTGGGCACGTAGTATCAAGTCATGGAATATCTGCTTGACCAAAGAAAGAAAGATTGAAGCTATTCAAAGTCGGGAACAACTTAAATCGATGACCGTCGCGAGCTTTCTCGGTTTAATGGTTATTATCGGAGATTCGTGGAAGGATTTTCTCGAATCGCTACTCCATCGACTCGGTGACTCGGAAGATACAAAGTTCGGTTGGAGGAAGAATGTGAGAGGAGTTTTCAAGAACTCAAGAGGAGACTTATTTCAAGACTACTCACAATACCATCCATCGGCTCGGAGGGATTTGTCATCTGATGTTGATGCTTGGAGCAAAGGGTTGGGATGTGTTCTCATACAACATGGAAAGGTTATAGCCTTATGCCTCGCGACAACTCAAAGAATATGAGAGGAATTATCCTACTCATGATCTAGAGTTAGCAAATTGTTATCTTCACACTTAAAATTTGGAGGCATTACTTGTATGGGGAGAAAGTGGAGATCTTTACGGATCATAAAAGCCTCAAATATTTCTTCACTCAAAAGGAACTCAACATGCTACAACGACGCTGGCTTGAATCAGGTTGAAAGATTATGATCATACCATCCAATACCATCCTCGAAAAGCGAACGTGGTAGTGCGACGCATTGAAGCGTAAGATCGTATGCAAGTATCGAGTGCGTTATTGTCAACAACAAAGGCCTATTTTGTGTGACTTGCAAAGGATGGAGATAGAGTTAAAGACTCAGGGACGCATGTGATGATAGCGAATATCTGAGTAGAACCGACTTTAATCGATAAAGTTAAAGTCGCCAAGCTACGGACACGGAGGCGATGCGTTTGAGGAAGAAAGTGCAAGAAGGTGCTATCTGGAAGCAAGAATTGATGAATAAGGAATACTTGAGTCAACTCCGGACTTTGTGTTCCTAACGACCACGATTTAAAGTATAATATCATGATGGAGGCGCACAACACACCATTTGCAATCCATCTCGGGAGTACCAAAATGTATCATGATATTCGCCATACATTTTGGTGGAGAAATATGAAGAGAGAGATATAGCACCGCTTATCTCAAGGTGTCTAACTTGTCAACGAGTTAAAGCGGAGCATCAAGTACCAAAAGGTCCATTGCAACCACTTGAAATTCCGGAATGGAAGTGGGAGCACATTACCATGGATTTCAATTCACGGTCTTCCTAAGGTTTCTCAAGGCATTGATGCGATTTGGGTCATTGTTGATAGATTGACCAAGTCCGCTCATTTCTTCTGCGATCGAGAAACTTATACACTTGAACGCCTCTTGCTCGTATGTACATAAACGAGATTGTAAGATCGCATGGTATGCCGGTATCCATAGTTTCGATCGAGACCCCAAGTTTCACTTCACGATTTTGGGTTAGTTTGCAAAAAGCTATGGGCACAGACTTACGATTAAGCTCGGCATATCATCCTCAGACGGACGGACAGTCGGAGAGGACTATTCAAACTCTTGAAGATCTATTAAGACCCGTGTCCTTGATTTCAAGGGAGTTGGGACAAGTTCTTACCATTGGTGGAGTTTTCCTACAACAACAGCTTATCAAGCAAGTATTGGCATGGCTCCATTCAAGCGTTGTATGGAAGAAAGTGTCGTTCTCAAGATCTTTGGGATGAGGTGGGTGAAGCAACGTTGTTGGGACCGGAGTTGATACGTATGACTACGAAAAAGATTCAAACGATCCGACAACGTATAAAAACCTCACAAAATCGACAAAAGAGTTATCTTGATCTTCATCGAAAAGGACGTGGAATTCGATATAGGAGATCATGTGTTGTTAAGAGTTGCTCCATGGAAAGGAGTTACAAGATTTGGAAAGAGAGGAAAACTTAATCCTCGATTCATCGGTCCATTTTAATCCTCGATCGAGTAGGAACTGTGGCCTATAGACTTCGCTTTTCTGCCAAATATGTCTCGTGTTCATAACGCTTTTCACACATATCCATGTTACGTAAATATGTGAAAGACCCAAACCATATTATTGAGTTAGAACCGGACGAAATAGCGGAAGATTTGACGTATGAAGAGGTTCTGTTCAAATTTTGGATAAGAAGGAACATATTCTACGCTCCAAGGTTATACCTCAAGTCAAAGTTTTGTGGAGGAACCACGATGTTGAGGAAATGTCTTGGGAGTTAGAATCTAAAATGAAATCAAGGTATCCTTACCTCTTCAACATACCGTGTATCGCACCCTAATTTCGAGGGCTTAAATTTCATAAGAAGGGAGGTTGTAAGACCCCAAATTATTATAAATAAAGATGAATTTTCTATAAATATTATTTTTGAATATTATGGAATAAATTTGATATAATGTTATAGTTGTGGGTAATATTTATAAATTTTGCAAAAGTGCAAGTTGTTATAAAATATTCGTTTGGTCGGGGAATATTCTTTTGTTAGGGAATATTAGTCTGACAACTACTCAATCATTGGTGGACCCCATAATGTAATTATTGTCGGATTGAGAAAAACGATAAAAAATATTTTATAAAAAATAATCTACGAGGTGTTCTGAATTAAAAGCTGTTGAACTACCCGTGGTAAAAGTACAATGATGTCATGGCATGGTTGCATAATAGCACACGGTATTGATTATTGATGCTTACGTGAGAAGTCACTCAGCTATGCTCAATTATTGCTACAGTAATTGTTGCATCATATTTCTTATATTATTGATTCAATTATTGTCACAAAGATATCATCAGATAATATGTTATATTATTAATTGAGACAACAAGTTATAAATGATTAATAATTGTTGAAAGATTAAAAATGTGTTGATTAAAAAATAAAATGATTTGTGGTAATATTTATTCAATCCTTAATGTATATAAAGAGTATGTTATGAGACGTTTGTGGTAAGTTTGATTATTTTATGGGGGGGCCCATATGTCATCATCTAAGAGTCTCTTCGTCAATAGTAATTACCTTTGTGAATAGTAATTACCTTCGTCAATAGTATTTACCTTCATCAATAGTATTTACCTTCGTCAATAGTAATTACCCTTGTGAATAGTAATTACCTTCGTCAATAGTAATTACCTTTACCAGACGTCAAACCACTTGTCGTTTCACATTACAAGCGTCAAACCACTTGTCGTTTCACATTACAGGCGTCGAACCACTTGTCGTTTCACATTACAGGCGTCGAACCACTTTTCTTTTCACATCACCAGTCGTCAAGCCACTTGCCTTTTCACATGGTAGGTCCTAAGCTAGAAATCTTCTATAAATAGAGGCCTAGTGCTTCATTATTTTTCACGAATTCATTCAAGCTTTAGAGAGAGAAAGTATAGAGAATAAGAGAGAAAGAAGAAGAGTATTTTGTTACTACACTACTGCAGTATTCAATCTCCTACCAAAAGTAAGGGGTGTTATTCTTTCTTATTCATGAAGAGAACTGTTGTTATTCCATTGCTTATTATTCTGTTGGAATAACTTTTCTTCTATTATGGGTTACCCTATACTTGGTGACATTCTTCTTATTATTATTATTTGTTGAAACATCACATGCATGTGTTTTACACCAAACTGGGGTTCCGCTCTTTATTATTACATTGGAACATCACATGCATGTGTGTTTTACAATGGGACCGGTTCCCGCCTTTATTATTCTCATTGGAATATCCTATCATGTGTGTTTTACACCGGATCGTTCCATCTTTATTATTCTGTTGGAACATCCTCGTCGGTGTGAATTTCACGACTGGTTCCGTTATTATTATTCTGTTGGAATAACTTTGTCTGCTGAATACCGCATGCATGGTGATTTCTTTTGTTGTTCCATTCTTTATTATACCCGGTTGGTTAAAACTTTGACTTCTATACTCCATGAAATTAGTGGAATATCCTTGATATTTGCGTTTCATCCAATATCTTTTCATGGAAATATTCTTCTAATCATTCTTGAATTTTACTCTACAAAAAAGATGATCATGTTGATAATTTGGGCGTTAATAATTTACGGATAAAATAATTCTTGAACTTGTTTTATTGAATTCTTATATCATTGTCATCATCCTCATGTTTATATTTTTTAAAGTCATCTGTGGCTGTGAGTGCATAGATGGACTTGGTATGATTATGACGAGAGATTATTCGGTGTAATCATGGCCGTAATGTTACAAATGATGTGGTAAAAATCCTCGATTAGTAGTAGTGCATTGATGGGCCGATTGTTGGCATGATCATGACCATTAATGAATACACAAATATTCTTGGCCGTAGAGTGCATGAATAATTGTGGTCGTGATACTAAAGAATATCCTTGGCCAGTAGTGCGGGGGTGATTCGATGATGTGGAATATTTATTAAAGTTTGAGTCTCAAATTTATAACGATGATGAAAACCTTTTAAATCATAAAGATAGTAGATTTTATTTTCTACTTGACTCTTTTAATGGATTGCTTGTTCATCGTAGTTAAACTTGATGTTTATTATATTATATCGGTTTAACAACATTGAAGGCTAATGATAATTTATTCTCGCATTATCTTAGTCATAATATTTCTTCTTGGGCTAGTTGAGCTCACCCTTTCTTTCACCGTTTTCTCTTGAAATGAGAATATAGTGGGACGAGTCGGGAACGGAGTAATGGTCCAAAGGATAGCATTAGTAGTCCTCACTATTCTCGTGATATAGTGTGATAATAATTGTAATGAGGACTCCTTTTGAGTTTGTATAATATCTAGTAGATAATATTTGTATTCAAACTCACGATTTATGTCGTATATTATACACACGGCAGCTTATATTAGTAAGTTGTATTTAAATTCTGTACCATGTATCTGACTACCCAAGATGGGTGATGTATACCTAATTTTGGGGGCGTCACACATGGTTCAACTCCCGATAATCAATACAAAGTCGCATACTCCCATCTTTCTTCTTCACAAATAGAACAGGAGCACCCCAAGGAGACGTACTTAGGGCCAGATGAAACCAGATGTCTAACAATTCTGCAATTGGGTCTTTAACTCCCGAAATTCAATAGAGTCATTCGATATGGGGATTTGGAAATGGGTTTTTGTGCTTAGAGTTCAAGGTCGATACAAAATTTAATTTCACGCTTTGGGGGTAGGCCAGGAAGTTCTTCGTGGAATACGTCAGAAATTCATTAACATTAGAAATATCATTCAAAATCGGCGTATTTTTGTTTAGATCCGTGACATGAGCTAAGAAAGCTTGACATCCATTTTTCAATAAACGAATAGCTTTATGGCTTGAGATGACAGTGATTGATTTTAATGGTTTGGTTGCTTGAATTCGCATAATAGTTTGGTTAGGAATATTAAAGCTAACAACCTTACGAAAATAATCAATTTTTGCATGATGAGTAGTTAACCAATCAATCCCTAGAATTACGTCAAATACAAGTATTTTCAATGAAATAAGATCGACAGGTAATGTGAGGGTACCGATTTGAACCAAACAATACTTATAAACAGTGGATGTAATGAAGGTTTCTCCCAATGGAGTTTCAACAGATAAGTCAAATTTAAACATTGAGTGCAAGTAAGAGAAATAAAAGAATGGGTAGAACCGGTATCAAATAACGTATAAACTTTACTAGAGTTTATGATAAGTTTACCCGTGATGACCTCGTTAAGGTTCCTTGCTTTCTGGAGGTCACGACAAACGCTTCTCCTTACCTACTCGGCTTTGACTTTTCTGGGACGTCCTTTGGTGCCTCCATCCTAGCTAAACTTGTCTTCGGTTAACGACAAAATCGGGCTAGGTGACCTTCTCTTCCACAATTATAACATGCTTTTGACGGGCATCAGCTAGCTTTGACCGATGTGTCCCTCCCTCCGCATTTGAAGCATATGATAGGTGATAGTTCTCGTTCCTTAACAACAGGTCTTTGGTCTTTGACGCTCTTTCCATCATTGTTGAATCTCCTCTTCTTGAAATGTCCATTCTTATTGTTTTGGCCATGATTACCATCGAAG
The DNA here is from genome assembly GCA_020205615.1 of Panax quinquefolius. NCBI lineage: Eukaryota > Viridiplantae > Streptophyta > Magnoliopsida > Apiales > Araliaceae > Panax > Panax quinquefolius. The sequence continues at coordinate 78,495,131 of CM035159.1, read as the reverse complement.
TGGTTACCATTTCTGGCATGTTGATTCCCTCCACGCTTATTGTCACCACTTCGATGACTGCTATCACTAGTATTATCATTTTGTCGGTTGCTCTCTTTTGGTTGGGTTGACTCATTATCGCGCTCCAATAACTGAGCCCTATTAACAACATCTGAATACAAACACAGTTTATGAGAGATAAGATATTGACGTATCTCGAGTTTTAAACCTCTTAGAAACATTCGCGACATTCTCTCCTCATTATTAACCAAATGGGACGTAAACTGGGACAACTCAGCAAACTTGGCTTTGTACTACGACATGGTCATGTTGTTCTGCTCCAGCTTAATGAACTCTACCTCTTTCATGTGACGAATACTTTCGGGAAAGTACTTGTCGTTGAACACTTCTTGGAACTTCTCCCAAGTCATCTTCAGTGCGGCAGGTTGAGTACATGAAGGTGGAAAAGGGAACCTTTTGCTCCTCGGAGCATCCAAAGACATCAAATATCTTGCAGATCTGCTTTATCCACGACACCGCCTTAAGTGGTTTTGGCTCTCCAAAAAATTTTGGTGGTCCCAGTTCCTTGAACTGCTTAGCGGTGACCGTCCGAGAGTTGCTAGTGTTTCCACCTGCATTTTGTATAGGAGCCGCTCTTGCTTGATGTTGCATGAATTGTATAAAGCCTCTGAAAATTTCATCGTTCATCATTTGTTCAGTGTTGTTGTTTGCCTGAGGATTGTCGCCTTCCTGATGCACATTATCCTGATTATTGATCTGTGGAGACTCAATGGTCTCCTATGCTCCATTGATGTTCTCAACATTTCAGATGGCATTTTCAAATACTGCCACAAAACAAGGGTTAATTAACATATCACATATTATCCCTATACTCTGACCGACAAATTAAATACCAAATAAACTTAGGTAGGTCATACTAGCGAAGGAATTCCCCGCCTCTCCCTCCTAGTTCTTGTCTCATATCTTAGCCAGGATCATATCCTAAGCTTTGATATTAATCATGGCGCCCCAAAATAGGTATACAACACCCATTTTGAGTCGCCAAATACATGGTACAAAATTCAAATACAACTTAATTATACAACGATCGTGTAAAATACGATAAAATATATGTTGTGAGTTTTAATACAAATATTGTCATCTGAGACAATATCCACACTTAATTGAGTCCTCATTACATTTATTATCACATTATTTAATGTAATAGTGAGGACTACTAATGCTATTATCCGGACCATCACTCGCTCCCCGACTACTAGTCCATGCTACGCTCTCATTTCTGAAGAGAACAATGAAAGTAAAAGGGTGAGCTCAACTAGCCCAAAAAAATATTATGACTAAGATAATACGTAATAAATTATCGCTAGTTTTTTAGTGTTAAACCGATACAATATAACAAACATCAAGTTTAACTGCAGCGGAACAAGCAATTCATTAAAAGAGTCAAGTAGAGAATAAAATCTACTATCTTTTATGATTTAAAAGGTTTTTCATCACTTTTATCGCTAGGACTCGACAATAAATAATTCACATCATCCTTTTTACGACGAGGATATTCATTAAATATCACAACCACAAATTATCCATGCACTACGGGCCAAGGATATTCGTGTATTCATCAATGGTCATGATCATGTCAACAACTCGTCCATCAATGCACTATGGGCCAATGAGGACTTTTACCACATCATTTGTAACATTATAATTCATAATTATACCGATTTAATCCTCGGTCATAATCATACCAAGTCCATCTATGCACTACGAAATACGAGATGACTTTCAACATAATATAAACATGAAGATGATGACAATGATATAAGAATTAAATAAAACAAGTTCAAGAATTAATTTATCTAGGAACTAATAACGTCAAAATTGTCAACATGATACTTCTTTGTAGAGTTAAATTCAAGAATGCTCAGAAGAATATTTCCATGAAAAGATACTAGATGAAGCGCAAATATCAAAGATATTCCACTAATTTCATGGATTATAGAAGTCAAAACTTTAACCAACCGAGTATAATAAAGAATGGAATAATAAAAGAAATCACCAGGCATGTGATAGACCCACTTGCAGCAGGTTATTCCAATGTAATAATAAATAACGGAACCAGTCACGCGTAACGCATTGGGCGGGATATTCCAATGAAATAATAAATAATCGGAACCCGATCAAAGTAAATTACATGCGAGCGGGATGTTCCAAAAGAATAATAAATAATCGGAACCAAAGTCATGCGTAAGCGCATTGCATGTGATGTTCCAACAAAAAATAAAGAATGGAATAATGTAAGAATTTCACCATGTATGCGGTATTGGCATGTACATGTTATTCCAATATAATGATAAAGAATGGAATAACGAAGAATTTCACCAAGTATAGGGTAGACCATGCGTATACAAAGTTATTCTAACATAATAAAAAAATGGAATAATGAAGTTCTCTTCATGAATACGAAAGAAATAATACCCTTACCTTAGAACAAAGCGGATATAGGAGTAGTGAAGTAGCGAATACTTTTCTTCTTTCTCTCTATAGTTTCTCTCTATAGTTTCAAAGAATTAAGTAAGAAATAATGAAGGAATGAGCTTATTTATAGGAGAATGGACTTGAATAGTAACTAATTCTGAACGGTCCAAATTGATTTACTTTTAAACGGATGGTCCAGATTGGTTTACTATAAAATATTCTAATAAAACAAAATCTTTTAAATAAAATATAATATATTCTATTTATAATCTAATAAAATGAATAACTTTATAAAAGTATTATGTTTTATATAAAAAGATTTTACTATGCAAAATACTATGCATGCACTATGCAAACACTATGCATAATAAAATATAATATATTCTTAATCTGACAATAATTCCGTTGTGGGGTCCACCAATGATTGTGCTCGTCGTACGAATATTCCCTGTTAAAATGAATATTCCCCTATCAATCGAATATTATATAACAACTTGCATACTTTACAAAATTTATAACTATTACCCACAACTATAACATTATATCAAATTCATTCCATAATATTCAAAAATGATAATTATAGAAAATTCATCTTTATTCATAAAAGTTGGGGTCTTACAAATGATACTATCTAGTATCTATGTATAATACGATGAGTTAATACGGAGTACAATACGATTATCGTACGAGTATTATACGGAGAGAATACGTGAATTATACATATGAAATACGATTAGTATTATGAAAGTAAGTTAAGACTTAATGATAATTCATTTAAGTTGGATTATGTTTAGTCCAATCAATTGTATAGGCAAGCCCAATGAATTAATGTGTTAAGCCCAAGTCAAGGCCCAATATTAGATTGGTTAAGCCCAATGCAAGAAAATCGAACCGGTGGGCCACTGAATGGGTAAAACCCATGGGGCAACCCATAGGGATGACCCATGGGCATGGTGGGCTGGCCCTTGGTGTGTAAGGCAAGCATAACACTTGGTCACCAAGTATTTTACTTGGTGACAAAGTGTTGAATAGTAAGGAGGTGATGGTGAATTGACCAAATTACCCTCCATTTCATTTGCCTATAAATAAAAAGCTAAGTTGGTCTTTTGTGAGTTTTTTAAATTGCCAACCTAGATTTTGAGAGAGAGAGAGAGAGCTAGACTCAACCAAATCATACACTTTGAAGCTTTGCTTAAGAGTTTTTCAAGATTACCTAAGAGTTCTTAAGGTAATACTCCTTAATTCTAATTCCATCTCTTTTGGTTTTCTTTTAGTATAAAGAATCATAAAAGGGTGGTGTATGTCTAGTATGGTGGAATAAGGATGACTTGTTATAGATTCAATCTCTATAAGTCATGAAATCATAGAAATCATAAAGTTTGATATAGCTTAAAATTATGAAAATATTGATTGTTGAGATTGATTGTTGATAAACAATTGAACTCCATCAATACGTAAATATGTGCATCTTGCTTGGTTAGGATGTAGATATGAATTCCATGGAGTATTCCATGTGATTTGGCTTAGAGAACGTTCGTAACGAAGTTATAACGAATTTCACGGAAATAGACGTTAAACGTCGAAAACGTTGAAATTTCGGATTGGTAGTCGAAAGTTGCCGTGAGACTTAAAAACATTGATTTTCAATGTCAACACGTGAGATAGGGTATTTAAGAGTTGTGGGTTCGAGAATCGTCAGATTCTGACTTAGAACGAAGAAAACGAGCATTGAACGCTCATTATCGTTTACGAACGCTTAGAAAATGAACTCAATAGTGAATTTAGCGTTAACGGATTCGAAAGTTTTGAATTCTTATATGAACGCGTAGAGTATGTCATTTATGACGTGTAGGCTTTTGAACGGACCAAATCGAACTTATAACGAAGAAGTTATGGCTTCGGGAAACTCACCAAAAAAATTCCTATAAAAATTTTACGGTGTCAACGGGTGTCCAGCGCCATGATGTGCTGTGCATGATGCTAAAGTGCCACACCGCAACACCCCTGACAAATGTAATTAGCTCTTATCGGAAATGGGCGCCGCAACGCCACTGATAGAATGATATTTCAATTTGATGGTTAATTATTTGTATTGAGTTGTGTGATTAAATGATTTATTTAATGAATTGTTATTTGAATTAATTAAGTTAAATATGAAAGCTTGATTAAGTAAAGTGTGGCAAATAACTATAGTATAAGGAGTTATTAAAAAAATTAAAGTAGTTTTAATCTAGTTTTACCCAAACAATGTTTAAGGGTATAAACTCTTTAATTTTAAATGGTTTGCCAAACAAGCCTTATGGCTTTTGGGATTTCTAGTTTTTGAAAATCAAATAAAATAAATAATATGAATAAAATAAATTAAATAAATTAAGTAATATAATATATTTAGAATAGATACGTTTCTTTTACCTAATGTTAATAATTAGGATTATTAAGGTCATCAATTTTTTTTTTGTGCTTAAGTGCTGCATGACTTGGTATTTGGCAATATTGAGAAGAGAGTTCAGAGAGTTGATAGAACTTGACAGTGAAACTTAGAGAGAGTTGAGAGGAAACTTGAGGATTTCATAGCGATCATCAGTGTGTTTAGCAAGAATTTCTGTCAAGCAACAAAAGGTATGTTCATAACTATGATAATATATATGTGTAAATACATGTTTCACGGTAAGAATTTTCTTATATTCTGTAAAATCAATTGTTGAATTATGGACATATATAGTTGAAAATTGTGGTTATACATGTTTGTAATGTTGGAGTAATGTTATCAAACAAGGAAATTGCATGCTAAATTGTTCGACAATAGGAAAAATATGATGTCAGTGTTTATGTTCTTCATATAGTCTGAGTAAGTATCAATTTTATTGGCCAATTCGTATGTGAAATTATAAATTGAAGTTTATATATGTTAGTTCATTGAGATACGAACATAATGTAATTTGAATGAGATGATTTGAGCATGTAATGAAATCACAGTGTTAATTTTTGGATGAATATCAAAAATATTGAGTTTTATATGAAAACCATGAAATTTGAGAAATTACAGTAGTATAATTGCTGTTAAGTTGTTTTATATTGATATACAAGTGAGGAAACAAGTTGTAATGGTGTTGTATCATTTGTATGTGTTAATTTCACTGTTTGATGAGTGAAATTCGTGTTAGTTGGCTTATGAAGAGTGACGTGGCTCTATTCTGCATTTACTGGTTTTGCAAGTCACATGCAGCCAAGAATTGTCATGTGGCGATCCCCATACAAAAACTCGTCTTGTTGGCGTGGTGGCTATTTTCGATTAATCTTGAAGTCTCAGATATTCTACACACTTTGGTGGTTCGTTGTATCTTAGCTTAAGGGTATGGAATGTAAGAATCATGTAACAACAAGGTGAAATAGAGTCATGTTATGTGGATTATGAATTCAAAATTTTAAAAGTGATTAGTAAACTGAGAATGCATTATGTGATAATGTTGTATACATAATGAACGTTAGACAAGTATTGCGAAGTAAAACACTTAGAGTTTCTGTAATGTAAATGGTAATGATCATGTTATGGTATGTTAGCATATCTAATAGGTATTGTGGTTCTAAAATTATGTGTAGGTGATCGTCAGTTTAATTTTATAGCTTACGCTCAAGGCAAGTTTTTTAACTCTGCATTTACGTTGAGTGTGACGCTCCCAAATTCCGGTATCTTCCAACCCGACATATGGTGCTCCATTATACTAACATCCATACAATCATTCCATTGAAATACAACAAAATGAAGGTAATTACTATCTTCTTATTACAATCAAAGTATAATCCTTCCCAGGTTCATAAACCGATTACATCGTTCCTTGTTCATAATGTACAATACATAAAAACTTAATAATCTATTACACAATGGCTAAACATCCATCTTTGCTTTGCCCTTATCTCTCTTAGCATTCTCAGGACGTTCATCCTTAACTGCAGTTATATAATTCACGCAAGAAGTGAGCATGATAAATTTCAAAGAAGTTTAATAAAGGATAACAATAATACCACATTCGTGAATTATATAACAATTCCTACATAACTGAACAATAGTTATGAAGTATCATGAAACAATAATACTTTAATAGTTCATAACATCAATTCCCAAAGTATAGAATAGATTAGGAATTCTGAACCAGTCGATAGACCATAAACAGTAACTTTCAGTTTTCATACTTGAAAAGGATTTCACAGCACTAAGGTTGTTATGTCTATATTACTTATGAGCACTTCTAGGTGATCAGCCTATTGTACTCTATGTTGATCAACACAAATTCATTAAACGTATTTACGTTTAATATTTTTGGCAAACTTCATGTGCCCATCGAATAATCGATGAAAAATACTTTTGTTTGTTCATGACAAACCTTACCTTCACGTCTGTGTACTCAATTACTGGCAGAGGATAGTGTTAACATTTCTATATAGAAAGATATGAATCATAATCAATCTATATCTTACAAATAGTCTAGCTGAGTAAAAATCTGGAATCGACCCTTTCTTTAAAACCAATCATGCAATTCAGTTCAACAAATCACATAAAACTTGGCTAACGTGGAAGTTAGACAAGCGTTAAGAAAACTTGCCTTTCAGCGTCTTCAAATAACTTAATCGATCGACAAATTTTCGTAATCTATAATGATATATTCACATAGAACAATCGTAATTAGCTAACAAACAAATGTTCACATTGTTTTACCAACTTCTTTCTCTTTTATGTCTTAGTTCACTTAATATTAATAATAAAGTTAACTCGACTCATTATCCTTCGTCCCGGCTCGTTACTCAACTAACGTTATTAACCAGACTTGAACATTGTTGATAAAGTACCAACTTCGTTCATCATTCATAACTCATTAACATGCATTCAATTCCTAAGTTCAATACCATATACTCTAGTATAGGTAGTATAGGAATAGTTTTAATACAATTATGAAGTGTACAAACATTACTCCCTTAGGTCTCCAAATAATTAAAGTTCAAAACCTAAGTCACTATCCAAAATCCTCAGACTTCGCGTTAATGCTGCCTCTATATAGCACTAGACTCAAGGTGCCGATTAGCGCTGCCACAAAGCTTCGATCTGGCTTTTGCCTGGCACAAGAGAGGACATGAGATAAAGCGTCATGGCGCGCCATTTAGCAAAGAGAAATTACATCAGGTTTGGCACATATGCACAAGCGACATTTAACACTACGTCCCGGTGTCGCGCGCGGACCTCGCATCTGAAATTTCAACAGTTTTAAAAAATTTTACGAAATTCCCGGGGCCGTAACTTCTTCATTAGAAGCCCAATTTGGTCTGTTCAAAAGCCTACACGTCATAAATGACATACTCTACGCGTTCATATAAGAATTCAACACTTTCAAATCCGATAACTCAAAATTCACTATTGAGTTCATTTTCTAAGCGTTTGTAAACGTTAATGAACGTTCAATGCTTGTTTTCTTCATTTTAAGTCGGAATCCGACGATTCTCGAACCCACAACTCTTAATTACCCTATCTCACGTGTTGACATTGAAAAACAATGTTTTCAAGTCTCACGTCAACTTTCGACCTCCAATCCGAAATTTCAACGTTTTCGACGTTTAACGTCTAATTCCGTGAAATTCGCCATAACTTCGTTACTAATGTTCTCTAAGCTAAATCTCATGGAATACTCCATGGATTTCATATCTACATCCTAACTAAACAAGATGCATATATTAACGTATTGATGGAGTTCAATCATTTATAAACAATCGATCTCAACAAATAATATTTTCATGGTTTGAAACTATAACGAACACTATGATTCCTACGATCTCAAGACTTATAGAGATTGAATCTATGGTAAGTCATCTTTAATCCACTATACAAGATATATACCACCCATTTTATGATTCTCCATACTAAAAGAAAACCAAAAGAGATGGAATGAGAAATAAGGAATATTACCTTAAGAACTCTTAGTGTTCTTGATAAACTTCTAATGAAAAAGCTTCAAAGTAGAAGAATGATTTAAATCTAACTCTTTTTCTCTCTCAAATATATTGGTTGAGTCTTGGAAAAACTTCAAATGGCCAACCTAGGCTTTTTATTTATAGGAAAACAAGAGGAAGGGCTTTTTGGTCCAATGTCCCACCTCCTTACTATTCAACACTTTGTCACCAAGTAAAATACTTGGTGACAAAGTGATTTGCTTGACTTGCACACTAAGTGGTCGGCCCACCACCCCATGGTTCATCCCCATGGGTTGCCCCATGGATTTTACCCATTCGGTGACCCACCGATTCGATCCACGGTTCAGTTTTCTTGCATTGGGATTAATCAATCTAATATTGGGCCTTGAATTGGGCTTAACCAACTAATCCCTTGGGCTTGCTCATTCAAATAATTGGGCTAATCATAAACTAACTCAAATGAATTAACATTAAGACTTAACTTAATTCTATAATACTTAATCGTATTCTATACATACAATTCTACGATTCTTCTCTCTAGTATACTACTCTGCTCAATAATCGATTGTATTTCAGATTTACTCATCGACATACATAAATACTAAATAGTACCATAATTGTATAACACTCGTATTAACCCTAACGCAATTCCCTCTACACGTTTCATTTCCTTCTCAGAAATCAATATACTCAACCCTTGGTTTTAAGTCCATGAGTAAAACTCCGCTTTTCCATAAATGAAATATTATCGATATTTCATCTTATCTCGATATTCTATCATTACGCATTTCTAATTTCAAAATAATTCCACGAATAGAAGCGGATGAATAGTGTTTTTTACGAAAATTTCTCGGAAAACAAATATTTTCGCCTTGGAAATTCCAAACAATTAATTCTAGCACGTAGCGATTCTAACCATATAAGCACATTCTAGGTCATAGAATCCACCTTCACATAGCTTACTCATATAATAACTCAATTAAATTCATTTAATTCACATAATCAAATAAAAATTTAATTGCCATAAAAATCCGATTTCTCGGGCGTTACATTCTCTCCCCCTTATAAGGATTCTGTCCCCAGAATCTTAGCTTATAATTACATAAACAAATGAAGAAAATCTTCCTTCATTTTACTCTTGAGCTCCCACGTTGCTTCTTTAGCATTGTGGTTTCTCCATAACACCTTCACTGAAGGTATGACCTTATTTCTTAAAACCTGTTCCTTCCTATCAATAATTTTAACTGGAAGTTCCTCGTAGGACAAGTCTTTCTCTATCTGAATAGATTCATACTCTATTACATGTTTATAGTCCCATTATAAGGACCTTAACATCGACACGTGAAACACATTATGAATGCGTTCCATTCTTTGGAGGTAAGGCTACTTCATAAGCCACCTCTTCTACTCTTCTTAAAATCTCAAAAGGTCCTACAAACCGTGGACTTAACTTCCCTTTCTTTCCAAAACGTATCTTCTGTTGGGTTTTGTGAAAATCAAAGTAGCAATCAAATTGAAAAATTAGCGGAAGCGAAATAAAATCAGATTTTAAAATTTTTCACAAACCAATTACCCTTGATCATCCTTTATTCATATTATTAATTAAACGAACAATAAGAAATTATGAAATCATACCTCAGAAATGAGCTTCCTCAGTACGAGTTCACCTCCTACTTCTCTCACATCTCCTTGAATCTCCTGCAGATTCCTTCCTTTGATCAATGTAAGCCACCCAAGTGTACGGGCCTCTATAGGTGATCCACCAAAGAAGAAGAATTTTCAAGAAGAAGGGTATCGCTCAAACCCCTAGTTTTTCCTATCTCAGATAGAAAAAGGAGGCGTCTTTGTCCAACTCTAGAATTACGTATATTAGATATCCGATATAAGACTCTCTTATAAAGATATCATGTAACCCTATTTTAATTAAAACAAGGTATTATTTATTTAATTAAACTCTTTTAATTAAATGGGCTCTAATCCTATTAGGGGTAATTAATTAAACTCCTTTAACTAATTTTCTTTCCTAATCCAATTAGGAATAAATGAGAGTACTTATATTAAATTAATTCCTAAAACTTTTAGAAATTAAAATAATAATAATTGTAATAATATTAATAAGACTCTCTTATTAATTTATATTTAATATTTCTAAAATATTAAATAATAATATTAAGCTATTTAATTTATTCTATCACCATAGATTAAATTAAATATACTTAACATATATTATTACAATTATGCCATTAACTTCTTAAATAATTATTCTTCCTTTTATGGTGTGACCTTTAGGTTCTCCATATTAAACCTATTGTGAATAAATCAATTAGAACAATTTAATCTCAATTAAATAAATAAATTAAACAAATAATTTATTTAAATAAATAATATTTATTCTACAATAGGGATAAGCCTCCTAATATATCAACGACTTTCCGTATAATATAGATTTCAACATTAATCATAAAAGAACCTTTGAGTAAATAGTTACCGCATAATTCAATCATTCCACCATATACAATGTCCCAATTAAATATAAGACATGGAATTATCACAAGTCTTATTTTATTTAATTATATGTATTTCGATTCCTAAATGCATAACTCCTAATGAATGCAAATTAGAAACTATTTTCTAATTTCATTCCACCTCGCCAAGGATTCCCGGGTCATATTTATCGAATCACATAGACATTTCTCTTTTACTAGAATCGGGTAGATTCTTTATCGATCATTCATTATCTTCATATATAACTTATTACACCCAAGCATACCCTTTGATATACTCTAAGAGTCTTAAGGAATAAGTCAAAGTGTAATTCATTATATATAAGATACTATGATGATCTCAAGTCTAAGGATCATTTGTACTACTATCACTACAGAATACCTATCGACAGTAAGTAAAACTCCATTAGGTATTCCTTAATGAGTCAATGCTTCAAGGAACTTATTCTCTAATAAGCACCTACATACTTGTTTTAGTGTCTCCACACAAATGATCATGAGATCAATCATCCTCATCCAATGAGCAAACAACGACGTATTCAATTTATCCGGATTCATTAATCCCTTTTTAGTAATCCATTGATTGGGAACATTTTAGTTTTAAGCTATCTAAGAATTTAGATCTCATTATCATGATCTTATCATGATTCTAAAAGCATTATTTAAAACTATGGGTTTATCACATATTATTAAAACAAGACCATGTAGATAATAAATGCCTTTAATAAATAATTCTTTTATTAATAAATAAATAAGATTGATTACACAAGATATGCTTTATCATCATATATGATCGGGCTCAGATGCATAATACTTTCAATCTCCCACTCAGCACTAAAGCCAATCATCGTGGTATCTCATACCCATCTTCTCTAAGTGACGATCAAACTGTTGTTGTGTTAACGCTTTAGTAAATGGATCTGCAATATTGTCTTGAGAGTCCACACGCCCGTGGTGACGCTCCTCTTTCAATGATCTCTTTGATCAAATGAAATCGCCGCAACACGTGTTTGATTTCGATGAGACCGGTTCCTTAGCTTACATAATGCCTCCAGTGTTGTCACGTAATAAAGGCACCGGTCCTTTAATGCTAGAAACCACACCAAGTTCTAGAATGAACTTCTTCATCCAAATAGCTTCCTTTGCGCCTTCACTTGCATAGCCTATGTGACTCGCCTCACACCTAATCAAAGAATCGTTTGTTTCTTGAACTTTTCCAACTCATCATACCACCGCTTAAGGTAAACACATACCCGAAAACGGATTTATCATCATCTTGGTCTGCTTGAAAAATTGAGTCAGTGAAGCCCTCTAGTTTTAATTCGCACTCACCGTAGACAAGAAATACATCCTTAGTTCTTCTTAAGTACTTTAGGATATTTTTCACCGCCTTCCAAAGTTGTTCTTCTCCTCGGATTCGACCGATATCCGCTTGTTACACTAAGTGCATGAGCGACATCCGGTCTAGTACATATCATACCGCATATGATAGATCCTATTGCATTGAAGCATAAGGAATCTTACTCATACTGGCTTCTCTCCTCGTGTGTCTTTGGGGCTTGCTTGGAGAGATGTATTCCATGGCTCATCGGCATGAGACCTCTTTTGGAATCTTCCATGCTTAACCTTTTTAGCATCAAGTCAATGTACGATCCTTGGGACAAGCCAAGCATCCTATTAGATCTATCTCTATAGATCTTTATCCCCAAAATATAGGATGCTTCTCCCAAGTCCTTCATGGAGAAGTGTTTAGATAACCGATTTTAATTGTTTGCAAGATAGAATATCATTCCCTATCGCAATATATCATCAACATATAATAAAAGGAATGAAACAGTCATCCCCACTAACGTTCTTGTACACACATGGTTCATCCTCATTTTTGATAAAATCAAACTTTTTGATTGTCTCATCAAAACGGATGTTCCACCCACGAGAAGCTTGCTTTAATCCATAAATGGATCGTTGTAGCTTACATGCACTTGATTTGTTCCAACCTTTGAAATAAATCCCTCCGGTTGTGTCATATACACATCCTCCTCAAGTTTCCCATTGAGGAAGGCCGCTTTCACGCCCATCCGCCATATTTCGTAGTCATGGTAAGTCGCAATCGCAAGCAAAATCCGAATGGACTTGAGCATTGCTACTTGGTGAGAAAGTTTCATCATAGTCAACTCCTCGTCTTTGTTTGAAACCTTTTGCAACCAAATGGGCCTTATAGGTCTCTACCTTTCCATCCGCCTCCAGCCTTTTCTTTTTAAAGACCCATTTACACTCAATAGGCTTAATGCCTTCAGGTGGTGAGTCCAAAGTCCATACTTGGTTCTCATACATGGAGTCCATCTCAGATTTCATGGCTTCTTGCCACTTCTCTGAGTCTTTACTACTCATAGCCTATTCGTAATTCAATGGATCATCATCATCTATGATGTGTACCTCATTGTCATCTTCTATGACAAGTCCATACCTGTCTGGTATCTTTGGTACTCTTCCGATTTACTTAATAGGGTGTGGTACAAAAGGAATCTCTACTTTGTTAGGTACCTCACTTTGATCTCTGTAGTATTTTTGTGGTTCTTGAACCTCTTCAAGATATATCTTACTCCCAATCGACCCTTTCAAGGATAAACTCCTTTTCCAAGAAGGCGGCATGTTTCACAACAAACACCTTTTGATCAGTTGGATGATAGAAATAATACCCCGATGTTTCTTTAGGATATCCCACAAATCTACATTTCTCAGATCTTGTCTGCAGCTTATTGTTTTCAAACCTTTTTGACATAAGTCGGACAACCCCAAGTCTTAACATGCTTAAGATTTGGTTTCCTCCTCGTCCATAACTCATATGGGGTCTTGGGGATTTGATTTTGTAGGTACTTTGTTAAGTAGGTATGCGTGAATTCTAGGGCATATCCCGTAAGGAAACCGGAAGGTCAGTAAAGCTCATCATAGATCGAACCATGTCCAACAATGTTCGATTTCTCCTTTCGATACACCATTCATCTCGTGGCATCCCCGTGGAGTCCATTGTGAGATTATACCATTTTTTTGAGACAATTGAGAAACTCACCACTTAAGTATTCTCCTCCTCGATCGATCGAAGAATCTTAATACTCTTACAAGTTTGCTTCTCAACTTCACTTCAACTCTTTGAACTTTTCAAATGATTCAGATTTGTATTTCATTAAATACACATATCCAAATCTTGAGTGGTCGCCAATGAATGTAATAAAATAAGAATACCCTCCTCGTATGGCGTCGTTGTCATAGGTCCACATACATCCGTGTACCAACGCTAACAACTCAGAATCTTTTCTCCTTTTCCACTAAAAGGAGATTTAGTCATTTTACCCATGAGACAAGATTCACAGTTGGATATGATTCATAATCGATAGCTCTAGGAGCCCATCTTTATGCAACTTGGATAATCTTGTTTCATTAATACGACCAAGTCTACAATTACCACATGAAGGTATAATTAACATCATCTCTTTTCCTTTTCTTAGTTTGTTCAATTTGAAATATATTTTCATGCAAGTCAAGTATATAAAGTCCATTTCAAAAATTACCAACACCATATAAAACATTATCATTATAAATAGAACAATTGTTGTTTTTATTATAATATTAAAACCATCCATATCCAATACGAGAGATAGAAATAATATTTCTAATGATATTTGGAACAAAATAACAATTATTTAAATTAATGAACTTGCCTTCGTAGGTAGTGCTAAACAATAAGTCCCTTACAACCTAATGCAAAGACCTTTGCTCCATTTCCCACTCGTAGGATCGACCTCATCCTTGCTTTCAGACTTTCTACTTCGACTAATCCCCGTGATATTATTACATATGTGAGAACCACATCCGTATCCAATACCCAAGTAGAAGATTGACTTTCGTAAAAATTAATTTCAATCATAAACAAACCTTGATTAGGATTCAAGCTTCTCAAGCTTCTTCTCGCTTTTGTTCTCATGAGATAATCCTTGCAGTTCCTCTTCCAAATGACTCTTTTATTGCAATGGAAGCAAATTCCTTTGCTAGTGGATCGTGTTTCTTTTGATCCTTCACTTTCGCCTTTCCTTAGCCTTCTTGGATTTCTTCTTTTCGTAAGATACCTTGGGCCTCTTCCTTTTCTTGAAGAATCATCCACCAAGAAGACATGGTTCTTCTTGGATGGAAAGTGACCTTCAATAGCTTTTCAACATGTTAAGTAATTCGTGCAAGTCGACATCCAACTTATTCATGTGAAAATTCACAACAAATTGTGAGAAGGTGTCGGGGGAGTGATCGCAAGACTAAATCTTGACTCAACTCCCCATCCATAACGAACCCAAGTCAGTCCAAGACGCTCAATCAGATTGATCATCTTTAGGACATGAGTCTCAACAGGTAGTGCCCTCGGTATCCGAGATCTAAGAGCTCCTTAGATATTTCATATCTAGCAATCCTCTACTTTGCTCACCATACAACTCTCGAAGGTGCAGAAGATAATAGAGCATCCATGTTTTCATGTCGACGCAAGCTCATTTACTCATGGATGCGAGCATGATGCATCGAGCCACAGATGCATCATCTTGCCACTATTTAAAAGTAGCAATCTATTCCTCGAGGTCGCCTCTGCAACTTTTTTGCAGTGTACGGCTAATTTAGGACATAAGAAATCTTTTCAAAGAAGTGAGAACAATTCTCAGATTCCTTAACCAAATTGCAGTGTAGTTCGGTCCAAATCGGTTTGTTAGCATCAAGTATGCTTCATGCATGAAATTAGTGAATGTGACATTTTCAAAATTTCGCATGTAAAAAGATAATATTTTAGCAAACATTCATTTAATTAATTACCAAAATAAATTAGGTCTTATTTTATATTGGTATCTCCCACTATTTTCTTCAAACTATATTACCTCATTTATATAGTTCGACAAAATCTAATTAAAGTTTTTGCTAGTGAGAATAAGGATCCCATTTCAAATATATATAGCCTTGTGGTGACACAACAAACTATATATAAATAAATAGGTAGACAACTCCTTGTCAATTACATCAACATGTAACTCCTTATGTTTTGCCTCTTAGATTATTTTGATCAAGTGGTGGCACATCCGAATCAAAATTATCTAAGTTAAGTCCAACCTAGCACTTCCATATATTCAAAAAGAAAATATCTCCTTGTGGTGACACAACAAAACAATATTGTTCAATTTTCTTTATAAGCATCAAATGTGATAATTAACATCTTAAATACTTAATACTTGCCTTGTGGTGACACAACAAACTCATATTAAATATTTAATACTCTATTAATTTTATCATGCTAGAAAGGCGACGCTTCGATATTCTAAATATCTTTGAACGCTTAAGACTTAATATATAAAAAACTTTGAGGGATTTGTTATTATTAGTCTCATCTTGTTTAGCGCAAGCATGCAAATATATATATAAATACGCGTTATATTATTAAACATGCGAAGCATGTTTGCATAATATATAATATATATTAATACTAGCATGCACATGTATAATAATACTATATTCTACCCGGATTGATTATGGACTTTTATTCTAGTTTGGTTCACTAGAGCCACCAAGTGAACCAAAAGGTCAAACCCTAGGGTGCAAAGAATAAACATTTAAATATAACTATTACATTTAAACACGGGCTCCATTACAAATGTGTCTTTTAGCGCTCCTCGCTTCTTGATCCTCGGTTCTTCAAAAATTCTAACTAGTCCTATTACATAAACTATTTAATTTAAATAGAAACCTTGATCGCCATCGAGGGAAGTACATAGAGAGAGATAGAATTTACATCAAGAAGAAAACCGTAAAAAGACGAGGTACGCAGACCCCATTTAATAAAACTCATTCATTCAAACATCCAACTAAAATAAATCCAATCACATCGGTCAATCATCCATAATCAATCCCATTTATTATCATACATATCATCATATGTATCAATAAATTAAATCATTCCATATATATATGAGTATCATTTAATGGGCAATTTTATGTTGCATGAAATCCAATTTCAAGATTAAAATAAACTCTTTTATTTTAATTATAAAATTATTAAGGTAAGTATATATATATATAACTATTATATATATATATATATATTATTAATCTGATACAATATAAATATATATATATATATAAAATACGTTTACCTGAAGCATATATATATATATATATATATATTATATTACTTCAAGGATTTTGCTATTCTTGATTTGCGTGAATCAGCAGGTTATCAAAAAAAAAACCACGGATGGACTCAGCGAAAAAATAACTAACACGTATCACGTTTTTTTTTCTTTCGGCGATCATGCCTTTTTAAAAAAAAAATTACCCACGGATTCATAAAAAAAATAATAATTTTATACAACAAATTATGCCCAATAAATTATTCAAAATATATACCCATACATATATAGAATCAGAATAATTAATAATTGCGTAAAGTTTGGCTCGATACCATCATTGGGTTTTGTGAAAATCAAAGTAGCAATCAAATTGAAAAAATTAGCTGAGCGAAATAAAATCGATTTTAAAAATTTTCACAAACCAATTACCCTTGATCATCCTTTATGCATATTATTAATTAAACGAAGAATAAGAAATTATGAAATCATACCTTGTAGAAACGAAGCTTCCTTAGGTACGAGTTCACCTCCTACTTCTCCGCGATCTCCTCGAATCTCCTGCAGATTCCTTCATTTGATCAATGTAAGCCACCCAAGTGTATGGCCTCTATAGGTGATCCACCAAAGAAGAAGAATTTTCAAGAAGAATGGTATTGGCTCAAACCCTAGTTTTTCCTATCTCAGATAGAAAAAGGAGGCGTCTTGTCAACTCTAGAATTACGATATTAGATATCCGATATAAGACTCCTCTTATAAAGATATCATGTAACCTATTTTAATTAAAATAAGGTATTATTTATTTAATTAAACTCTTTTAATTAAATGGGCTCCCTAATCCTATTAGGGGTAATTAATTAAACTCCTTTAACTAATTTTCTTTCCTAATCCAATTAGGAATAAATGAGAGTACTTATATTAAATTAATTCCTAAACCTTTTAGAAATTAAAATAATAATAATTGTAATAATATTAATAAAACTCTTCTTATTAATTTATATTTAATATTTCTAAAATATGAAATAATAAATATTAAGCTATTTAATTTATTCTATCACCATAGATTAAATTAAATATACTTAACATATTATTACAATTATGCCATTAACTTCTTAAATAATTATTCTTCCTTTTATGGTGTGACCTTTTAGGTTCTCCATATTAAACCTAGGTTGTGAATAAATCAATTAGAATAATTTAATCTCATTTAAATAAATAAATTAAACAAATAATTTATTTAAATAAATAATATTTATTCTACAATAGGATAAGCCTCTCCCAGCGATCAACGACTTTCCGGATAATATAGATTTCAACATTAATCATAAAAGAACCTTTGAGTAAATAGTCACCGCATAATTCAATCCTTCCACCATACAATGTCCCAATTAAATATAAGACATGTAATTCATCACAAGTCTTATTTTATTTAATTATATGTATTTCGATTCCTAAATGCACAACTCCTAATGAATCCAAATTAGAAACTACTTTCTAATTTCATTCCACCTTGCCAAGGATTCCCGGGTTGTCATTTATCGAATCACATAGACATTTCTCCTTTTACTAGAAGTGGTAGATTCTTTATTGATCATTCATTATCTTCATATATAACTTATTACACCCAAGCATACTTTTTTGATATACTCTAAGAGTCTTAAGGAATAAGTCAAAGTGTAATTCATTATATATAAGATACTATGATGATCTCAAGTCTAGAGGATCATTTGTACTACTATCACTACAGAATACCTATTGACGGTGTAAGTAAAACTCCATTAGGTATTCCTTAGCGAGTCACGCTCATTGAACTTATTCTCTAATAAGCACCTACATACTTGTTTTAGTGTCTCCACACAAATGATCATGAGATCAATCATCCTCATCCAATGAGCAAACAACGACGTATCAATCTATCCGGATTCATTAATCCCCTTTTTAGTAATCCATTGATTGGGAACATTTTAGTTTTAAGCTATCTAAGAATTTAGATCTCATTATCATGATCTTATCATGATTCTAAAAGCATTTCTTAAAACTATGGATTTATCACATATTATTAAAACAGCACCATGTAGATAATAAATGCCTTTAATAAATAATTCTTTTATTAATAAATAAATATGATTGATTACACAGTATATGTTTTATCATCATACATGATTGGCTTGTATGCATAATACTTTCATCTTCCCCTTCCAAGGCGATACTTTCAGAAAAATAAAAGATCCTACATCGAATTCTCTCTTTTCTCTGTGAGGATCTGCATACTTCTTCTACCTATCTTAAACAGCAACTAATCGAGTACGTATTAACTTCTCCATGTTCGCCATCTGTTGTACCATCTCAGGTCCAAACATCCGACTTTCAACCACCTCATCCTAACATAATGGAGTTCGGCACTTCCTTCCATACAACGCTTCGTAAGGCAGTATGCCTATACTAGCGTGAAAACTATTGTTGTACGAAAATTCCATCAACGGTAGATATTCGTCCTAACTCCCTTTGAAATCCATAACGCAAGATCTTAACATATCTTCTAACGTTTAAATTGTTCTTTCACTCTGACCATCCGTCTGAGGATGATACGTCGTACTCAATCTTAACTGCGTTCCCATTTGCTCTTGCAAACTCCTCCAAAAGTTCGATGTGAATCGTGGATCACGATCTGACACAATCGAAACAGGTACTCCATGCCTAGAAATAATTTCCTTGACATACAGCTTAGCTAACTGATCTAGGTTATACCTAACTCCTATTGGTAGAAAATGAGCCGATTTCGTCAATCGATCCACTATCACCCAAATAGCATCGTATCCTTTTCTTGTTGTTGGAAATCCCACCACAAAGTCCATTATGATGTGCTCCCATTTCTACTCTGGAATTTCTAACGGTTGCAACAACCCGCTAGGTCGTTGGTGTTCAGCCTTAACCTTTTGATAAGTTAAGCACCTACTAACGTATTCTGCTATCTCCCTTTTCATGTTCGGTCACCAAAAGTTCTGATGAAGGTCTTGATACATCTTCGTACTACCGGGATGTATCGAGTACCTCGAACTATGAGCCTCTATCATTATTTCTTCCTTTAATTTGGAATCATTTGGAACCCAAATTCTTCCTTCAAAATGAAGTAATCCCTCTTTATCGAGGTTATACCTAGTCTTTTCTTCATCTTATATCATCTTATTCATCTGCTTGCATTCCTCGTTGCTCAATTGTACTCCCCTAACCCGTTCCACTATGGTCAGTTGGGTTTCCATGGAAAATAACATTTCCACCGCTTCCTCTGGTAACTTAACTTCTAACTCCATTCTTGCCATCGCTTTTATCAACTCATTCTGAGTTGTTAACACTGACAGTTTCTCTCTACCCTTCCTACTTAGCGCATCGGCTACTACATTTGCCTTTCCCAGATGATATAAAATATCACAGTCATACTCTTTTATTAACTATAACCACCTTCTCTGTCTCATGTTCAACTCCTTCAGTGTAAAGATATATTTCAGACTTTTGTGGTCCGTATATATCTCACATTTCTCACCATATAGATAATGCTTCCATATCTTCAAGGCAAAAACTACTGCTGCCAATTCCAGATCGTGAGTAGGATAGACCTTCTCATAATACTTCAATTGACGTGACGTATACGCAATGACTTTGCCATGCTGTATGAGCACGCAACCCAGTCCTTTATGAGAAGCATCGCTATACACTACAAAGTTCCATGTATCATCGGGTAAGGACAATACAGGTGCCTCACTTAATCTCTTCTTCAACTCCTAAAAACTGTTCTCAT
Organism: Panax quinquefolius; assembly: GCA_020205615.1. Lineage (NCBI taxonomy): Eukaryota > Viridiplantae > Streptophyta > Magnoliopsida > Apiales > Araliaceae > Panax > Panax quinquefolius. The sequence continues at coordinate 78,474,249 of CM035159.1, read as the reverse complement.
ATTTTTCAGTCCACACATACTTCACCGACTTTCTTATTAGATTTGTTAACGGAGTAGCTATTTTAGAAAAGTCCAGAATGAACCTTCTATAGTATCCCGCTAACCAAAGAAAACTCCAAACCTCAGTTGGTATTTTTGGTTGCTCCCACTCATTAACTGCTTCTACTTTTGCTGGATCCACGAAAATGCCATCTTTATCAATAACATGTGACGCCCCCAAAATTAGGTATACGTCACCCATCTTGGGTCGCCACTTACATGGTACATAAATTCAAATACAACTTACTAACCTAACTCGTAGTATAATAATACGACATAAACCGTGAGTTTGAATACAAATATTGTCTACTAGATATTATACAAACTCAAAAGGAGTCCTCATTACAACTATTATCACACTATTTCACGTAATAGTGAGGACTACTAATGCTATCCTCCTCGACCATTACTCCGCTCCCCGACTCGTCCCAATTATGTTCTCATTTCCTTCAAGAGAACAAAGTGAAAGAAAGGTGAGCTCAACTAGCCCAAAGAAGAAATATTATGACTAAGATAATGCAAAATAAATTATCATTAGCCTTCAACAAAGTGTTAAACCGAAAAAATACAATAGTATAACCAGTTAATCTGCAGCTGAATATGCAATCCATTAAAAGAGTCAAGTAGAAAATAAAATCTACTATCTTTTAGGTTTTAAAAGGTTTTCATCAATTTTTATTGCTGAGACTCAGCTTAATAAATAAATCACCACATCTAATCATCCCTGTACCATGCTCAATGATTTTCATCAAATTATCAATGGTCATGACTATACCGAATCACCAATCGGTCATAATCATACCAAAAACTATCCATCAATCGCATTACAGTGCCACCGAGGACTTTTGTTACATCATTTATATCAAGCCATGATTATACCGAATGATCCTCGGTCATAATCATACTAAGTTCATCTACGCACGTAAGCCAAAGATAACATAATATAACGTGAGGATGATGATAATGACATAATAATTCAATAAAACAAGTTCAAGAATTATTTAATCCAGAATTATTAACGCCCAAATTGTCAACATGATCTTTGCTTTTGTAAAGTAAAATTCAAGAATAGTCAAGAATATTTCCATGAAAAGATATCGGATGAAACTCAAATATCAAAGATATTCTACTAATTTCATGGAGTATAGAAGTCAAAAGTTTTAACTCAACCGGGTATAATAAAGAATGGAATAACAAAAGAAATCACCACGCACGCGGTATTGTGATAGATGAAGTTATTCCAATAGAATAATAATAACGGAACCAGTCGTGTGAAATTCACAATCGATGGATGATCCAAATGTAATAATAAATGCTTAATAATAAACAATGGAACCAGTCCTGTAAAACACACGCACGTGATATTCCAAATGTAATAATAAATGCGGAATAATAAACAATGGAACCGTGTCCTAAAACACATGCATGTGATATTCCAAATGTAATAATAAAGAATGGAATAATGTAAGAAGATCACCAAGTATAGGGGATTCACATGATACAAGTTATTCCAATGTAATAAATAAGAATGGAATAACATAAGGATTTCACCAAGTATAGGGTATGCCGCATATACAAAAGTTATGTATAGGGTATACCACTTTTACGAAGTTATTCCAATGTAATAATAATGAATGGAATAATGTAAGTTCTCTTCATGAATAAGAAAGAATAACACTTTTACGTACAACAAATAATACCCCTTACCGTAAAAAGACATCGGATATCAAAGTAGTGAAGTACCGTATACTCTTCTTCTTTCTCTCTATAGATTTTCTCTCTATAGCTTCTCTCTATAATTTCTCTCTCTGAGAGTTTCAAAGTGAATTCGTAAGAAAATAATGAAGGAATGAGCTTCTATTTATAGGAAAATAGAATGCATAGTAATTAATCCATGAACTATCCCGTATTGATTTACTTTAATCAAGGTCCATATTTAAAGCAAAATCTTTTAAATAAAATATCATATATTCTATTTATATAAAAACATTTTACTATGCAAACACTATGCAACACTATGCAAAACACTATGCAAAATACTATGCAACACTATGCATAATAAAATATAATATATTCTATTTATAGAATAACTTTAATAAAGTATTATGTTTTATATAAAGATGTTTCGCTTTTTTATTACGTTAATAATACGAATAAAACAAAACATCATTATCGTTATAATAATTCATATTATTAATCGACAATAATGGAATCAAACCGAAAGTGACTTCTCACATAAGCATCAATAATCAATACCGCAGTAAAGGCTACTATGCAACCACACGACATCGTACTGCATTTTTTACTACCGAGTAGTTCAACAAAGATCCACTTAGTAAAACTTCCGCCAAGTATTTTATTAAAATATTTTGTCGTTTTCTCAATCCGATAATAATTACATTGTGGGGTCCACCAATGATTGAGTCGTTGTATGCGAATATTCCCTCGCTAAACCGAATATTCCCTAATTAATCTAATATAATATAACCACTTGCATACTTTGCAAAATTTATAAATACTACCCACAACTATAATATTATCTCAAATTCACACCATAATATTAAAAAATTATTTCTAGAAAATTTAAATCTTTATTGATAAAATCTGGGGTCTCACATAACATGTCCTAGAAATTGCACTCTCTCAAGCCAAAATTCAAACTTTGTGAATTTCGCATACAACTTCTCCTTCTTTAGTGTTTCCAACACTATTCTTAAATGTTCGCATGATCTTCCGACGCCTTAGAATGACTAGAATATCATCAATGAACACTATGATGAACTTGTCCAAATATCAAGTTAGAACACTCTGCTCATCATAACCATAAATGCGGTTTGGCGCATTAGTCAACCTAAACGACATCACCGTAAACTCAGAATGACCATAACGAGTTCTCGAACGCTTCGCCTTAGTGTACATCCTCCTTCCTCACTTTTAACTGATGATACCCCGTACGCAAATCTATCTTAGAAAAATACTTTGCCCCTTTCAACTAACCAAATAGATCATCGATCCTGGGCAACGGATATTTATTCTTAATCGTCAACTTGTTTAACTCTCGATAGTCGATACAAAGTCTTAACGACCCATCCTTCTTTTTTGACAAACAACACCGGGTGTTCCCAAGGAGACACACTTACTTGAATGTACTTGCTATATAATAGTTCTTGCAACTAAACCATTAACTCCTTCATCTCAATCGGCGCCATCCGATATGGTGCCCTTGAAACTCGTGTCGCTCCCTGTAATGTATCAATTACAAACTCAACCTCCCCCGTCCGTGGAATACCCTAGAATTCCTCCTAAATACATCCGCAAACTCTTGCACTATAGGTATCTCGTCCAAGGATGTTCCCACTCATTGGGTATCCACAACATGGCACAGAGATAAGCTACACACCCTTTCTCACATCTTCTAGCTTGTGTAATCATCGATGCATAACAAGAAGCGTCTCTTGATTTACTACTGAAAAACACCACCTTGGTTTTCTTAGAAAGTCAAGGTTTAAACTTTTCCTATAGCAATATATTATCGCCTTTATTGTTAACCAACCAATCCATACCAAGAATTACATCAATTCTTTTAACCTTATTTGCACCAAATCTACCGATAACTTATTCTAATTTCTACGCAACAATATTTATGAATATGTTCAATGGGATTATCTCTTCATTTGCTACCTTAACGCCTAAAGGTATTGGTAACTTCTTAGGGATTAAACCTAATCGCTAGCAAATTCACATGCTATAAAAGAACAAGTAGCACCTTTAGTCAAATAAAGACATAAGCATTTATCTTATCGACCGGAATAATACTTGCTACACACATCCGCTTGATGCAACCGCATCTTGGATGTATATATTAAACGACGAAATGAGGGTCTACCCAATCGATGGTGTTGGTCCAAGAATGGCTAATTTACCACTACCGTAACCATTATTTCCCTCTAAACCCTTCTTCTGGGCAATTTCTTGTCATGTGGTCCAACGACCCACGCATAAAACACCCCTGGTTCTTCTTACAGCTAGATAAATGGGTGACAAATGCCCTCCCGCCCACAAATAGAAGCACACCGATTTCCCTTTAAGCAGACTCCCATTTAAGTCTTTTCGCATGTCTTACATGCTTCGCTCTCCACTTGGCTCTCCTCGCTTACCCCAAAGATTCCTGTGGTTAAAACTCTTCCTCTTTGGCAAGTCACCGCTCACCGCAACTTCAAATTTTACTCACTCCCTCTAACTTACTCTTGTTCTTTCGCTTTTTTGTGGTAATCGAGACAATGCCTCACCACCACCTTCAAATTATAATCGCTTTTCCGTAATGGTCCCATAGAAGCACTCTAAAAACTAATATCCTACTATAGAGCTGGGTTTCAAGCCTGCCAAAACTCTCTTTTCTCCTCTCAGATTCACCACTGGTGTGGAGCAAACCTTGACAATTCATTGAACTTGGCGGCAGATATCTTTGAATCATATATCCCCCTCGCTAAGTTCTAGGAACTTAATCTCCATCCTACCTCGCATGCCAGTAGGGAAATAGTTTTCAAGAAGACCTTCTTAAACTGTTCTCCCACGCAATGCCTTCCGCTTCTAGCCCCACCCTTATGAGCCTCCCACCAAGAGTTGGCTTCCCTTCATCATGTAAGTCGCAAAAAGAAGTCTTCATATTTTCACCTACGCTTGTTATCACAAACGCCTTTTCAATTTCTTTCACCCATGTTTGGGACTCTAAAGGGTCCATCGTTCCTCGGAACTCAGGAGGACCCACACTCTTAAATTCCTTAAAGGTAGTTGTTCTTACTACCCCAGAAGCTACAGGAACCCTACCCCCATGATTCTCATTTTGAGACTCGGCCTCTTGGTTACGTTGTCTCTCGCTGGCAAGATAATTCGATTAAATAAATAAAGCTTTGTTATTATCTATTTAACTACTCGGTTATCATTTTCAATCAACAACAACCATTCATACCATAACAAGCACATTAAATAAAAACTTCATTATATTAATATGCTTTCATAGTCAAAACTATTTACATCAAGCTTCTTTAGCCAAAAGCTATTACATACTATCCCGCGATTGCCTTCTACAAAAATTGGGATTTACAAAAAGACTACCCTTTAATTATACAAAAGAGGGCTTTACGTCACTACCATATACATAAAAGATCTAACGATCTACTAACACCGCGAACCGATTCTCATATTTCGATTTGCCGAATCGACACTATATCTCGACTTATAAGATGTCGAGTCCGTCTCGACTCGATGGAATAACAAGCAATTTTCACTTGAAATCCTCATGAGCACACTTTGTGGATGTATGACATCCTAGCTATCTTCCGGTCTTTATCAACCAGCTTTTTTTGAAGTTCTAGAACCTCATCCTTATAGTCACGCGCTTTATCCGTCATAAGCACTTTCTCGTCGCGGTTTCAACTCAAAGTCTACCTCTCAGAGATTCCTTCGCCTCATATAGGCTGCTATCTCCTCATTCCGAAGTTTCTATCACATCACAAGCAGATGCACATTCCCATCCAACACGCATGTATACAATGATCTCATTACATCCGGAGGTGTTGTCCCCTGAGTAAGTATCACCGTATTAACCGATGTCACCTCCATTTCCTCCTCCACGTCTAGTATCTCATTAAGGTATGATGCTAAACCCATCGTCTCCTCGGAGTATTGCTCCTCAGAGATATACTCCTCAATGTCTGAGTCTTCTAGTAAAACTAACGGTACCTCCGCCACTGGCATTGGTACAATTTCAACTTGGTTCATTAACTCTTCACTCACAATGTGAATGTCTCTATACATCATGCTATCGATCGACATCTACAATAGCACATAACAAGTTGATTAGTACATAATACACAATAGTATAAGCATAAATCACATTTAGTTTATTTAAGATTAATTTTCATCTTTTAATTCTTTTGATACTAAGTTATCTCAATACCTTATTAATTCATTCAACGCAAATTCCTTTCTTCGGACTTTACCTTCCTTACGAGGTTATTAGCCTAAGGTTTTTCCCCCCTTAAGTTTAATAACCTAAGGCTTTGATACCAACCTGTGACGCCCCCAAATTCGGGTATCTTCCAACCCGACATATAGTGCTCCACTATACTAACATACATACAATCATTCCATTGAAATACAACAAAATGAAGGTAATTACTATCTTCTTATTATAATCAAAGTATAATCCTTCCCAGGTTCATAAACCGGTTACATTGTTCCTTGTTCATAATGTACAATACATAAAAACTTACTAATCTATTACACAATGGCTAAGCATCCATCTTAGTTTTGCCCTTATCTCTCTTAGCATTCTCAGGACGTTCATCCTTAATCGCAGCTTATATAATTCAAGCAAGAAGTGAGTAGCATAACAAAGAAGTTTAATAAAGGATAATGAAGAATACCACATTCGTGAATTATATAACAATTCCTACATAATCGAACAATAGTTATGAAGTATCATGAAACAATAATACTTTAATAGCTCATAACATCAATTCCCAAAGTATAGAATAGATTAGGAATTCGAACCTACGATGACCATAAACAAAGAATTTCAATTTTATACTTGAAAAGGATTTCACAAAGACTAAGGTCATTTCGTCCAGTACATTTTACGAGCACTTCTAGGTGAAGGGCTTCTTATTACTTACGAGCACTTACTTACAACCTAGGCTTCTTATTTATAGGAAAACAAGAGGAAGGGCTTTTTGGTCCAATGTCCCACCTCTTTACTATTCAACACTTTGTCACCAAGTAAAATACTTGGTGACCAAGTGATTTGCTTTACTTTCACACCAAGTGGTCAGCCCACCACCCCATGGTTCATCCCCATAGGTTGCCCCATGGGTTTTACCCATTCGGTGACCCACCGGTTCGATCCACGATTCGGTTTTCTTGCATTGGGCTTAATCAATCTAATATTGGGCCTTGAATTGGGCTTAACCAACTAATCCCTTGGGCTTGCTCATTCAAATAATTGGACTAATCATAAACCAACTCAAATGAATTAACATTAAGACTTAACTTAATTCTATAATACGAATCGTATTCTATACATACAATTCACATATTCTCTCCGTATACTACTCGCTCAATAATCGATTGTATTAGATTTACTCGTCAGATTATACATAGATACTAAATAGTACCATAATTGTATAACACTCGCATTAACCCTAACGCATTCCTCTACATCGCTTTCATGTGACGCCCCCAAAATAGGTATACACCACCCATTCTCGAAATCGCCAAATACATGGTACGTAAACAACTACAACTTTATTATCACAACAAGAAAACTGTGAGTTTAAATACAAATATTATCTTCTGATAATATCTATACTCAAATAAATCCTCATCACATTTATCGATACATTATTTTACAAAATGGTGAGGACTACTAAACAATCCTTTCTAAAACCTTCATTCCATACCCCACTCGTACTTCGCTATATTCTCGCCTCCCGAGAGAAGAATGGAACAAAAGGAAAAGGGTGAGCTCAACTAGCTCAAGAAGAATACTATGACTAAGATAATATACAACAAATTATCGTTAGTCTCCAACAGGAAAAAATCTGATAGAATACAATAGACAACAAGTTTCGCATCAATATTCGCAGCTTAAATAATAATTCATAAAGAGTTACGTAGAGAATGAAATCTACTATAATCTATGAATTTAATAAATTCATCATCAATATTTTATCCTCAGAACATCAATCAATATTCATCTCAAATCAAATATTCATCTTTGCACTACAGCCAAAGATATTCATCAATCCATCATGTTCATCTCAACACTGCTCATCTTTGCACTAAAGGCCAAAGATATTCATCACCATCATGTTCATTTAAACACTGCTCATCTTTGCACTACTACAGCCAAAGATATTCTTCAGAAATCATTCATCTTTGCACTACGTGCCAAAGATATTCAATAATATCATCATTTAAGACCGAGGATGATGAAAATATTTTTAAAGAACGAATCCAAAGAAACAAAAAAATGACAAGGATTAAGGATTAAGGATTCGTATTTGTTTTATCCATGTCCAACAATACCTCAAAAATAATCATAGTGGTGTAAAATTCAAGAATGATCCAAACATGGATACAATCGTAGCTAGTATCCGTATAGATATTTTGGACGAAAAGAAGAAATTTTATTTTTCTATGAATAGTGCCAGATACGTGAATAGTGTCAGATACGTGAATAAAGGCCGTATACGTGAATAGTAACTCTACACCAAAAGATAGAAATTCCACAAAAAAAACATCTTCACGCTTCATGAATAGTACTCGTGAATAAGAACTCGTGAATAGTAACTCATGAATAGAACTCGTGAATAAGAACTCATGAATAGTAACCCCGACATGAAAAGTTCCAAATTTGATAAAAACTTCAGATCAATATTTCAAAGATAATGATATCAAGAAATAATATCATTACGAAAAAAAATAATATCCTTACCTCAAAGAATCAAGATTTCTAAGGAAAGGTCGAAAGTGATGTCGAATGAAACTTGTACCGAATAAAGAACTCTCAAAGTATCTAAATACTCACAAAATACGCCAATAATATAGAGAGAAAGAGAGAAAACTTTGTTTCTAGTGTGATTTTCAATTCTAACTTAGCCCTCTATTTATAGAAAATGTTAGCCCACCAAGCGGCATTTTGACTGCTACACCGATGGCTTTACTCGCTACTATTGCCACCCACCACATTTGAAATAAAATTCAGCACATTTCTTCACCAACCACAAGTGGGGCCCACTCAATTCTAGAATTTTCCACCAAAATCAATTATAACCCTAATTTTCTAATCGATACCTCTTAAAATTCATAACAAATCATTCGTGCATTTTTAATCGGCTCAAAATTTGTGGACATATACTCAACTTATGTATGTATAACATACCCAAAAATTACTACAATCCAACTATTTGGATTAAAATTATAACCCCCAATATATCTCAAAACCCCGATTTAATTTTTTAATACCTCCAACTGATAAAATACCGATAAAACACCTCAACATTAATTTCTTCATTTATAACCACATAAATAAATCCATCATTTATATCCACATAAAATAAATATTTCTTTATCATATGAATCAATAATTAATTATTCACAAATAATATTACGTAATCACAATTATGACAACCAAAAGCTCCCCTGTGAAAGAGGGGCTTTCCGATAAGGATTTCTCCTCATCGGGCGCCGCAATTAGGTGACCAAACCTCTCCTCGATGTAACTTTCTAGACATTGCCAATAATGCTATCTAATAATATTATTCAAATAATATGAATTATTGATCCGATAATGGAGATAATGTGCAAAGTGACAATTATCGAACAACAATAATATAAAATATCAACGCAAAGAATTATCAATCAATAAAATAAAATATTGAATAAGAATTCATCGTGGAAAATTATCGTAAAGCGCCTTCTTCACGTAAGGATCAATAATTCAACAATACTCAGGCAATACCGCAGCTACATCAGGCAACCACGCCAGACATCGTATTTTAACCACCGGGTATTCCAATGCCTTAATCTGTAATAACTACGCCGTTATTTTTAACCAACTTATATTTGTCGCTTTCTTCATCCAATCGCTTTCCGCATATGGGGCCCACACACGGTCGCTACCATCAGCATTTAATATTCCCCGACAAAGATTTAATATTCCACGACCAAACGAATATTCCCCACAAAAAATGAATATTTTATAACCACTTGCTTATTTTGAAATATTTATGATTTAACCCTTAACTATCCACATTAATCAAATCAACCCTTACTATTTCAAAATAATAAATAAAGGAAATTCCTTTTATTTAAAAAAATTTCGGTCTTACAACCTCCCTCCTTATGAAATTTCATCCTCGAAATCGACGACGTACTCTGTGTTTCAAAAAGGTGAGGATACCTCGCTTTCATTTCCGCTTTCCAATTCCCAGTCATTTCCTCTATAAGCATGATTCCTCCACAAAACTTTTTAACTTGTGGTATGACCTTTCATGCAGTAGGGATATGCTCCTTCCTATCCAAGATCTTGATAGTACCTCCTCATACGCTAAGTCTTCTACTATCTCGTCCCGGTTCTAACTCAATAACGTGGTTCGGTCTTTCACATATTTACGAAATACGAGATATATGTGAAACACATTATGAACACGAGACATACTCGGAGGTAACGCAAGTCTATAAGCTACATTTCCTACTCCTAATCAAGAATTTGAAATGGACCAATAAATCGTGGATCGAGCTTTCCTCTCTTCCCAAATCTTGTAACTCCTTCCATGGAGCAACTCGCAACAATACACGATCCCCTACATTAAATTCCACGCCCTTTCGATGAAGATCCGCATAACTCTTTTGTCGATCTTGTGCCGCTTGTATACGCTGTCGAATCATTTGGATCTTTTCTTGAGTCATATCGTATTTCAACTCGGGTCCCAACAATGTTGCTTCACCCACCTCATCCCAACATATCGAGAAACGACATTTTCGGCCCATATAATGCTTCAATGGAGCCACACCTATACTTGCTCGATAACTGTTGTTGTAGGAGAATTCCACCAATGATAAATACTTATCCTAACCGCCTTGAAGTCTAGGACACGTAGTCTTAATAAATCTTCAAGAGTTTGAATAGTCCTCTCGATTGTCCGTCCGCTTGGGGATGGTATGTCAACTAAATCGCAAATCCGCGCTCCATAGCTTTTTGCAAGCTAACCCAAAATCTTGAAGTGAATCTTGGGTCACGATCCGAAACTATGGATACAGTATGCCATGCAACCTCACAATCTCATTTACGCATATACTAGCAAGACGCTCAAGGAATAAGTCTCCGTGATTCGGCAAGAAATGAGCGCATTTGGTTAATCTATCAACAATAACCCAAATAGCATTGATGCCTTTGAAAACCGTAGGAAGACCCGTGAACGAAATCCATAGTAATGTGTTCCCACTTCCATTCCTAATCTCAAGTGGTTGCAACGGACCCTTAGGTACAAGATGCTCGCCTTTACACGCTTGGCAAGTTAAACACATCGAGATAAACTTTGCAATCTCTCTTTTCATATTATTCCACCAAAATGTATGTCAAGATCACGATACATTTTAGTACTTCCAGATGGATTGCAAATGGTGTATCAGTGTGCCTCCATCATAATCTTGTACTTCAAATCGTAGTCGTTAGAACACAAAGTTTAGAGTGGACTCAAGTATTCCTTCTTCATCAATTCTCGCCCTAATAGCTCCTTCTTGTACTTTCTTCTTCATACGACATCACCTCCGGCCCGGCTGCTTGAGCAACCTTAACTTTTTCTATTAAAGTCGGCTCTACGCGATACTTGACATCATCGCACTCGCTCCTCGCGATATGATCTTCTACTCAATGCGCCAACACCACGCTCGCTTTTACTGTGATGGTATTGAATAGTGTGGTCGTAGTCTTTCAATAGCTCGAGCCAACGTCACCGCCAGATGTTGAGTTCTTTTTGAGTGAAGAAATATTTAAGGCTTTTATGATCCGAATATATCTCCACTTTCTCCCCATATAGATAGTGCCTCCATATCTTTAGCGCTGAAACGATCACCGCTAACTCTAGATCATGAGTAGGATAATTCCTCTCATACTCTTTAAGTTGTCATGAGGCATAGGCTATGACTTTCCCACGCTGCATGAGAACACATCCTAACCCTTTGCCTCAAGCATCATTGAGATAACAAATCCATCCGAACGTGATGGTATTGTTAGAACAGTGCCAAAATAAGTCTCCTCTTAAGCTCTTGGAAACTTTTCTCGATTCTTCGCTTCCAAACGAATTTTCAGATCCTTCCGAAAGTTAGTGAAGAATGGAGTAGCGATTCGAGAAAACCCTTCCACGAATCTCCGATAATAACCAATTAAGCCCAAAAGCTACGTGATTTCAACCACCACCGACTTTGCTTGCTCCTAACTTTGTATTGCTTCAATCTTCACGGATCAACAGATACTCCATGTTTTGACACCACATGCCCAAGAAAGGCTACTTCCTCAAGCCAAAACTCGCATTTCTTCAATTTGGCATATAGTTGGTTTTCACGAAGCCTTTGAGTACCAAATTTCAAATGGTGCTCATGATCTTCACGACTTTTGGAATATATAAGGATGTCATCAATAAAGACAACAACGAACCGATCCAAATATTCCTTGAATACTTGGCTCATCATATCCATGAAAGCCATAGGAGCATTAGTTAGTCCGAAAGACACGACTAAGAATTCATAATGCCCATACCGAGTTCTCAAGGCGCCTTTTGAATATCCTCGCCTAATTTTCAAATTGATGATATCCGTAATCTAAGATCGATTTTGAAAAAGAATTGTGCCCTCTTGCAATCGGTCAAACAAGTCATCAATACGAGGTAGAGGATACCAATTCTTGATGGTGACATGGTTCAATTCCCGATAGTCAATACAAAGTCGCATACTCCGCCTTTTCTTCTTTACTTAATAATAAAGCAGAGCACCCCAAGGAGATGTACTAGATTTAATGAAACCGATGTCCAACAATTCCTCAGTTGGACCTTTAACTCCCAAGTTCAATAGAGCCATTCGATATGGGGTTTTAGAAATGGGCTTTGTACTGTGTTCAAGATCAATAAAGAATTCAACTTCACGCTCGGGGTAGACCGGAAGTTCTTCAGAAATACGTTAGAAAGTCAATAACAACAGAATATTATTCAAATTTGACGTGTCTTTATTCAAATCCATAACATGGGCTAAGAAAGCTTGACATCCGCTTTTCAATAAACGAATAGCTTTATGATTAGATATGATAGTGATTGATTTTAATGGTTTAGTTGCTTGAATTGCATAACAAAGTTGGTTAGGAATATGAAAACTAACAACCTTACGAAAACAATCAATTTTGGCATGATGAGTAGTTAACCAATCAATCCCTAAAATCACATCAAAAGCAAGTATCTTTAAAGAGATAAGGTCAATGTAAGGTGATGGTGCCAACTTGAATCAAACAAGATTTATAAACAAAGGATGTGATGAAAGTTTCTCCCAACGGAGTTTCCACAGATAGGTCAAAGTCTAATTTCTCCTGAGTCAAGTTTAAACGCTGAGCACATGCAGAGAGATAAATGAATGGGTAGCACCGTAGATCAAGTAAGGTATAAACTTCAAGAATTTATAAATAGCTTACCCGTGATCACCTCGCTTGTTCCTCGATTATGACCAAATACAACAAACGCCTTCCCTAATCGCTGACTTTGACTTTTCTGGGATACTTTTTTGAGTCACCGTCCCACATGAACTAGGTTTCGCTACCATACAATCTCGAGCGATATGTCCTTCCTTTCCACAACTATAGCATACCTTGAATCACAGGCGCTTGACCGATATGTCCCTCTTTTCCGCATTTGTAGATATGACCGGTGGTCGCTTCTCCTCCCTTAGAACCAGCTTGCCACCACAGACCGCCGCCTTCACATAGTCGTTATTAAATCTCCTCTTTTAAAATCTCCTCCCGACTCGCTTCTTCGCTTTTCACGACCATGATTACCACCAGAGTGGTTACCATTTCGTCCGTCTGCTTTTTCTCCGCAGTTATCATTATTCTGCTGATCGCTATCTCCGTACGATCCTCGTTATGGTCCCTCACCGACCGTATTCGTTATCTCGCCTAATAATTGAGCCCTATTTACAACATCTGAATAAAGAGAAAGTTTACGAGAAATGAGATATCGACGATGCCGTGTTTCAAACCTCTAAGAAACATCCGCGCCATACGCTCCTCATTCTCCACCAAATGAGGTGCAAACTCGATAACTCGCAAACTTTGCCTCGCATCGAGACACCGCCATGTTGTTTTGCTCTAATCATGAACTCCACTTCCTTCATACGACGAACACTTTCGTGAAAGTATTTGTCATTAAATAGTCTCTCAAACGCCTCCCAAAACACATCGCCGAAAAGTACGGATTTGGTACGCTTCACGACTCTCCACCAAGAGTCCGCTTCGCCACTTTAACATAAAGGTGGCGAATGGAACCTTCTGTTCTCCGCATCCCAAGACATCGAATATCTTGGTAATTTGTTCGACCCATGTTTCCGCCATGATCGGATCTCGCTTTCCTTAAATTCGTGGTCCCAACTCTTTGAATCGCTTTCACGTGACAACCCGTGAATTGCTATCATTTCCTCCTCAGATTTTGAACACGAGTCTCCTCGTCTCGATTTTGCATGAACTGCAAAAAGCTTCTAAACATCCCTCGCTCATCATCTCGCTTCAGGTGTTGTGTTCACAGAGAGAACATTGCCACTTCACACAGCACGCTCTCCTCGCTGGTAAGTACAGCATCTCCACTTCGCCTCATTTACTCCATCATAATATTCTCACGACATTCTCAAATACCGCCATAAAACAAGGGTTAATTAAGGAAATCAATATATCACATAATATCCCTATATATCGACTCAACTAACAAATAAGCTTAGTAGGACACACTAGCGAAGGATTTACTCGCCTCTCCTCCTAGTTCTATTTCCCGATCTCCGCCAGAGATCATATCCCTAAGCTCGATATTAACCGCGACGCCCCCAAAATAGGTATACACCACCCATTCTCGAGTCGCCAAATACATGGTATGTAAACAACTACAACTTTATTATCACAACAAGAAACTGTGAGTTTAAATACAAATATTATCTTCTGACAATATCTATACTCAAATAAATCCTCATCACATTTATTGATACATTATTTTACAAAATGGTGAGGACTACTAAACAATCCTTTCTAAAACCTTCATTCCATACCCCACTCGCATTTCGCTATTTCTCGCCTCCCCGAGAAGAATGGAACAAAAGGAAAAGGGTGAGCTCAACTAGCTCAAGAAGAATACTATGACTAAGATAATATACAACAAATTATCGTTAGTCTCCAACAGGAAAAATCATAGAATACAATAGACAACAAGTTTCGCATCAATATTCGCAGCTGAAATAATAATTCATAGAAGAGTTACGTAGAGAATGAAATCTACTATAATCTATGAATTTAATAAATTCATCATCAATATTTTATCCTCAGAACATCAATCAATATTCATCTCAAATCAAATATTCATCTTTGACTACAGCCAAAGATATTCATCAATCCACCATGTTCATCTCAACACTGCTCATCTTTGCACTAAAGGCCAAAGATATTCATCGACGGCCATGTTCATTTAAACACTGCTCATCTTTGCACTACATGTGCCAAAGATATTCTTCAGAAATCATTCATCTTTGCACTACAGCCAAAGATATTCAATAATATCATCATTTAAGACCGAGGATGATGAAAAATATTTTTAAAGAACGAATCCAAAGAAACAAAATGACAAGGATTAAGGATTAAGGATTCGTACTTTGTTTTATCCATGTCCAACAATACCTCAAAAATAATCATAGTGGTGTAAAATTCAAGAATGATCAAAACATGGATACAATCGTAGAGCTAGTATCCGTAATAGATATTTTGGACTTAAAAGAAGAAATTTTATTTTTCTATGAATAAAGGCAGATACGTGAATAAAGGTCAGATATCGTGAATAAAGGCCAGATATCGTGAATAAGAACTCCGACACCAAAAAGATAGAAATTCCACAAAAAAACATCTTCACGCTTCATGAATAGTACTCGTGAATAGTAACTCGTGAATAAGAACTCGTGAATAGTAACTCATGAATAGTAACCCCGACATGAAAAGTTCCAAATTTGATAAAAACTTCAGATCAATATTTCAAAGATAATGATATCAAGAAATAATATCATTACGAAAAAAATAATATCCCTTACCTCAAAGAATCAAGATTTCTAAGGAAAGGCTCAAGTGATGTTTGAATGAAACTTGTAATCGAATAAAGAACTCTCAAAGTATCTAAATACTCACAAAATACGCCAATAATATAGAGAGAGAGAGAGAAAACTTTGTTTCTAGTGTGATTTTCAATTCTAACTTAGCCTCTATTTATAGAAAATGTTAGCCCGCCAAGGCATTTCTTGACCACTACCGATGGCTTTTACTCGCTACTATTGCCACCCACCACATTTGAAATAAAATTCAGCACATTTCTTCACCAACCACAAGTGGGGCCCACTCAATTCTAGAATTTTCCACCAAAATCAATTATAACCCCAATTTCCTAATCGTATACCCTCTTAAAATTCATAACAAATCATTCGTGCATTTTTAATTCGCTTCAAAATTTATGGACATATACTCAACTTATGTATGTATAACATACCCAAAAATTACCACAATCCAACTATTTGATTAAAAATTATAACCCCGCGCAATATATCTCAAAACCCCGATTTAATTTTTAATACCTCCAACTCCGATAAAATACCGATAAAACACCTCAACATTAACTTCTTCATTTATAACCACATAAATAAATCCATCATTTATATCCACATAAAATAAATATTTCTTTATCATATGAATCAATAATTAATTATTCACAAATAATATTACGTAATCACAATTATGACAACCAGCCGCTCCAGAAAGAGGGGCTCGATAAGGATTTCTCCTCATCGGGCGCCGCAATTAGGTGACCAAACCTCTCCTCGATGTAACTTTCTAGACATTGCCAATAATGCTATCTAATAATATTATTCAAATAATATGAATTATTGATCCGATAATGGAGATAATGTAAAAGTGACAATTATCAACAACAATAATATAAAATATCAACGCAAAGAATTATCAATCAATAAAATAAAATATCGAACAAGAATTCACCGTGAAAATTATTGAGTAGTGCCTTCACGTAAGGATCAATAATTCAACAATACTCGCAATACCGCAAGCCATCAGCAAAACCACGCCAGACATCGTATTTTAACCACCGGCATTCCAACAGCCTTAATCTGTAATAACTACGCCGTTATTTTTAACCAACTTATATTTGTCGCTTTTCTTCATCCAATCGCTTTCCATTATGGGGCCCACACATGGTCGCTACCGTCGCATTTAATATTCCCGACAAGCATTTAATATTCCACGACCAAACGAATATTCCCGACAAAAAAAATGAATATTTTATAACCACTTGCTTATTTTGAAATATTTATGATTTAACCCTTAACTATCCACATTAATCAAATCAACCCTTACTATTTCAAAATAATAAATAAAGGAAATTCCTTTTTATTTAAAAAAATTTCGGGGTCTTACATTTCATTTCCTTCTCGGAAATCAATATACTCAACCCTTAGGTTTTAAGTCCGCAGGTGGAAACTCTGTTTGCCATAAATGAAATATTATCGATATTTCATCTTATCTCGATATTCTATCATTACGCTGCTTTTAAAATTTCAAAATAATTCCCTTAACGTAAATCGGATGAATAGTATTTTTACGGAAATTTCTTAGAAAACAAATATTTTTTTCTGGGAAATTCCAAACAATTAATTCAAGCACATAGCTAGATTACTAACCATATAAGCACATTCTAGGTCATAGAACGACCTTCATATAGCTTACTCACATAATAACTCAATTAAATTCATTTAATTCACATAATCAAATAAAAATTTAATTGCAATAAAAATTCGATTTTCTCGGGCGTTACATTGAGCAAGTTTCTAAACCCTATCTTTTTACATTGAGAAAGCTTTCTAACTCTACTCTTTTGTTGAGTTAGTTCTATTATTACATTGTGTAACTTTATTCTTTTGATTGAGTGAATTTTGTTATCTTATCTATTATTGAATAAGTCAATCGTTCCTAAAGCTCATTCGAGCAAACTTTAACTCTAATGTTATTTAAAATTCTAATTTGATTGATTCATTCTAACTTGTTCATAGTTAGTCAAGTTTCTTAAGTTTTATTCTTGTATAATGAATGTAGTTTTGAATTCTCATCCTTATTATTGAACTGTTTTAATTCTTTGCATGAGTTAATACCTTGATGGGCAAGTTCTTGTTTTTAGCTTGCTATCAGTTAATGTACGTTCAATAATTTCATTTCTAATATTATAAAACTCTAACCTTAGCTTATTGATTGTTCAAAGCAAAGGTTTACCATTTTACTCATTTTGTTGAATACTTATGCTCAATAGTTATTTCTAGCATGAGTTTAATATGTATAATCAGTTCATTTATGTTTCTCAATCGTTCTATGTTGTATTAAAACATCTATTGTGATTATCAAACACTATTAATTCAACTAGTCCTCTAGTTGATGTTCGTTAAACTTTAAATTACCCTTGAAAGCTTATCCAAACCAAACTTTCTTTGGGGCAGACTTGTACTCTAAATACTGAGATGAACAACCCTATTATTATTAGGGGATAACTTACGCGTAGCGTTAAATGTTTGTGCACAATACATGGTACGAAGGGCTGATCCCCCTAAGTACGAGGAGTCCTTATAGTCTTATGACTGTTAAAGTTGGAGTTGAAAGATTACTCACAACTGTGGACATAGTTCATGGTCTTATGACCCTCAGTTAGATATATTCCATATTTTGGATTCCAGTGTTTGATTGTCATCGTTAGAGTACTATTCAGTTTTGATGAGCCTTTTGTTGGCAGTTATTCTCATGTTGATTCATTATTTTATCCAGTGAGTAATTGTTTTGCTCACTCTTGCATATTTATAAACTCAGTGCAGCTAAAGTGGAGAAGGTAGATGAACCTTCAACTAGCAAAGGAAAGGGAAAATTGTACAAGTGATGTTGATTTGTACTTTTATTTATTATGATAATCTTAGACTTTATTTTAATGATGCTATGTAATAATTTAATTCCGCATTTGAGTGACGTTTAAAGGTTAGATAACCTGGGATGCTTTGAGTTTAATTATGTAACCCTGTTTAAAGGGAGAATTTTTTTATTTTAACTATTATTTTATTTGGGTAGATAGTATGAATGTTTGAATAGTGAACACTAAATCTTGTGGGAATGAAGTACCTAGATTTGGGGGTCTCACAAAGGCTGTGGTCATTCGATTAAGTTATTTGAAGACGCTGAAAGGCAAGTTTTCTTAACGCTTGTCTAACTTTCAATTTAGTCAAGTTTTATGTGATTCATTGTACTGAATTGCACGACTAATTTTAAAGAAAGGTTCAATGCCAGATTTAACTCGGCTAGACTACTCGTAAGATATAGATTGATTGATATTCATATCTTTCTATATAGATATGTTAACGCTATCATATGCCAAGTAATTGGTACGGATGTGAAGGTAAGGTTTATCTATGAACAAACAAAAGTATTTTTCATCGATTATTCGATGGGCACGCGAGTTTGCCAAACGTTAAACGTAAATACGCTTTAACGAATGAGTGTCGATCAACATAGAGTACTATAGGTCGATCACCTAGAAGTGCTCGTAAGTAATGCGGATGTACTGACGCTTAGTCTTGGATATCCTTTTCAAGTATAAAAATAGAAAGCTATTGTTCATGGTCTATTATTGGGTTGTAATTCCTATTCTACTCTATACCTTGGGAATTGATGTTATGAAATGTTAAAGTATTATTGTTTCATAATACTTCATAACTATTTGTTCAGTTATGTATGAATTGTCATATAATTCACAAATGTGGTATTTGAAAGTAATATGCACACAAGCCAATCATGTTTGATGATAAAGCATATACTTTGTAACAATCTTATTCATTTATTAATAAAAAGTATTAATTTATTAAAGGCTTTTAATTATCTACATGATGTTGTTTTATAATATGTGATAAACTCATAGTTTTAAGCAATACTTTTAGAATAATGATGATGATCATTCTAATGAGATCTAAATTCTTAGAAAGCTTAAAACTAAAATAGTTCCCAATCGTTGGATTACTAAATTGGGGATTAGTGAATCCAGATAGATTGGTACATACGTTAACTTGCTCATCGATTGGATGAGGATGATTGATCTCATGATCATTTGTGTGGAGACACTAAAGCAAGTATGTAGGTGCTTATTAGAGAATAAGTTCATCGAACGCGGCTCGCTAAGCTAAGGAATACCTAATGGAGTTTATTTTTTGTCAATAGGAATTCCTCAGTAGTGATAGTAAGACAAGTAATCCTTGGACTTGAGATCATCATAGTATCTTGTGTATGATGAGTTATACTTTGACTTATTCCTTAAGACCCTTAGGGTATATCAAAGGGTATGCTTGGGTATAATAAGTTGTACATGGAGATAATGTATGATCAATAAAGAATCTACCACTTCTAATAAAAGAAGAGAATGTCCTATGTGATTCGATAAATGACAACCCAAAGAGTCCTTGGCAAGGCGTAATGAAATTATAAAGGAGTTTCTAATTTGCATTATTTGGAGTTGTGCATTTAAGGATCGAAATACATATAATTAAATAAAATAAGACTTGACAAAGAATTCCATGTCTTATATTTAATTGGGACATCAGTATGGTGGAAGGATTGAATTGTATGCAGAACTATTTACTCAAAGGTTCTTTAATGATTAATGTTGAAATCTATATTATCCGGAAAGTCGTTGATCGCTAGGAGGCTTATCCCTATCAGAGAATAAATATTATTTATTTAAATAAATTAATTGTTTAATTTATTTATTTAAATAAGATTAGAATTGTTCTAATTGATTTATTCACAACCGGTTTAATATGGAGAACCTAAAGGGTCACACCATAAAAGGAAGAAAAATTATTTAAGAAGTTAATGGCATAATCGTAATAATATGTTAAGTATATTTAATTTAATCTATGGTGATAGAATAAATTAAATAGCTTAATATTTATTATTTAATATTTTAGAAATATTAAATATAAATTAATAAGAGGAGTCTTATTAATATTATTACAATTATTATTATTTAATTTCTAAAAGAGTTTAGGAATTAATTTAATATAAGTACTCTAATTTATTCCTAATTGATTAGGAAGTTAAATTAATTAAAAGAGTTTAATTAATTATCCCTAATAAGATTAGGGAGCTTAATTAATTAAAAGAATTTAATTAATTAAATAAATCCCAATTCCTTAATTGTTAAGGTGGGTTGCCCACATCTATAAATAAGAGGAGTCTTATTATGGGTGGTGGGTTGTTGACTTTTACTAATACGTAATAATTCCAATTTGTTGGAGAGTACGCCCTTTCTATAGAGATAGAAAACTAGGGTTGAGCCAATATCCCTTTTTCTTGAATCATTATTATTCCTTGGTGGATCACCTCTAGAGGCCAAACATACGGGTGGCTAACGTTGATCAAATGAAGGAACAAAACCCCTGTGGATTCAAGTTGAACGCGAAAGGATTTAGAGGTGAACTTGTACACGAGGAAGCTTCGATCTTCAAGGGTATGATTTTATTCTTTATCTTTTCGCTTAATTAATAATTATGCATAAAGGGTGATCCGTATATGGTTTGTAAATTTTTTAAACTCGATTTTACACGCTTCCGCATTATTTTGCAATTTGATTGCGCACATGAATATTACAAACCTAACAGTATTACTATTATTCTTTAATAAACTTGCTGAGCTTGTTATGCTCACTTCTTGCGTGAATTATATGATTGCAGTTAAGGATGAACGTACTGAGAATGCTAAGAGAGATAAGGGCAAGGCTAAGATGGATACTTAACCATCGTGTAATAGATTAGTATGTTGGTATGTATTATACTTTACGAACAACAAACAATGTAATCGGTTTATGAACTTGGGAAGGATTATATTTTGATTGTAATAAGAAGATAGTAATTACATTCATTATGTTGTATTTCAATGGAATGATTGTATAGTTATGAGTACCGTGTAGCACCATATGTCGGGTTGGAAGATACCCGAATTTGGGGGCGTCACACTTAGATACCGATATAATTCGAAAGTAATTTCTCTTCCGGACGGTCTTTAAAATCTTAAATGGATAAATTTTTACAACGCAGATTAAATATAATATAATATATATACGTGAGTGAAACAAATCTTATCATACTTGCTTATATATATAAATTGGTATACGTATATATATATATATATATATATATATATATATATATATATCTATATTTAATATATCAAATATCATATAAAAAGTCGGATTTAGATATCAATATAATTCATAAGTAATTTCTCTTCCTATTTGTCTTTAAAATCCTAAATGGATTTTTATTGATATAGATACATTATATAAATATTGAAAATATTTATATAATTATCGATTAATGAAAGAAACAATTTGGTCAAGATTTAGATACGTATATAATTCTTGATGCTATTTTTTTGAAATTCTCCTAAGGTCTTAAAAATCCTAAGTGGCCAAATTTTCACAACGTAGATCAAATATAATATAATATATATAATGCAAGGAACAAATTTCTTCAAGTATTATTTAATTGATAAATCATATACTTGATAACTATCATTACAAGTATCTTTCTCACAAACTTACTCATTCATAAATTACTTGTTGCATCTTAAGTAATTTTATATGGTTATCTAAACTCAAAATTATATTTGATTAAACCATGAAACACACTCTTTAAAGAAAATCTTTTCTATATTTGTTTAATCTATAGAAACACATTCTTTATTTTAAAAAAGAAAATCTTTATAAAAGTGGACCAACTTTCATATATGCTTACCTGGAAGCATCCCACATAAAAGTCTTGAACTTTTATTTGATATTTGATCTTTAACTACATATCTGCTTATTTAGAAGCAAAGTCAAAATTAATCTTTTGTAAAAAGGAAAATGGTAGAGTTAGTTTATTTTATGTATCTGTGAGACAAACAAATTTTTTTGACCAAAACAGTAGTCTTAGAGAGGCTCACCGGAGTTGGGTCTCTAGTGTACTTGTGAGGTAAGGAAGAGATTGTTGTTTCAAGACCATATCATAGAATACTTCTAAACTCAAAAAAAAGGTACAATATAAATGAAGATAATGAAATTTCAATCCCTCTTCTAGATTTTTATTGGACTTTCAAATTGTTAATAGTAGATTTGTCTAAATAAAATTTATTATCCTCTACTTATAATTTTTATTTTTGTATAAACATTGTTAAAATTAATAGTGATGCATGTCTCAAAAGTAATTTATTTTTATTTTTTTTTAGAATGTAGATTTTTTTATTATATTTTTAGGAGAAATCATTTGACTCAATTAGAGATGCTAGACATTTGAAGTTAATTAAAATGACAAATAATTTTTTTGCGCCCTCACACATAATTTATAATCTATTGTAAAGTTGTATAATATATGTAGTCATAATTTATAATATATTGTAAAGTTGTATGATATGTGTAGTCGGCATAAGTATTATAGTAGTTGATAATATATTTGTTATAATAGTGTATGATTTCCTCCCAAGTCAATTGCTATAAAACTAGACCAATGGCCTAGTCTATGATGTAATTAATTTTGTTGGATTTATGTCCCCTTTACTTTGCCTATAAAGGCTACTTTTTATCAAATGAAAAAACACACCAACATAGGGAAAATTCCTAAAATTTCCATCTTACATCTTTTGTTATTTATTTAATTTTATAACATGTTATCAGCACGAAACTCCAATCAACTGAGATGGTAAAACTTTAAATTCTTGCAATTAAGCATTATACTACTAGCTTGGCTTTGCCGCCATTTATATTCTTTAACTATCAAATTATATTCATGTTTTGTTGTCCATTTTTAAATTTTGTTATTTACAGTGATACCATCTATCCTTGTTGATCTTACAAGACTTGGTGGAAAACTTTTTACCATTTATTAACTTGTGGGAATAACCTGACTACGCGGACTACCACATGCTTGGTGAATACCCTCCATGTTAATTCATTATTTTTGGGTATAATTTATCTACGCGGACTACCGCATGCCGTGAAGATCCATTTGAAGTTTTGTACATGTATTTTTTTATGATGTGTACAATAATACTTGTATATACATTAGTGATTGCATACCTTCTGACTAAAAGGATATGCTAATAAAATAAACGTTTATATATTTATGTTGTTTATATATTTATCATTGCTTGAGGTGGTGGCTTAGTGGTGGGAAGCCAGACATAAATCCCCACAAACGCGGGTTCGAGTCCTCGTAAACCCCACTATGTTCAAGCGATCTCACGCCCTAGATTTATTTGGGGGTAAGCTGAGTTATGCCAATGAAGACACTATTGAGGCCTCCAATTTTTTTTGGTTCTCATGCATTTATCTTTTCCCTATCATATATGCAATTATTTATAAATAATGGGAAATTATTATGTTTTAAACTAGAATAGATGGCAAACCTGGCAAAAATAGAATTTTCAATTTTGAAAATCTCTAGAGACAACTATTTGGCTTAGGTACTTGATGCAGAATTACACCTTAGTGCAAATGGGTTAGAAAAGACCATTGAATCAGGAAACAAAGCAATTACGGCACAAAATGCACAAGCCAAAATCTTTCTTCGTCATCACGTTTGATGAAACATTAAAAACTGAGTACTTAATAGTCAAAGATCCTTTGACCTTATGGACACAACTAAAGGAAAGATTTGACCACCAAAAAATTGGTTGTTCTCCTTAGTGCCAAATTTGAGTGGTTTAATTTAAGGCTACAAGATTATAAATCAATTAAAGAGTATAGTTCTAATGTCTATATAATAACCTCTACTTTGGCCTTTGTGTGGGGATCTAGTTTTTGAAAACCAAATGATAGAAAAGACGCTTTTTACTTTTCATCCCACCAATATGATTTTGTCACATCAATATAGACAAAGTAAGTTCACAAAATTTAGTGAATTATTGTCTATCCTTCTTGTTGCAAAAAAGAATAATGAATTGTTGTTGAAAAACCATCAAGTACGGTCAACGGGCTCTACCTCATTGCCAGACATTAACAGCACGTCATTCCAGCAGAATAAACGTAATAATGGATGACAAAATAATAAAAAGTTTCAGGGATGGAAAAATAAACGAGGCCATCATAACAATAAATTCCACAATCCCAACAATTCAGGGTACCAGAAGTGACAAGAGTCTGGGTCGGGTAAAAATAATGTTGCACAAAAAAAGAACAAACCAAATGTTTATTTCAGGTGTGGGGTGAAAGGGCATTGGTCGCATACCTGTCGTACGCCAAGGCATCTGATTAATTTATACCAGGAGTCTCAAAAGAGCAAAGAAAAGGTGGCGGAAATAAACTTTGTTAACCATCAATTGAATATTGTTGATGCTCCAACAATGACCAATAATGAGTAAAAGTTTAGAATCATTGTTGGACCTTCTGAAAGCATCCTTTGGGATATTGAATAATTTCTTATTTTAATTAAGCACCCTGCATGTATAATATTATTAGTTTTTCATTATGTACCTTACATGTATAATATTATATGTCCCTCATAATATTATGAATGAAATATTTTTGTTTTAATATATTTTTATATGTGTCAGATCAATTTTAATGGATATGGAAAATATGTGTTTAGCAGACAGTGCAACAACTCATACAATCCTTCAAAGTGAGAAATATTTTTCACAATTAACCAAAGCTAAGGGAAGCGTGGGAACTATTTATGGCATATCAAATTTAATCGAATGATTTTGAAAAGCTAGTCTCATGTTACCAAATGAGACAAAACTCTTCATAAAAAATGCTCTATATTCTAGTAAATCAAGAAGAAATTTGATTAGTTTTAAAGATATTTGACTAAATGGTTTTCACATTGAAACACCAAATGAAAATGATAATGAATATCTTCTCATCACTTCTACTATTTCTGAAAAGAAGAATATCCTAGAAAAACTTCATTCAATTTCTTCTAGGTTATATACTATGAAAATTAGAGCAATTGAGTCTCACACTGTTGTGATTCCAAAATTCATAGATCCCAAATCATTTATGCTTTGGCATGAAAGACTCGGTCATCCAGGCACGCCTATGATGCGTCACATTATTGAAAACTTTACTGGTCATCCTCTTAAAAATCAGAAAGTTTTTCCTAGTAGTGATTTTCCTTATGTTGCATGTTCCCAAGGAAAATTAATTATTTGACCATCACCAACAAAAGTTTATAATGAAAACTCAAAATTCCTAAAGAGAACTCAAGGAAACATTTGTGGACTCATTCATCCATTGTCTGGCCCATTTTGATATTTCATGATTTTAATATATGTTTCAACTAGATGGTCCCATGTTTGTCTCCTCTTTTCTCAAAATTTTGCATTCTCTAAACTTCTTGCTCAAATAATCTAGTTACGGGCTTAGTTCTCAGATCATCCAATCAAGTCAATTCGACTTGATAA
The DNA here is from genome assembly GCA_020205615.1 of Panax quinquefolius. Classification (NCBI taxonomy): domain Eukaryota; kingdom Viridiplantae; phylum Streptophyta; class Magnoliopsida; order Apiales; family Araliaceae; genus Panax; species Panax quinquefolius. The sequence goes on along the minus strand of CM035159.1, from coordinate 78,447,893 downwards.
TGCAGCTGAATTTTCATCAATGACATTTAATGACTTTTGCATGACTATTGGAATCTCTATTAAGCATTCTGTTCCCCATGTACATACACAAAATGGTTAAGCTGAATTTTTAATAAAAAGACTTCAACTGATTACACGTCCATTAATGTTAAAGGCTAATTTATCAACCTTAGTTTGGGGTCATGCAATTCTTCACGCTGCAGCCATCATTCGAACAAGCCCAACAACTCTTCATAAATATTCTCCTTTACAATTAGTTTTTGGTCAAATACCCAACATCTCACACCTTAAAGTTTTGGAAGTGTAGTATATGTTCCAATTGCACCTCCACAAAGGACTAAAATGGGAGCCCAACGAAGAATTGGAAGTTATGTTGGTTTTGATACTTCTTCTATTATTAGATATCTTGAGCCTTTAATTGGAGATATCTTTACTGCACATTATACAGATTGTCACTTTGATGAATTTGTATTTCCAACATTAGGAGGATAGAATTTTTTAAATAAGAAACCCTCAGAAATATCATGGAATGCATCAGAATTAAATTCACTTAATCCTCGCACATGACAATGTGAAATTGAAGTTTAAAAAATTATTTATTTACAAAATATTACAAATCAAATGTCAGATGCATTTAATGATGCAAGAAAAGAGATAAAATCACATACACTGCAAGTGAATGCTCCAGCAAAGATATAAATACCTATCGAAAAGTTAATTCCTAAGGAATTAACAAATAAGGCAACAAAAGAATCTAAACCAGGCCAGAAGCGTGGAAGACCAGTTGGTGTAAAATACACTGCACCACGAGAACAAAAGGCAAATAAGGGAGTTTCAGAAGTAATATCTTCTCCAGAAGTAGCATTCATTCCAAAAGCGGGAATACCCCCATAAGAGGTACAAGATCTCACCGAAGGGATAAGAGATGAATACCAAGAGATGATTTATGTACATGATGAGAAAATATGGGATCGAAGCAAAATCTTGATTGATGATATATTTGCTTTCTCTATAGCATTAGATATTACTATGATTTCTGACATGGTTCCTGAACCACAAAATATGGAAGAATGTCGGAAAAGAAAAGATTGACCAAAATGAAAAGATGCTATTCAAATCGAGCTACAATCATTATAGAAAAGAGAAGTATTTGGACCATTAGTCCAAACACCGCCGGGAGTAATCCCAATTGGAAACAAATGGGTATTTGTACAAAAGAAAAATGAGAAAAATAAAATTGTGAGATACAAAGCCCAACTTGTAGCTCAAGGTTTTTCACGAAGACTTAGTATTAATTATCATGATACATACTCTCCAGTAATGGATGGAGTCACTTTTTGCTTTTTACTAGGTATGGCTACCATTGAAGGTTTGGAAACACGTCTGATGGATGTTGTAACAAAATACCTATATAGCTCACTTGATAGTAAGATCTACATGAGAATTCCTAAAGGATTAAAATGGTTGAATCATAAAATCCCCACCATATATATTCAATCAATTTACAATGCTCATTATATGGGTTGAAATAGTCTGGTCCTATGTGGTATAATCGACTTAGTGATTATTTAATAAAAAATGGGTCTACAAATAATCAAGTATGCCCATGCGTTTTTATTAATTAAGAAAACACAAAGTGGACTTACCCTCACTATTGTATATGTGGATAATTTGAATCTTCTAGGTACTCTTGAGGAACTCACGAGAACTAGTACTTATTTAAAGAATGAATTTGAAATTAAAGATCTTGAAAAGACAAAATTCTATTTGGGAATATAAGTGGAACATTTAGCATATGGAATTTTTGTTCATCAATCCACATATATTAAAAAAAGATTCTCAGCCGTTTTCATATGGATAAAGCTCACCCTTTGACTACCCGATGGTTTTTCGATCTCTAGAAGTTGATAAAGATCTATTTCGACCTCTAGAAAGCGGGGAAGAAGTTATTGGACATGAAGTTCCATACCTAAGTCCAATAGGTGCTCTTATGTATCTTGCAAACTGTACACTACCCGATATTACTTTTGCTGTCAACTAGCTGGCAAGATACAGTTCTTCTCCAACTAAGAGGCATTGGGATAAGATCAAACACATTTTGAGATATCTCCGTGGAAGTATAGATCTTGGATTATTTTATCCAAGAGATTCAAAGTCAAGATTAGTTGAATATGCTGATGTAGGATATTTATCAGATCCACACAATGGGAGATCATAAACAAGTTATGTACTTACATATTGTGCCGTAGCTATATCCTGAAAATCCACAAAGAAAACCATGGCAGCTACATCTACAAATCACTCAAAGATTCTAACAATAAATGAAGCAAGTAGAGAGTGTGTTTGGTTGAGGTCAATTATTCAACATATCCAAGAGTCATGTGGATTACCATCAATCAAAGATATTCCTACAATTATGTATAAGGATAACGCTGCTTGCATTGCTCAACTTAGAGAAGGGTGCATAAGGGAGATAGAACAAAACACATTTCACCTAAATTCTTCTACACACATGAGCTGCAAAATAAGGGTGATATAGATGTGCATCAAATTCAATCATGTGATAATCTAGCCGACTTATTCACAAAGTCACTACTAAATGCAACATTTACAAAACTTCGGAATAAGATCGGAATGCATCGACTGAAAGACTTATCACACCATTTCATCAAAGAATAATGAATTCCTTTTGAGGGGGAGATATGTACTCTTTTTCCCTTCGCTAAGTTTTTTCCCACTGGGTTTTCTTAGCAAGATTTTTAATGAGACATAATCTTCTATCTTAAGAAATTAAGGGGGAATGTTATAATATTGTATGATTTCCTCCCAAGTCAATTGCTATAAAACTAGACCAATGTCCTAGTCTATAATGTAATTAATTTTGTTGAATTTGTGTCCCTTTTTCTTTGCCTATAAAAGGCCATTTTTTATCAAATGAAAAAACACACCAAGATAGAAAAAATATCTTAAAATTTCCATCTTACATCTCTTGTTATTTCTTCAATTTTATAACCATATTCAATTTTTTTAATTTAAGATATACACAAATATGAGAAGTATATTATAAAGTGCATACGAGTATTTTCTTGCATTTTTGTAAGTTAATTTCTTTTATATTTTTTAGAAAAGCCAATATATATAAACTCTTATATTATGTTTGTTTGCAAGCCTAATCACATATTTATTTTATAAGATTATTCATGAGATAATTTAAAATAATCTCATGTAATATTTGTTTTTTAGTATTAATTAAAGAATTGGATAAAAAAATATCGTTTGAACTATTATACCCTTACCAATAATAATATATTTTAAACTTGTTTATACATCAAAAAATGAACAATTAATTATAAATTTTAAATATTTGTTGAAATAAGTTAGTGAATTTTTAGTGCTTCATCGTGTTCTTCTTACGTGAAATATTTGAGAATCAAATTATCATAAATTAGCATATCAATTAATAAATAAATAGTGCAAAATACATGATATGTAAAATATTAAAATTTCATTAAAAATTAATAAAATTAAAATTAATTATTTTACTTGGCCACCAAAATTTAAAATCTAGAACTATGTAATTGTTGCAAGTTGTAACTCACTATGGGTGTGTTTGATAAAAATTGAATGAATCTGAATATGAATGAGCTGAATCTGAATCTGAATGAGTTAAATTTGAATCTGAATGAAAAAAGTTTTAATAATTGACATGTCTAAAACATCTGAATGACAAAACTTTATTATTTTACCCCTCTGAAAAAAATTCAAAATTGTTATAAATTTATTTAATATTACTTAATATAATAGTTAATATTATTTTTTAAATTTTTAATTTTTTTTTACTTCATTCAGCTGCTCATTCAGCCATTTAGCTTAAAAAATCTGACTTAGTCATTCAGCTCGTCCATCTTACCGATTCAACCATTCAGACCAAAATAAACGCACTTACCGATTCAGCCATTCAGATTTAGCTCCATTCAGCTCTAAACAAAGACCCTGTATGTAATTGTTGTAAGATGTACTTTTCAGTTTCAAGTGTTACGCCATTTGGTTATATCAAATAATTTAGAACAATAATATTATATTTTTTTGGTCATTGAAACATGTTATCAAAAAATAAAAAAAATAAATTTACTTAGGGGTGTTTGTTTAGAAATTGAATGGAGTTGAATCTGAATGGTACCGAATCGGTCAAATCGTTTGTTTTTGGTCTAAATGATCGAATCGGTAAGATGAATGAAACCGAATGGCTTAAGTCGATTTTTTTAATTTAATAAATTTGAATGAAGAAATTTGAATGAATTAAAAAAATTAAAAAAATAATATTAACTATTATATTAAGTAATATTAAATAAATTTACAACAATTTTAAATTTTTTTAGAGGGATAAAATAATAAATTTTTGTCATTCACATGTTTCAGACATATCAATTATCAAATAATTTTTTTCTTTTAGATTCAGATTCAACTCATTTAAATTCAGATTCAGCTCATTTATATTAGATTCATTCAGTTTTTATGAAATATTCTTAGTGACATAGTTGAATTAGTTGTTTCCGGCCATAGCCCATCAGTGACAAAATAGTTGAATTAGTGATAGCAGTGACTAACTGATATAACCATTACTCCGGGCGCCTCCGCGCCTCCTTATGCCCCAACCCTAAAAAACCACTACTGATTCAATCAAAACTCAACGATCACTCTCCCAGCTCCGATTTATACCAATCCAATAACCCTAAACATCTCAAAGCCACATTCTTTTTCAATCGGAATGGAATAAATCTTCGCCCTTTACAAAATAGATCAAGAAACTGAAGTGGCAGTGATTGGAAATAATGCCATTGTGGAATCTCAGAAGAAACCATTTTCAAGGGGTTGATTTGTTCATCTTCCCGAGGGTTAAAAGGGTCTCCAAAATTGCTGCCGCAGCTGGTTTTCATGGTCAGGCGCATGTAGAATCTCGCCCCTCTAATAACCCAGAGACCGTTTGGTTTATTAAGGTTTTATGCACTCTGTGTATTCGTAGCTCACCTTCTCTTGATATTTTCAGCTCTCATTATTTTCGGAATAATTTGAGTCCTTTTCTGGCATTCGAAGTTATAAAGCACGTAAATTTCAATTTCAAAAACCCCAAACTAGCTTTTAATTTCTTTCAGCTTACTAGGCTGAATTTGAAGCTTATTCATTCTTTTGTTACTTATAATTTGCTATTGAGGTCATTTTGTGAAATGGGTCTTCATGATTTGGCTAAATTGGTTCTTGATTGCATGAGGATGGATGGCTATCTGCTCGATAATTGGCTATTTGAATTTTTGGTGATGTCATTTGCGAATGCAGGCAAGTTTGAGATTGCCAAAGACTTGTTTATTGCTCAAGAGTTGTTAATTTCTCGGTCAAGTAAGGATAAAGTAGGGAAAACAAGTTCTTTTGTATATAATAATTTTTTGAGCTTTTTGGTGAAACTAAACCGGGTGAATGAGGCTGTAGGATTTTTTAGAGACCATATATTGAGATCAAAGTGCTACTTTCCCGATACTTGTACATTTAATATTGTACTCCGGGGAATGTGCAGAGCTGGGGAAGTTAATAAGGCTTCTGTTCTTTTCAATGATATGAGCAGTTTTGGTTGTTTGCCTGATGTTGTTTCTTATAATACCCTTATAAATGGTTTGTCTCGGATTGGTAATCTGGATAAAGCTCGTGAATTATTGAGAAAAATCCAGTCGCAAGATGATTTCTTACCGGATGTTGTCTCCTACACATCAGTTATATCAGGTTATTGCAAGCTGGGTGAGATGGAGAAGGCTTTAAATCTTTTTAATGAGATGATTAGTGATGGAATTAAACCGAGTTTGGTTACCTTTAATGCGCTTATTGATGGGTTTGGCAAGATTAATGACATGGGTTCAGCATTAAATATGTTTGAGAGGATGCTTATTCTTGGTTGTCCTCCTGATGTTGTCACCTTTACGTCTCTCGTTGATGGTCATTGTCGGATGGGACAGGTAGACCATGGTTTGAAAATTTGCAATGAAATGAAAGCAAGAAAGTTGCCTCCGAATGTGTATACTTTTTCTGTTATTATTAATGCCCTTTGCAAGCAAAATAGACTAAACGAGGCTCGAGATTTTTTAAAGCAGTTAAACTGTAGGGGGGATATTGTGCCACAACCATTTCTTTATAACCCTGTTATTGATGGGTTCTGTAAGGCCGGCAATGTTGACGAAGCCAATGTCATTGTTAAAGAAATGGAGGAGAAGAAATGCAACCCTGATAAACTGACATTCACTATTCTCATACTTGGGCATTGCATGAAATGTAAAATGTTGGAAGCCTTGAGCATTTTTAATAAGATGTTGGTAGTTGGTTGTACTCCAGATACTATTACTGTTAATTCATTGATATCTTGCCTTCGAAAGGCTGGGATGCCCAACGAAGCCTATAAGATAAGGCTAGCGGTATCAGGGTACTTAGATTCAAGTATGTCATCCTCTAGCAGGACTATTCCAAATATGGATATCCCAGTGGCTGTTAGTAAATAGGGCTTTTCAGTAGTGCAATTGGCTTTATGGGCCTAGCCGCATCCTTCCTCAGTCACACTTTGACATTAGGGAAAAAGTAAGTCAGTAAGTGGTATGTATTTTTCCCTTGTCTTTCTTGTATTAGTTTGTGGAACTATTTGTTGCAGTTTTTGTTTTAGCCCAATTATACACTGTTTGGTGATCAATTATGTATTTATGTCTGTACCTATAATGAGTGCATGACATCTTACTAGACGAAGAGAGGACGTAAAAAGTGTGGGAAAAGATGTATTCAGAGGGAAAGAAAGGAAATTATAGAAATAATAGCGAGAGAAGGATAACTTGAAGAGTCGTGTAACTCCAGTTGAAAGTAAATATCCCTATTATGCCATTCACCTCTGGACTAACCTCCCTGCTGAGCTACTTTATGATGTAATCAAACGACTGGAGGAGAGTGAAAGCACATGGCCTGCACGAAAGCATTTTGTTGCATGCTCTGCTGTTTGCAGGTCATGGAGGAGGAGCATGTGCAAGGATATTGTTAGAAATCCAGAGGTCTGTGGGAAGCTTACTTTTCCAGTTTCTCTAAAGCAGGTAGAATAGTCTCTCTCTGTGTGTGTGTGTGTGTGTGTTTTCCCTCGCTATAATTTAGTTTTTAGTAATGGATGAATGCAAGTCAATTTTTCTCCCTTCATGATATCAGTCATTCATAAGATTGACCTGAATTTGTATGGGCTGTGCTCTTACACGTTGATTTTATTTGCAACAGTTCAATGACTTGTTTCATACTGTTTGGGACAAAAATAGCTAAGTCTTGCTCATTGTTTTCTCAGCCAGGACCTCATGACGGAACTATTCAGTGCTTTATCAGGAGGGACAAGTCTAATTTAACATACCACCTTTTCCTGTGTCTTAGCCCTGGTGAGCATTTTGTTTAGCCTTTTGGTAGGCTCATTTTGTGTGTTTTAATATTCCTCTAGGGCACATCACTTTTTGGTTGATGAACTTGGTAACATAGCAAAAATAGTTGCATCTGACGCTTGTCTATCGTAGGATATGATTTTATGCTACTTCGATTTATTTGAAAATGCTTACTCATGCAATCACATCTTGTCAATTTCTTAGTTGCATAAATACCTATAGCATGTCTTTATCGTACTGGGCACATGCATACATAACTCGTGTCATGCTTTAGTAAGCAACAAGAATGTGATTTCTCATTCACTGTAAATTTGTTGGAGAATTTGTAAGAAACTTCAACGAAAGGAACTTACAAGTTACAACAGACAGAGGTCAACTGAAATGTGTTGGAATATTTATACCTAGTGTTTTGCCAATTGCAGTACTTTATCAAAGTCATGGTATCTTGGCACTAGTGGGGTGGGGGTAAATGTTAATATATTTTCTGTTGCAGGCAGTTGATGAAGAATTGATTTTTTAATATGATTCATTGAATGTTATTTACAATTGGCACAAAAAATCTATTTCCTGCTTCTGAATTCTCTTTTTTTTTATGTGGTTATTCTGTTTTGCAGCTTTACTAGTTGAGAATGGAAAATTTCTTCCATCTGCAAAAAGAACTCGGCGAACGACTTGCACAGGGTATGTTATCCCCATGGATGCGGACAACATTTCAAGATCAAGCAGTACCTATATTGGAAAGTTGAGGTAACAAAATGGAAATGCAATATCTGTTCAATTCTTGTATGTTTTTTCAATTCATTACTTAAAAGTTGCTTGAACTAACCTCTTCATATATCTGCCCTATACAATTTTTTTATTAAGCTAAACAAGAAAGGTAAAACGAAAAAACAAACACACCCAGTGGGACTGGAACCCACAATCGGCTGATTAGAAGTCAGACGCCTTATCCATTAGGCCATGGGTGCTAGTTGAATCCATTTTCTTGATGCATTATAAGAAAATCATGAAAAACAATAATTAAAACATGTGAGTCCTTTATTAGTCGAAAAATATGTATATTGGTCTTCTTTTTCCTAGGATTGAGCAAGACAGTATGCAAGTAAGATCAGACCTCCAAATTAATTTGAACTTAAACATCACCTCTTAGATACTTAGAAGAAGAGTTGTAGCTGCAAAACATAGATGATGTCCATTGCTCTTAAATGTATAACTAGCTGGAGTATGATTGAGAGAAATTGCTGACTTCTTTACCTTCCAATATTCCAGGAAATACAAAGTTAATTCATCCATCCCATTTAGGTATCAGCAGTCAACATTGTTCTTAGTTTATGGGAACAATTGGAACATATTAAATGTGATACATGGAGTCACATTTACAGTCCATTTTCTAATAAATTGCAATGGTTTTGTAATTTTGAAAACATATTAGGACATACAAAATGGGCCTAAACCTTAACTTTTAACAGGGAAAGAAAAAAAAGGTGTAAAATTATAGCACTAATTGGAACTTTTGAAGAAGGTACAGAAACATAGGTAATTTGAATTTTGAAATCCCTTGTTTATAGGAAAACTTGCTCTTAGTTAGTTTTGACCCGCTTGATTTCTTTCAGGATTTTATTATTTTCATACTTAATTTACAGAAAAAGAATAAAATGTCAAATCTTGTACATGTATTATTTGACTACCCTTAAACAAAAATTTTGGCTGTCCCTGGCTGCCTGATTTTACAGTTTAGCTTCAGAAGAACCGAGTGGTTGTTTCATCACACCCGTTGGTCGTTGATTTCACATTGTCAGTTGATTGATCTGCACTTTTTTTTAATGAATCAAAAACTTTCTAATGAGCTATTTGTTTTATTTCATCAGATCTATGTTTTGTTTCCTTGATTGATTTAGATCTATTTTTTGTTTTATTTTTATTTTTGTATTTGTTTTGGTACAAGGAGGTACATTGTTTTTTGGAACTTTTTTTATTCTGTTGATATATCAGCTCTTTTTTTAAATAATTTAATTTCTTTTACATACTAACCTTCATACTAATTATTTCATACTAATTTATTTTTTTAGAATTCATACTTTCTAATTATAGTTACTAACAGGCATCTTTTAAGAAGAAGCTAAAACAATATGAACATTAGTGGAGAACCATTGCTCATCTCATTTTTTCTATTGTTTTCCATATTTTGCCTATTTGTAAATTTGTCCTCTTTGTGCTAAATTGTAAGGACCAACATTTATATAAACTTAAAATGGAGTGAACAAACCTAAGGTATGATCGCACCTTACAAAAACTACATGTCTGGGATTTAGTCCGGGTCAATGTTTTCCTTGGGATGATTGATTTTTAATAAAAGAGAGAAAATAAAATTATATATTGTGAAGTTCAGTTTCGATCAAACTCTAAATTATCTTTCTTTTTTTGACATGTTACATTTGTAAACAGAATTGCTAGGAACACATTTTGATGATATATACTCTCATTGTCCTAAAGAAGGTGAACTATTTTTAACATTAATTAATTCCTTCCTGTTATTGTCATAATATCATGTTTTTAGCTTTGGCTAATTTTACTTTATTTTTTGATTTTTAATGGGCACCTTAGGATGTTCAATCGTCAAATGACTCGGGATAGATTTCTCTTTTTGTCAATAGGCATTTGATAAAATTCTTGAATGCATATACATGAACAGTTTATTGCAACTGGAAATGAAAAGATTACAATTTATTAGTCAGTAGGCATTTAATTGATTAAATGATCTCTCATGGGTCAAAACACAAAAACAATTTTTTTTATAATGTATAAAAGACGATAACAAATTTTTTGGTACTGATTTTTGGTTTTGAATCATTTTCATTCTTCGGCGAATTGGAGTACTGAGTTTCATTATTTCTGTGTTTGGGTTATAAATATGTGACCCTCCATTAACTGATGCAATATTCATTATGTGCTAATCTGTCAAAATTCCTCTCCCTCTCACCTCACTGTGGTTATCTACATCAACATCAGCTCTCTTTCACATAATCAATGTGAACCTCTTGCAAGCGAGGTCGACACATCTGGCAGCGGTTCTCACTGGATTACTGGAATCTGGTGAATCTCTATCACTTTGATTCTAGCTTAATTTTCTGAAATTGTGTGTGTGTGTGGTTTTGTTATTCTGACGATATCATATAGTTTGTATAGAATATAGGTCTTTGTGTTGTAGGTAGCATTCAAATTCAAGCATTTACTTGAAGAAAATAAATAAATAAGGGGAATGCACTCAAATACATGAGAATCATATTTTATTAGCTGTTTCTTTTTTACTGTGTCTTATGTCTATGGCATATAAGTCAACGACTATAATACTCTGATAATCTTTTAAAGAGAATCTCTTGCAATATAATCCTACTGTCTCAAGTTTTAGAATAATTCTACTTATATTAGGAGTATTATAAATTGAATGCATTTTTAAGTACTGTTTAAGCATACATATTTTCAAAGTTTTATCTGAGCACTAACTTTATCTGCTTTAGAAGACACCAATGCATTGATGCCTCATGCTAAATACATCTATATTATGTATATATTTATGTAGGTTAAGTTTGAAATATTGTAGATATAATCAATTTTTTGCATATTGGGTATCGAGAGATGGTTTGATAGTGGAATTATGATGACAAACTTGAGAATGTTGCGTCAATTTTATCGACCACCACTAAAGTGAACTTTTTTTGTGGAACAAAAAAAAATGGCAAATGGATTCTTTTTGTAGACCAGAGGGAATATACTTTTTAGTGAGTTAGATAGTAGTCTTGAGAATATTGAGTTGGTGTTAGATTTGTGGATTCTTTAAAGAGCAAAACAGGGGAATTTTAAGCTATGCAATTCTTTCTTTTTTTACTGTTTATGAAGCATTTGTTTTTTTTTTGTTTATCTAACTTATATTTGTATTTCATTTTTGGTGCACCTTAGTTTTTGATTGCCGGAATCAATTTGAGCAACTTCTGTTGCTTGCTTATTGGTGGCGAATAACTTCAGTTTCTCCCGTGGCTTAAGATTCTTTACTCTATTATGTAGACTTCCGTTTTAAAGGGAATTAATGAAATGAAATGTGGAGATAAAATCACACAAAAAACTTTTAAATACAGATGTAGCTTCATGTCCTTTTGCAATGGACCACTTGTGGTTAATTATAACATTCTCCAGTTTTGTTTGTTTCTGTTATATACACTCAACATGATCTCTTTTGCAGTATATTTACGAAGGCGCAAGGATGCCTGGATTGGATTCGACTCGAACTCTAACAACAGATTTTTCTCGCTGAAGAACGGCAAGAATCTAAGCAGCTTGCTAAGAGAAGATGGAAATGGAATCGCGATGGCATGATTACTAATCAAGTTTTATCGAATGTTTATAGTTTGGTTTAACATTCTATTCTTCTGTTTTTAACTTTATAACTCCTTTTTCTTCTTCTTCTTATTCTTCCCTCATTTTGTAGTCTGTTTTCCTTTCCTTGATCACTCCTTTTATAACCCCTAAACCTTAACATAATCTATTTCTCTTCTTAATTTTTTTTTAACACGGCTTAATTGTGCCAGAGAGATTAGTGCTTTATAAAGCTAGAACATCTTGATGAGGAGTCCCTTGCTGCTAGTTGAATAATGCTTTATGTCAACCAGTTTCCCTTCATCAACAATCCGAAATGTAATATTTATATATAACGCTAAATGTGTATGGGTAGAAATTCGAGATGTATAAGGGAGATTACTACTAATGTATGCTATACAATTTAGCTTTGGCAAGCAGGTCAGCAGGATGGAAAGCTGAGTTACAATTGTTCAAGTCACATTATATGCCCCTCTTGATTAGGGCTGAAAACGAGTCGAATTTCAGTGAACACTCTAATATTTAGATTCGGCTCGACTTGAAAAAATTGAACTTGAATTCGATAAGAAATTTTTAATTTTGCGCTAGATTTGACTCGGATCATTACTCGGACCTACTTGGCTCGTAAGTATTTGACTCGTTTATAAAACGAGTTACTCACGAACTTTCAAATCGAGTTTCGAATATGAACCATGTCGTTTAATACTGAATCACTACATATTAAATTGATTATTGACCTAATATTTATATATAAAAGTCTTTTATTTTTATTTATGTAAAGAAATTATAAAGAATGTAATATGAATTGACAATCAATTCACTGATTTATTCAAGTACAAGTTTACACAATTTAATACTCCACTTTATAAATTATAAAGATTGATATAAATATCACATATTTAACTTATTAGTATGGATCAGACCAGTATTCGAATATGATCCATTGAAAAAATGAAATACTTGAACCATAATCGGAATGTAATATTGGTATATTTCGAATTTGACTCAGTATGTCGTTAAATGAAAAAGCAGTATGGATCATATTCACTCAAATCAACTTCAATCCGAGCTTTTGATCATATTTTTCGAATCGATCTCGGTAAGTATCGAGCTACTACTTTTCTAACTTAACACCCCTACTCTTGATGGGTTAAAAATATTAATTTATAGTTTTGATGATAACAAAAATAGCTAATAAGAGGAAATTAAAATGAAGAATAAAAGATTTTATTTAGAAAACCTAGGTTAGAATTATCCCCATAAGAATTATAATTGTATTGCGTGTGCTTAAAATTAAATTATTGTGCTTATATAAACTATTAAATTATTTTCATAAATATTAACTTAAAAAATTATTAACTTTTTATGGGCTAGATAACCTTGGGCTAAGAAGACAAAGTGAGTCCAAAAAATTCCTTGTAGGCCGAATTTTTGTGCTTGTGCTATTTAACTTTTGTTTGGATAAAGCTCACTTATAGTTAAAATGAAGGGTTCTTTACATAAGTATACAACAAATAGAAAGTAATTACAAGAAAAGTGCATCAACCAAATATTTACAAAAAGATTGTACATATTACAAAAATAGTACAATTCACATTAATAAGGAAACCTAAAATCAAGGACAAATAACTGCCATAATTAATAATTCAAATTCAAAAATTTGGATCTAACAACAAAAATAAATTCAAATTTAAATTCAAATTAAATATTCAATTCAAATCTTCATCTCCCTCACATACACTTTGAAATAATAGTCCGCCATACACCGCCACTACACCTCACATACTCGTCATGCTATTACATTGCTTGAATCTCCGATTGTCTAAAACGCCAATGAGAATAAGAAGAAGATTAAGCCCTACAAAAAGTTTAAAATAAATAAATGTAACTATTAATGTTACAAATTTTTTTATAACTATTTTGTTACTTATAAATAATAAAATGGTTACCTTTGTATGAATGGTTGGCTACCAACTCCATCACATTCAAACAAAATTGGTAACTTAATAAAACTGAATTGGTAACCAAACTTTTATACCAAGGTAACCAAATTTTTATACTAAGATAACTAATTTATCTTCACACCTGCAGTATGAATTAGTTACATTCGTCTGAAAGTTTGGCAACCAACTGCATGAATGTTTGACTACCAAATCAGATTATATGCAAAATAATTTAGAAACTTAATAAAATGCAATTGGTTACCTTGGTATGAAGGTTTGACTACCAACCGCATTATGAAAAACTACGAAGCAGAAAGGATAGTAACGCCGTAAAAGCAGGCGATGGTACCCAAAGTTTGAATGACTTGAAACAATTCAAGCTGAATCCTCTTTATGACAACTTGCATTTAGTATTCTAATCCCCATGTTTACTGTATGCGTGGCGGTGACATTTCATCGGAGAATGAACTGAAAAAATCTATTACTGATTCCCGAGATCAAGGAAACCTCAGTGAATTATTAAATGAAATGGCATCTCTGAAGGAGAGAAATTAATCATTGGAAGGTGAATTGAAGGATATGCAAGAGAGATATTCGGAGATAAGTATGAAGTTTGCAGAAGTAGAGGGTGAAAGAAAACAACTTGTAATGAGACTACGAAACATTAAGAATTAAAAAAAAAGTTAGCCACTCCTCCCTGAAGTATTGGAAACTTGAGACCCGTTGAAGACGCTGGATACCTCTCTGAACGTGGAGAGTCTAGATGTTACATTCCTGTTGGAATCTCTCACAATAAAATATGGTGTAAATTGGTATATGTTTTTTTTCCCTTTCCAGATGATACAAGTCTTCCCTTTCGAATATAGTACAAATTTACAAAGTAGTTCTACCATATAAGTTGAATGAAGAAGAAGGGTGATGACTAACTGCAGTTGTTATAGATGAGGAGAGAGAGAAGAAGCCATGGGTATAACTAATCCCTAAATTAAGGAATTCTAATTGAATACTAATTCCCTAAATTAAGGAATCCTAATTGCACAAATATTATAAATAAATATGGAAGTGTATTAGTTGTGTAAAAATTTTATGAGTAGACTATTGTTGTAATTATTTTTAAAAAATATAATAGAATATGTAATTCATCCTAAAATGAATTATCTTAGCTAAGGCCAATCTTACAAGAAATGCATATTTATAAGCCCAATGATAATTGGATTAATATACTAGATTGAGTATATGGGTTTTGAAACTTATGGTTCATCATCATTTAGCTATTGTATTTATTTTTCTCATTGTTGGTCATATGTTTAGAACTAACTTTGGTATTGGGCACAGTATGAACGATCTTTTAGATCCACACCAGAATAAATATAGTTTTTCGAAAAAACCTGCTAGTGGAGGAAGACCTCCTAGGGATAAGAGACATAGGGCTAAAGAGAGAGCCAAAAAAGGATCTTTCGTGTATTCCTCTCTATTTGTAATCCAATATACAAATCAATTGGTTCTGCCAAGCTAGTTATATGTGTATTGTCAAATGAAAATTTATAAATCCCAAAATCTTAAAAATGTTCAAAAACTATTTTCCTGAACCAAACTAAATGTCCTACATGACAATAATAGAAGGCAAATAAATATACATATAAAATATATAGGAGAATGATATTTACTATATATCATTCCCCTATATGTGTGCGCGCGCGCTCATATCTTCCTACTTGGCTAAAATAAAAAATATAAGATTCATCTAACCCTCGGTTTTTAGCCTCAACCAATGATCTTAGTCACTCAAATCTTTTTTGGTAATGAGCAACAATGGAAGTCTGTTGTAGTCTGTTAAATTCAGCTAAAACATTGTTAAAAGAAGTCTATCCAAACCTCACTTCTATGTCCTCTATGAATTGGGTCCAAGTTAACGTAGGGTGAGAGTTTTGGTAAGCTAAATACCAAGAACCAGTATCACCCTCTAGATCCAAGACAACACACTCATCAACTTCTGCTCATTAGTCATAGTATACATCTTAAAAAATTAATCACATTTCATGATCCAATTTCGAGTATCAGTTCCATTGAATAAGGAAAAATCATGACCCAAATTCTGATTTCTAGTCTTCGAACTCGAACTCTTATCCTCCCAAACTCTCTTGATTATACCGTTAAGACCCTCCTTAAATCTTTTAGCTCGAGCTCTCGTCACGGGACCAATCGGAACTCACACTATATCTACTCCATGATTTCCATTCCCATCCAAGCTAGGCATGTCCTCATCATTCCTCTCCTTTTGAAAAGGATTTGTCCTCAGATCATCACCTACATCAAACAGACTTAGATCAATAACATTGATTGTTGCACTAACACTATACTCACTTGGCAATTCCAGTTTGTAGGCATTGTCATTAATGCGCTCAAGAACTTGAAATGGATCATCGCCTCTAGGAAGCAATTTAGATCTCCTTTGAGGCGAAAATCTTTCTTTACGCATATACAGTCATACCCAATCTCTTGGTTCAAATATGACTTGACGTCGACCCTTGTTGGCTTGTTTGGCATATTGTTTCATCCTCCTTTCAATGTCGAGTCTCGCCTTCTCATATATCTGCTAAACAAATTTAGACTTCTTCATTCCATCCATTTTAGTAAATTCAGAAACAGGTCATGGTGATAAATCCAATGTAGTTAAAGGATTAAAACTATAAACAATTTCAAATGGTAAAAATTTAGTAGCAGAATAAACTAAACAATTATAAGCAGACTCAACATGCGGTAAACATTCTTCCCAATGACTGATATTATTTTTTAATGATAGCCCTTAACAAAGCAGACAAATTTCTATTAACCACTTCAGTTTGGCCATCCGTTTATGGATGACAAGTAGTAGAAAATAATAGTTTAGTTCCCAATTTAAACCACAAAATCTTCCAAAAATAGCTTAAGAACTTTGCATCTCAATCAGAAACAATTGTTCTAGGCATACCATGCAATCGTACAGTTTCTTTAAAGAACAAGTCAGCTATATGGGATGCATTATCAGTTTTGTGGCATGGAATAAAATGTGTTATCTTTGAAAATCTATCCACAATCACAAATATAGAGTCATTACCATGCTTTGACCTAGGTAAACCCAACACAAAGTCCATAGACAAATCAATCCAAGGTTCATTAGGTATAGGCAACGGTGTATAAAATCTATGGGGTTGAACACGAGACTTAGATTTTTAATAGGTAATACCTCTATCATAAATTCACTCGACATATTGTTTCATATGAGGCCAATAAAAATATTCTTTCAAAATGGCCAAAGTTTTATCAACACCAAAGTGTCCCATCAAACCACCCCCATGTGATTCCCTAACCAATAACTCACGTAAATAACTTGCAGGCATACACAATTTATTCTCACGAAACAAAAATCCATCAATTTTAAAGTATTTTCCCACAACATTCTTTTCACAAGTTTTAAACTCTTCACCAAAATCAAGGTCATTATCATACAATTCTTTGGTTCGTTCAAAACCAAGTAATTTTGTATCAAACATATTTAACAACATGTACCTTCACGAAAGAACATCTGCAACAACATTTTTCTTACCATGCTTGTATCGAATGACATATGGGAATGTCTCGATAAATTTCATCCATCGCGCATGCCTCTTGTTCAACTTGTGTTGACCCTTCTAATACTTCAATGATTCATGATCAGTATCAATCACAAACTCCTTTGGGCCACAGGCACTACAACAAAAAAGCTTATCAGCGACCGCATATCTGCGACCGCATGAGGTCGCAGATGATCATTAGCGACCGAATGCAGTCGCTAATATTAGTCGCACATAATCTGGCCGCTGGGTGGACATCAGCGACCATTATTAGCGACCGATGTATCAGCGACCACCATCAGCGACCGACACCGTCGCTAATCTGAGTTATGATGTGTTAGTTGTCAGGGCACGTGGCACACATGTCAGTGACCAACAATAGTGATTGATGCAGTCGCTAAGTTCCCAAAGGCCATCATCGACCACTCTATAGTATTAGCGACCGCATGCAGTCCCTGATGTTAATATTTTTTTAAAATTTAATTTCCCTGTTTTATGGATTTCCCAAAAAAACTATACCCTGCTTTGTACCTGCTTTCTATCCCAACACACAACAGTATATATAAGCATTCATATAAACATCCATTCATGATTTATATATATCCCAACACATCCACAATAGTATATATAAACATCCATCCATATGTAGACACGTAAACTAATACAATTGTCCAAAGAATGAATATAAAAGTACAAGGCTTTAAATATCTAAAAAACAAGTCCAGCTCTTCATGCATCATCCAAATTAGTAGGACCCTATAATTAACAAAAGAATAAAATATGTTATATGTGTTGATACTGCTATGACTTAGGGAAAGCTAAACAATAAAAATTATTTAAACATAAGTAAGATAGTAACAATATCTATGTATACCTGATCGCCATCCTGATGTCGTGCTGCTGCTGCCACTGCATCCGCTAACTCATCAGGACTTAGAGACTGCAGATGCCCGCCCAGTATACGAAGAAGATCACGATCTTGATAGGTCACTCTCACACAATCAGCAAGAGTATGATAGGCTTGATGACCTGATGACTGGGTAGCAGAACTGCCTGTGCCACTGATGGTCGGGCGTCTTTTTTGTCCTTGGCCTTTAACGTAATTTTTCTTCATGACTGACGCCCTCTCCCACAATTCTTGATCAATCGGCGACGCGCAGGTGTCTTTAGGATAAATACTGCTTCATTAAGCTCTTATAAGTGTCCTGTTAGAAGGTTAAGAATTAAATAGTTAAAAATAAATAAAAAAATGCTAAAAAAGGTCATCACAATTTATAAATAACATATTAACTAGTATAAAGTTAACTTATTACTGCTATCTGAACAACCTCAGGCAGACCATCGCGGGTGGCCACATACACATCTAACCAATTGATAGGTTAACCTTGAGACTGAGACTCCTACAAAATATGTTCTCATATTAATATGTAAACATATGATATTTTAGCTATAAAACATGATTGTAAACATAAAAACAAATAACTAAGCCAATAAGCTTGCTATATATATACGTACTACAAGCAAAGAATATGTTTGTAACTTATGATATATCTGCCATACCGATACGCATGCCTTTTACCTTTTCGCCTTCAGGTACACCTGAGGATCTGCTCGAGGCGGCAGTCTTGCATCTCTTGACCCAGCTCTCAGCTCTCCACTGGTCACACATTTGCACCCATATGGGCTGTGCGCACCACCAGGGGCTATGCTCATGCATATAATGCTCACCCTATCCTAGATGGTCAATCTCTGCATTATGCAGGGCTTTCTGTCGTTCCTTGTTCAGATTATCTTTAGTTCGGACGACGCACTTAAGCCAGAATAGTGTCTGAATAACTGATGCTTGCGCGTCGTCCCATCTATACCTTTTCTGCAAATAAAGCAACAATAATAATATTAAAACGGTGATATTACCATAATCCAACATAACTAAACAATATTATTTGATTAACTATATATTATCTATCAGAGTGATAAAAAAAATATACCTAAAATTCATTATTTGCATCATCATCCTTATAAGGCGAGAGGTGTGCTCGTCTACGTAATCACTAGCGTAGACCAGTTCTGTAAGCATAATTGTGAAATGCACTTCACAATTTTACTATCTTAAAAATCACTACAATATACAATAATTTACATTAAAGATAAGTAATTTTATTATAATATGAAAAATAATTTACATTAGTATATATCTATAAAAATGGAAATATAAAATGGTTATATATACACGATGTTTAACTTACGTGCTCTCCGGAGGAGGACGAATCTGTATGAGAATCTGGTCATCCGAATTAGCTGGGGCCTTCGGCATATGATTAGGGCCCCGACCCAACTCGCGCTTTCGTTGTGCAGGTTCAGAAGACATCTATAATGACAAGTAATGACAAGTAATGTTATTATGAGTTATATGATTTACATATATAAATAAAATGACAATAATGACAAGTAATTGTATGAAATAGTTAACTACGACAACTATAAATGAAAGGTACATAAACATGTCAAGGATATAGAGAACATATATATATATATGTAATTGTATGTAATACAATTAAAACTAAACATACATTTTAATGAAAATCGTTGTCTGAGTCAGAATCATTTGGTATAAGTATCGGAGATTCATAACCATCTTCTTCTTCAGATTCAATGTCAGTGTTAGTCAATAACTCTTCCTCAGTATCAATGTCATCTGGCACAATAACTGTCTCAAGATCCAATTCACTAGGTTCATCTTCACCCTCTAACTGGATTAATTCATTGTTGTCCTACATATTTATTATAGGAGGTTTATGAAGCATCTCCTCTTGGTAGAAATCCCCGTCTACTACTTGGACACGACTACACGCGGGAGTATGAATTACAACTTGCCAATCTGCAGGCGGTCTATCCCTTTTCCTAACAGGAATAGGAGTGTAATATACTTGTACTATTTGAGTTGGCAACACAAATGGTGCGTTGACGTACGTGGACCTATAGAGGTCAATATTGACGATTCCATGTCGATCGACACATATCCCTTTTTCTGAATCAAACCAACGACACTTGAAAAAGTTAATATAACCCCCATAAGTACCCTTATACGACAACTCGATGATTTCCTCCAACTCCCCATAAAATGCACGATCAAGATCATTGTAACAATCTCCTTGAACACACACTCCATTATTAGTTGTTCTTTTACCGCGAGCATATGTCTTTGTATGAAATTAACAGCCATTTATTTTGTAACCATTGCGAATGACTTGGGTCCCTATCTGGACCCATAGCTAGGACTTGTATATTTGGAGGAATCGTTCCCTCGTTAAGAGCCTACAAAAATTCTATTAAATTAAATAAATTCATAAATTAATATGATATATGTCGTACTTAAGTACCTTAACTTACTTTGTCCTTTAGCCAAAGAGAAATTTTTTGATCACGACTAACTTGAATATCTTTATCAGTGATGCCGGGCTATTTTGCTTTTAACTCGTCATCGTATGTTCTATACAATTTTATAAACATTAACATATATTAAATGAGATTTCATGTTAAGATATAGGTCCAATACATATGAATTTTACATGTATACCTCACAAATTCATCAATCTCCTCGCAATTGAGAAGAATGTAAGTATGTGAAGCATATAATTCTTGCTCAGAAAGGAATATGCACTTCTCTTTTTGATAAGCGCGACTTGGTAAACCAAAAACAAAAAGCCAACCATTTAGTTCAACATCTCCCCCATCATCATGTCTCGGACTCGATTATCCTTTGTCAAGACTTTGTCGGGAGAATAGTCTGAGATAAACGTAGATATCTCATCGAAACTGTATGCCTCACATATCGACCCCTCGACATAAGCTCTATTCTTCACCTTCTTCTTAAGGTTTCCCATGACCTTCTCGAAAGGGTACATCCATCTATATTGAACTGGGCCACCAACACGAGCTTCATAGGGTAGATGCATTTACAAATGCTCTATAGAGTCGAAAAAACTAGGAGAGAATATTTTTTCAAGCTTACACGTGATCTCAATGATCTTCTTCTCAAGTATAGACATGTCATTTTCATTTAACATTTTTAAACATATGTCTCTGAAGAAACGACTAAGATCAGTCAAAGAATCCCATATTGGTTTATCAAGCAAGTCCCAAAATGCTATAGGCATGAGTCTCTCCATGAACACTTGACAATCATAACTCTTCATCCCTTGTAATTTCCCACCTGTAACACACCTTGCAATGTTTGACGTATATCCATCTGGTAGTTTCAGAGACTTTATCCATGTGCACACATCTTCAACCTGCTTTTTGGACAATGTGTACCTTGCATGCGGTTTGACCATCTTACCATTAGTAGATTCATAAAGTTATAATCCAGGATGTTTACACATATCTTTCATGTCAAACCGTGCCTTATCATTATTTTCGTCTTGCCCGCAACACCCATCACGGTGTTAAACACATTGTCGAACATATTTTTCTCAATATGCATCACGTCTTGATTACGATGAATCAAATTTGTAGACTAATAAGGCAGTTCCCAAAAGATGCTTCTCTAAACCCAATTATGAGATACGCCAAACCCATCGATAATGTAAGAGACAACAATCTTACCAAATATGATGACCGTTAATCTCATCACACGGTCAAGCATCTCCGTCCCCGACAGTTGCGGTGCAGGCATATCATTCTTTACTTTCCCTTTCCTGAAGTTTTCTCTATTTCTTCAAAACGGGTGATCTACCGGTAAGAAACGACGATGACAATCAAACAAACATGGCTTTCGACCATTTGATAGATTGAAAGACTTTGTATGCTCCATACAATATGGACAAGCCAACTTCCCGTGTGTACTCCATCCAGATAACATACCATAAGCAGGAAAGTCACTTATAGTCCACATAACCGCTGCCCTAAGGTTGAAATTTGTTTTCGTGGAAACATCCCAAGTCTGTACTCCATCCTCCCACAATACCTTCAACTCGTCTATAAGAGGTCTCAAGTAAACATCTAGGTTCTTTCCAGGACTCTTGGTGTGACGCCCCCAAAATAGGTATACATCACCCATCTTGGATCGCCAAATACATGGTACTGAATACAAATACAAACTTAATTATACAACATGAGCTGAGAGTTTTTACACGAATATTGTCTCATAGACAATATCCAAACTCAAATTCAATCCTCATTACATTTATTATCACACTAAATAGTGAGGACTACTAAAACAACCATCTCGGACCATCACTGCTTCCCCATTAGTCCCGCCACGTTCTCATTTCGTGAAGAGAACAATGAAAGCAAAAAGGTGAGCTCGATTAGCCCAAAGAAGAAATATTATGACTAAGATAATGCGAAATAAATTCCATGATTTAGTACAAAAGAAATGATATCTCATACGAGTATAATAGAATATATAAAATGCAAATGGATTTTCACCGCCATGCAGTAATCCACGTAAAGATGCATCATTTCCACAATTTAATAAAGAATGAATACGAAAGATCATTCACCATACGTGCGAAAGAATCCACATCGACAAAAGTTATTCCAATAGAATAATAAAGAATGGAATAACGAAGAATTCACCATGCATGCAGTAGTTCGCATGACAAAGTTATTCTAACATAATAATAAAGAATGGAATAACAAAAGAATTTCACCATGTATGTATGCGGTTGTTCAGATGTAGGCAAAGTTATTCAAATGTAATAATAAAGAATGGAATAATGTAAGAATTCACCAGGCATGCGATAGACCCCATGATGCCAAAGTTATTCAATGAATAATAGAGAATGGAACCAGTCATACGTAATCCACGATGCAGACATGCTATTCCAATGTAATAATAAAGAATGGAATAACAACAGAATTCACCGTGCATGCGATAGATCATTAGACGAGTTATTCCAATGAAATAATAAAGAATGGAATAACGAAAGAATTTCACCATGTATGCGGTGATTGCATAAACAAGTTATTCCAACATAATAATAAAGAATGGAATAACAACCCTTATGAGTATTGAAAGAAAATAACTCTCTTCATGAATACGAAAGAATAATACCCCTTACCTTAGAATAAAACTGGATCTTTGGAATAGTGAGGTGCAGAGACTTCTCTTTTCTTTCTCTCTATAATTTCTCTCTATAATAATTGCTCTTGTGAGACTTAGTGAATTGGTGAAAAATAATGAAGGAATGAGCTTGTATTTATAGGAAAAAATAGTTTCAATAATTACACATTTTGGGGCTCAAAATATTACAGTATAATACCTCCCTCTTTTTCTTCATTTTTAATTTAGTCCTGCAAGTATTATCAAACTTGCACCACCTCCCTTAATAGTAAATCATATGAATCAATAGTAAATCATGTGACTCAATAGTTCTAATCATATGAAAAAAATAATTACAGTATAATACCTTCATCTATACCTCCATTTTTAATTTAGTCAAATGAAGTATTATCAATCTTTTTGACTCCCCTAATAGTAAATCACGTGAATCAATAGTACACACATGTGAACACATAGTTATAAGCATGTGAATTAATAGCAATTAATTGCTCATTTATCCTAAGCAATTACCCCATCGGTCAATATAACCTCCAAACATTAATTATTATCGAAATAAATGTCGATTTTCACTAACACTAATAATTCCAACACAATGGAACTATCAATTTCATCTTTAATCAACACGAACTTATTCATCATTAATATTATAAATCACAATATTTAACAATCAGGTCATTCCCAGGAAAGAGGGGGCTTTCCGATAAGGATTTCTCCTTATTGGCGCGCAATTAGGTGACCAAACCTCTCGATGTGAACTTCTAGATGTTGTTAATATTGAAAATAATAATATGAATAAGTTTGTCGTCTCAATTATTGATTTAATAATATAACATATTATGCGATGATAATCGTGACAATAATTGAATCAATAATATGAGAGATATGATGCAACAATTACTGTAACAATAATTGAGTATAACTGAGTGACTTCTTACGTAAGCATTAATAATCAATACCATGTGCCAATATGCAACCACGCATATTACTGTACTTTTATTACCGGGTCGTTCAACAGTTTTAACGGTTGACACTCGCCGTTATTTTTAATAAAAGATAATTCTGTCATTTTCTAACTACGACAATACTTCTGTTGTGGGGTCTACCAATGATTGTGTCGTCATACCTAATATTCCCGATAAAAAAAAATATTCCCGCACCAAACGAATATTTTATAACAACTTGCTTACTTTGCAAAAAAATTTCACATATCACCCTTAACTTTAACCTTTTATCAATTTAACCATTTACGAAAATAAAATAATAATTGTAATAAAATTGAATACTTTCATTTCATAAAATTTGGGGTCTTACGGGTTTTGTACTTTACTTCAGTTGATACAAAAATTCAATTTCACGCCTGGGGGTAGGCGAAGAAGTTCTTCAGAATACGTCGGAAATTTATTAACAATAAAAATATCATTCAAGACTGAAGTATTTTTGTTTAAATCCGTGACATGAGCTAAGAAAGTTTGAAATCCGTTTTTTAATAAACGAATAGCTTTATGGCTTGAGATGACAATGATTGACTTTAATGGTTTGGTTGCTTGAATTCGCATAATAGGTTGGTTAGGAATATGAAAGCTAACAACCTTACAAAAATAATCAATTTTTGCATGATGAGTAGTTAACCAATCAATCCCTAAAATCACATCGAATGCAAGTATTTTCAAAGAGATAAGATCGACAGGTAACGTCATGGCTTCTTGATTTGAATCAAATAAGACTTATAAACAGTGGATGTAATAAAAGTTTCCCCCAATGGAGTTTCAACAGATAAGTCAAAGTATAATTTCTCCAAAGTCAAATTTAAACGTTGAGCACAAGTAGGAGAAATAAAATAATGGGTAGAACCAGTATCAAATAAGGTATAAACTTCACAAGAGTTTATGATTAGCTTACCCGTGATGACTTCGTTTGGGTTCTTCGCTTTTTGGGAGGTCACGACAAACGCTCTCCCTTGAACTACTAGTTTTATCTTGTCTGGGATGGCCTTTGGTGCCTTCATCCCAGCTGGACTTGACTTCGCTGCATGACATAATTGGGCTAGGTGACCTTCTCTTCCACAATTGTAACATGCTTTGGACTGATGCGTATAGTTTAGACTGACGTGTCCTTCCCCTCCGCATTTGTAACATACGATCGGTGGTTGATCTCCTTCCTTAACAATGGTTACTGGTGCTGACGTCTTTTCATCATTATTGAACCTCCTCTTATTGAAATTTCCACTCCTATTGTCTTGTCCATGATTACCACCGAAGTGGTTACCATTTTTGGCTTGTTGATTTCCTCCACGTTTGTTGTCACCGCTTCATGGATCGCTACCACCGTATTATCGCTTTATTCGGCTTCTCTCTCTTGGTTGGGTTGACTCATTATCGTGCTCCAATAATCGGAGCTATTTTTACAAGATCTCAATACAAACCACGGTTTGTGAGAAATGAGGTATTAACGTAATTGGGTTTCAAACCTCACAGAAATATTCACGTCATTCTCTCTTCATTATCAACCAAATGGGATGCAAACTGGGATAACTCGGCAAACTTAGCCTCGTACAACGACACGGTCATATTATTTTGCTCTAGCGTGATGAACTCCACCTCCTTCAGGTGACAAATACTTTCGGGAAAGTACTTATCATTAAACAGTTCTTGGAACTTCTCCCAAGGTATTTTGAATGCGACAGGCTGAGTACATTTTACTGATTTCCATCAGTAATCTGCCTCTCCTTTAAACATGAAGGTGGAAAAGGAAACCTTTTACTCCTCAGAGCATCCTAAGACATCAAATATTTTGGTGATCTGCTTTATCTACGTTTCCGCCTTAAGTGGTTTTGGCTTTCCGCAAAACTTCGGTGGTCCCAGCTCCTTGAATTGCTTAGCGGTGACCATCCATGAGTTGTCATTGTTTCAACCTGCATTCTAAATAGGAGCCGCTCTCGCCTGATGTTGCATAAATTGCATAAAGCCTCTGAACATCCCATCGTTCATCATTTGGTCGGTGTTATTGTTTACCTGAGGATTATTGCCTTCCTGATGCACATTATCCTGGTTATTGATCGTTGGTGACTTAACGGTCTCATGTGCTTCATTGCTTGATCTCAACATTTTGAGATGCCATTTTCAAATCACGCCACACAAAACAAGGGTTAATTGACATACCACATAATATCCCTATATTCTGATCGATCATTTAAATACCAAATAAACTTAGGTAGGTCATACTAGCGAAGGAATTTCCCGTCTCTCCTCTCTTAGTTCTAGTCTCACATCTCAGCTAGTGATCATATCCCTAAGCTTTGATACCAATTGTGACGCCGCCAAAATAGGTATACATCACCTATCTTGGGTCGCCAAATACATGGTACTAAATACAAATACAAACTAAATTATACAACATGAGCTGAGAGTTTTTACACGAATATTATATCATAGACAATATCCAAACTCAAATTCAATCCTCATTACATTTATTATCACACTAAATAGTGAGGACTACTAAAACAACCATCTCCGACCATCACTCTGTTCCCTGACTAGTCCCGGATACGTTCTCATTTCCTGAAGAGAACAATGAAAGCAAAAGGGTGAGCTCGACTAGTCCAATAAGAAATATTATGACTAAGATAATGCAGAATAAATTATCGTTAGCCTTCTATATTGTTAAACTGATAAAATACAATAGACATCAAGTTTAACTGCAACGGAACAAGCAATCCATTAGAAAAGTCAAGTAGAGCATGATATCTACTATCTTCTATGATTTAAAAAGTTTATCATCAATTTTATCACTGGGACTCAACTTAATAAATAAATCACATCATCGAATCATCCCTGCACTACGGGCCAAGGATATTCATTAGTATCACGTCCACAAATTATTCATGCACTGCGGGCCAAGAATATTCGTGTAATCATCAATGGTCATGATCATACCGAATTATCCCTGGTCATAATCATACCAATCAATAGTCCATCTATGCACTACGGGCCAAAGATGACTTTCATCACAATATAAGCATGAAGATGATGACAATGATATAAGAATTCAATTAAATGAAAGCAAATGATAAATTTTAAAATTTAAAAATTTAAAATTTAATTTATCCAGAAATTCAATAATGTCCAAATTATCAACATGATACTTTTTGTGGAGTAAAATTTAGAATACTATTCATGTATCAAAAATAATTTGAATGAGAAAAAAATAAATTTTTCTATGAATAGTATCCAGAGTGAATAGTACCAGAAGTGAATAGTACTTCATGAATAGTACCCAGATATGAAAAGTACCTCGAATCCCCGAGTGAATAATACTAGAGTGAATAGTACTCGGGTGAATAGTAATCTGGCATGAAAAGTACCCCGAATCCCCGAGTGAATAATACTAGAGTGAATAGTATTCGGGTGAATAGTAACCCATGAATAGTAACTTATAAATAGTACACTGGGAAAAATATTGATATTTAATAAGAAAGTTCAGATCAATATTCTAATGAAATAATATTGGATGAAGCGCAAAACTCAAGGATATTCCACTAATTTCAGGGATTATAGAAGCAATACTTACCATAGTAAGTTTAGATTTAAGAATATGAAACGAAATAATATACGAAACTTCAAATGGATTTTTACTTGTCATACGGAGTATGTAATCCGCGTAGACAGGTTATTCTAACATATTAAAGGATGAATGCAAAAAATAGTATTCTTTATGAATACGAAAGAAATAATACCCCTTACCTTAATAGAAGACTGGATACTACAATAATGAAGTAGCAGAAAACTCTTCTTCTTGCTCTCTATAGTGTCTCTTGTGAATCTTAGTGAATTGGTGAGAATGAAAGAAGAATTAAACTTCTATTTATAGGAGAATGGATTAAATAGTAACTAATTCACGAACGGTCCAAATTGATTTACTATTAGAACGGACGGTTCATATTGATTACTATTAAAACCTCAACCAACGGTCTAGATTGATTTAATTTTAAAACCACCGACGGTCCAGATTGATTTACTTTTAAAACCACCACCGACGGTCCAGATTGATTTATTATTACAACCACCATCAATGGTCCAGATTGATTAACTATTAAAACCATCATCAATGGTGTAAATCGGTTATCTATTAAAACCACCATCGACGGTCCATAAAATTAGTAAATCTTCCCATGGAATACTAAATCAAACTTACAAAAAACACCTCATAACAAATTCCTATATTTATATAAAAAATTGAATAAATATTTACCACAAATTATTTATCTTTAATAAACACATTTTTAATCTATTAACAATTATTCATCATTAATATTATAACTCACAATATTTAACAACCAGATCATTCCCAGGAAAGAGGGGGTTTTTCGATAAGGATTTCTCCCTATTGGCGCACAATTAGGTGACCAAACCCCTTTCCTCGACAGAACTTTTTAGACATCGTCAATATTACAAA
Source organism: Panax quinquefolius (assembly GCA_020205615.1). Classification (NCBI taxonomy): domain Eukaryota; kingdom Viridiplantae; phylum Streptophyta; class Magnoliopsida; order Apiales; family Araliaceae; genus Panax; species Panax quinquefolius. The sequence continues at coordinate 78,419,029 of CM035159.1, read as the reverse complement.
TAATAATATGAATAACTTTGTCATCTCAATTATTATTTTAATAATATAAAATATTATGCAGATGTTACTGTGACAATAATTGAATCAAATAACGTGAGATATTATGCAACAATTACTATAGTAATAATTGAGTAAACTAAGTGGCTTCTTATGTAAGTATCAATACCGTGTGCTACTATGTAACCACGCATATTACTGTATTTTTACCACTGGTTATTTCAACAGTTAACGGTAAAACTTTCGCCGTTATTTTTATAAAAAGTTATTTTTGTCATTTTCTAACTCCGACAGTTATTCCGTTATGGGGTCCACCAATGATGGTGTCATAGTACGGATATTCCCTGACAAAAAAAATATTCCATGACCAAACGAATATTCTCCGACACAACGAATATTTTATATCAACTTGCTTACTTTGCAAAATTTTCAAATATCACCCTTAACTTTAACCTTTTATCAATTAAACCATTTATTAAATAGAATAATAATTATAAGAAAATTGGATACTTTCATTTCATATAATTCGGGGTCTTACACTTGGGACCAGGAATCACGAGTGAAAAAAACAAGTATGGTTGTTTCATACACATCCAAGGAGGCAAGTTATACGGAGTAACATTCACAGGCCAGCAGGAGTACGGAACAGCTGAGTCGCCAAATGGGTTGAAACCATCAGTGGACAATCCAAGCATCACATTTCTAGGTTCCAATTCAAACCTGGGATGTGCGAAGTTAAAATCTTTCTAAGCCCGCCCATCTGCAGGATGGTTAAGTTCTCCATCTTTGGTTGGAGATTTCGCATGACATGTCATATGTTCAGCTATTCTTGAAGACATGTAAAATCTTTTGAGCCGAGGTGTAATTGGAAAATACCTTAAAATCTTAAAAGGTATATTTGTCTATTTTGTAGTCACACCCTCTTTATTAGGCCTAAATCGATTATGACTGCAAAACGTGCACTTTATTTTATGTTCATTTTTCTTATAAAACAACATGCAATCGTTCGGACATGCATCGATCTTTTGATATCTAAGACCCAACTTTTTCACCATTTTTTTACAATAGTAGTAGTTATCGGGCAATTTTTCACCAACATGCAACATACTCTCAATGGCCCTCAAAAGTGACTCAAAACACTCATGGCTCATGTTGTGATCAGTCTTGATGTTAAGTAATGTCACCACTGTAGACAATGTAGTGTGCTTCGTGTAACCATGCCACAACGATTCGCTACCTAGCTTGTCTAATAACTTAAAGAATGCTTTGGCATCAGAATTCATAAGTTGCTCTCTACCTTGTTTCCAATCAAAATCCAAACCACGCATATCATGAACCATGTCATTCATAATGATGGAATACTTGCTACTGGATTGTGTACTAATATGTGATGCCACTATCTTTTCTCTGTCCATGTGCCCACCAACATTCTTCGTAATTATTCATGAACCCCAAAATAAGTAAATGATAGTTTACTAAGTCTCAGTCCATATAATTTACATTCTTACACTTCAAACAAGGACATTATATCTTATCCTGACCATTAACACCTTCCGGGTGACTATACGCATAATCTAGAAATACTTGGTGTGACGCCCCCAAAATAGGTCCATTCCATCCAACCCATTCTGAGTCGCCAAATACATGGTACAGAAATAACTACAACTTTATTATTACAACATATAAACTGTGAGTTTAAATATAATATTGTCTTCTAGACAATATCCACACGCAAATAAATCCCCATCATAATTATTGATTCATTATTTTACAAAAATGGTGAGGACTACTAAACAACTCTCTCTAGAAACCTTCATTCCATACCCAGACTAGTATTGCTACATTCTCGCCTCCCGAGAAGAAAAATGGAACAATAAGGAAAAGGGTGAGCTCAACTAGCCCAAGAAAGAATATTATGACTAAGATAATATACAACAAATTATCGTTAGTCTTCAACAGGAAAAATCGATAGAATACAATGAATAACAAGTATCGAGATCAATATTCGCAATGAAATAATAATTCATAGAAGAGTTACGTAGAGATGAATTCTATTATAATCTATAGAATTTAACGATCCATCATCAATATTTTATCCTGTAACATCAATCAATATTCATCTCAAATCAAATATTCATCTTTTACTACTCTGCCAAAGATATTCATCAATCAGTCGTGTTCATCTCAACACTGCTCATCTTTTACTCTGAATGAAAGATATTCTTCGAAATCATTCATCTTTTGCACTACGGCCAAAGATATTCAATAATATCATCATTTAAGGTGAGGATGATGAAAATATTTTTAAAGCGAATCCAATGAAACAAAATGACAAGGATTAAGGATTAAGGATTAGTACTTGGTTTTATCCACGCCTCCAAAATACCTCAAAAATAATCATAGTGGTGTAAAATTCAAGAATGATCAAAACATGGATACAATCGAGTTAGTATCCGAATAGATATTTTGGACAAAAAGAAGAAATTTTATTTTTCTATGAATAAATAATCAGAGTATCGTGAATAGTCTTAGATCGTGAATAGTAGTCTTAATATATCGTGAATAAGTAACTCCGACACCAAAAGATAGAAATTCCACAAAAATCATCTTCACGCTTCTTACATGAATAGTACTCGTGAATAGTAACTTCGTGAATAAGTAACTTCATGAATAGTAACTTCGTGAATAGTAACTCATAAATAGTAACCCATGAATAATAACCCCGGCATGAAAAAGTTCCAAATTTGATAAAAACTTCAGATCAACATTTCAAAGATAATGATATTGAAGAAATAATATCATTACAAAAAAAATAATATCCCTTTACCTCGAAAGATCGGTACTTCTAAATTTGAAACAGGATATAGGCTATGACTTGGACTTGCACCGTATAGCAATACTCAAAGTATACTCAAAATACTCACAAGAATACGCTCGATAATATAGAGAGAAAACTTGAGCTTCGGTGTGATTTTCAATTCTAACCTAAGCACCTATTTATAGAAATTGCTTAGAACACCAAAAGAAAATTTAATAAATTAATAATATAATTATATTATTTTCTACACATGTCTAGAATCTGATTTCACCATCAAACACATACCACCTTCTAGAAAAAATAAGAAAAATGTTTTCTAATTTTAAATATTTTAAACTTCAAAATCAATTATTTGAACTTGAACTTCAATAATTCATAATAAATAGCCCTTTCATCGAAAAAATTCAATCTTGCGTGTTTTTATAGGAAATTCAATTCTCTACAACTGCGGAAAGAAAGTTTTTCCAAATTCCAAATAGAAATTGGCCAAAATCCACAAGCAGTTGATTTTTACAATATATAATCAAATTTCAGTCAAGAAATGGGGTCCAACAAACACACAAAACATGTGTTAATCATTTATTGCAACAAAAATACTCTTCCTCCTCGTATACTCATATATCCCACATTAGGTTGTAAAAATATCACCGTTAATATATTATTAAAATAATATATTTAAATGAATTATTTATATCGAAAAAAGATAAAATATTAATTTTCAACAATTGTCATTTTAAAAATTTTCTCCATCTATATCCACATAAAATCAATATTTTCCTCATCATATAAATCAATAATTAATTATTCACAAATAATATTACGAGAATCACAATATTGATGACAGGCGGTTCCAGGAAGAGGGGCTTTCGAATAAAATTTCTTCTTCTTGGTAGCAATTAGGTGACCAAACCTCTCCTTGATGTAACTTTCTAGACATTGCCAATAATGTTATCTAATAATATTATTCAGATAATATGAATTATTGCCGATAATGAAAAATCACGTGTAATGACAATTATTGAAACAACAACGAATATAAAATATCAACGCAGCAATTATTAACTCGATAAAATCTTGAACAATAATTCATCATAACCATTATTGAAAAGTGCCTTCTTACGTAAGAATCAATAATTGGTGCAATCTGGTGTCTTCTTGTTCAACAACGCCATTAGTAGTGTTTTTTAACCAAAGGGTATTCCAACGATATAATAAGCAGTAACAACTTCATGTGATTATTTAAAAAACAACTTATATTTGTCGTTTTCTTCATCCAATCGCTTTAGTTATGGGGCTCACACATTATCATTTGTAGTATTTAATATTCCCCGACGATGCAATATTCCACGACCAAACGAATATTCCCAATGATAATGAATATTTTATAACCACTTGCTTATTTTGAAATGTTTGCGTGATTTAACCCTTAACTATCCACATTAATCAAATCAACCCTTACTATTTCAAAATAATAAATAAAGGAAATTCCTTTTATTTTAAAAAAATTGAGGTCTTACAACCTCCCTCCTTATGAAATTTCGTCCTCGAAATTGACGTACGACGTGTGTGTTTGAAAAGGTGAGGATACCTCGCTTTCATTTCCGTTTCCAATTCCTGGTCATTTCCTCTATAGCATGATTCCTCCACAAAACTTTAACTTGTGGTATGACCTTTCTTAGCGTAGGGACATGCTCCTTCCTATCCAAGATCTTGACAATTACCTCCTCATACGTTAAGTCTTGGCTATCTCGTCCGGTTCTAACTTCAATAACGTGGTTGGGTCTTTCACATATTTACGGAAAGTACGGATATGTGAAACACATTATAAACGAGAGGCACTGAGGTAACGCAAGTCTATAGGCTACATTTCCTACTCGGTTGAGAATTTGAAATGGACCATAAATCATGGATTGAGCTTTCCTCTCTTCCCAAATCTTGTAACTCCCTTCCATGGAAGCAACTCGCAACAATCATGATCCCTACATTAAATTCCACGTCCTTTCGGTGAAGATTCGCATAACTCTTTTTGTCGATCTTGTCATGGTTTGTATCGTTGTGAATCATTAGTCATATACGTACTAACTCCTGTCCCAACAATGTTGCTTCACCCACCTCATCCCAACATATTGGAGAACGACATTTTGTCCATATAATGCTTGAATGGAACCATGCCTATATTTGTTTAATAACTATTGTTGTGAGAATTCCACCAATGGCAAAGTACTTATCCCAACTTCCTTTGAAATCTAGGACAGAGTTTTAATATATCTTGAAGAGTTTGAGTAGTCCTTTACGATTGCCCATCCGTTTGAGGATGGTATGCCAAACCAGAATCGTAAATTCGTGCCCGTAGCTTTCTACAACTAACCCAAAACTATGGATCTTTGGCATACCATGCAATCTCACAATCTCATTTACGTACATACTAAGAAGGCGTTCAAGGAATAAGTCTCTCGTATCGGTAGAAATGAAAGACTTGGTTAATCTATCAACAATAACCCTAATCGCATCTATGCCTTGAGAAACCTTGGGAAGATTAGTAATGAAATTGAGGTAATGTGTTCCCACTTCCATTTCAAAATCTCAAGTGGTTGCAATGGACCCTTTGGCATGATGCTCGCCTTTACATGTTGATAAGTTAAACATCTCGAGATAAACTACACGCGATCTCTCTCTCATGTTGCTCCACCAAAATGTATGTTGAAGATCATAATACATTTTGGTACTCCCTCAGATGGATTCTGAACAATGTGTTGTGTGCCTCCATCATGATTCTATGCTTCAAATCAAAATCATTAGGAATGCAAAGTGCAGAGTTGACTTCAAGTATTCCTTCTTCATCAATTCTCGCTTAGGAATAGCTCCTTCTTATACTTTCTTCTTCATACGCATCGGCTCAAAGATTGGGTGTGAGGCGGCTTTAACTTTATCGATTAAAATCGATTATACTCGTATATCATCACGTGGGTACCTAGAGTTTTCATCTCCATCTCTATTATTTGTAAATTATCTGAAATTAGTCTTTGACAATATCGTACTTTCGTGCTTATATCGATCTTCTACTCAAACACGTCGGCTACCACGTTAAGCTTTTCCGGGATGGCATGATCGAACATGTCTTTGAAATGAGTCTCCTCTTGAGTTCTTGAAGCTCTTCCCATATTCCTTGCTCCATTGAATTTTGTATCTCTGAGTCAATTTGCGTTAATGGAATAGCGATTCGAGAATATCCTTCAACGAATCTCCGATAATAACCAACTAAGCCTAAAAGCTACGTATTTCGATTCTTGACTTAGGTTGCTCTCAAGCATGACTTTCATATCCCAATCTTGGATAGTACGTCACAATGACACCTATCGATTTACTATCGCTACGAATATGGCGTCCCTACTCTGAGTTCGGCTTAGGTGAATTCCACAAAGGAAGTCACAAGATAAAGGCTCGGTACCAAATTCTATAGTTGAATTTTTAACTCACGAAGTTCAATAGGAGCCATTCGATGTGAGATTTTAGAAATGAGTTTTATCTGGGTTCAAAGTCGATACAAAATTTAATATCGGGAGCTTTGGGAGTAAGCCAAGAAATTCTTGAGAAATACGTCGGGAAAAATCAATAACAAACTTAGGAATATTATTCAAATCGGCGTGTCTTTATTCAAATCCATAACATGGACTAAGAAAACTTGACATCCGTAATAAACGAATGACTTCATGGCTTGATATGAAAATGTTTGACTCTGATGGTTTGATTGCTTGAATTGAATAACAGAGTTGCTTAGGAATATGAAAACTAACAACCTTACAAAAGCAATCAATTTGGCATGATGAGTAGTTAACCTTAAAATCACATCAAAAGCAAATATCTCTATAGAAATAAGGTTAACGAGTAATGTGATGGTGCCAACTTGAATCAAGCAAGATTTTTAAACAACGGATGTAATGAAAGTTTCTCTAATGGAGTCTCCACAGATAGGTCAAAGTTTAATTTCTCAAAAGTAGTCAAGTTCAAGCGTTGAAGCGCAAGCAAAGAGATAAAGAATGGGTAGAAACCAGGTATCTAGTAAGGTATATACTTAAGAAATTTATAATTAACTAACTTGCAAGACTAACCGTTCGGGTTCCTTGCATTTTTGACCTGGTCCACGACAAAACGCTCTTCCAAGCCGTTGACTTTGACTTTTAGGACATCCTTTTGAGTCACCATTCTCATTTGGTTGGGTTTCGATATCGTCTGATCTCGAGCGATATGTCCTTCCTTTCCACAACTATAGCATACCTTGAATCTGTTGTGGGCGGTTTGGACCCGATATGTCCTCTTTTCCGCATTTATAACATGTCTGACCCGGTGGTGGTTCTCCTCCATAAAACTAGTTGCTCTGGTGACGGCGTCTTCACATGGTGGTTGTTGAATCTCCTCTTTTAAAATCTCCTCCAGGCTCGCTTCTTCTATTTTCATGGCCACGATTACCACCGGAGTGGTTCACCGCCTTTAATACTATTCTTCTTTCTCTGCTTTGGTTATCGTTATTACATTATGACTGCTATCTTGATATGATCCTCGTTATGGTCCCTCGGTTGAGCGTACTCGTTATCTCGCTTTCTAACAATTTGAGCCACATTGACAACATCTGAATAGAGAAAAATTTATGAGAAATGAGATCTTTGCGTATGTCGGGTTTCAAACCTCTCGAAACATCCGCGTCATACGTTCCTCATTCTCTACCAAATGAGGTGCAAACTGGATAACTCCATGAACTTAGCCTCGTCTTTGGGACACCGTCGTATTATTCCTTTCTAGTCTAATAAACTCCACTTCCTTCATATAATGAATACTTTTCGAGGAAGTACTTGTCGTTGAGGCATTTCTGAAAGCGTCTCCCATGACATCTTTGAGTGCAATTGGATGGAGTGCGCTTCCTGATTCCCACCGATGTCTCACTCTTACGGAACATAAAGGTGGCGAATGGAACTTTACGTTCCTCCGCGTAAATCAAGACATCGAATATCTTGGTAATTTGTTTGACCACGTCTCACTTAATCGGATCCGCTTTCCCAGTGCAGGTGGTCCCAACTCTTTGAAGCTGCTTGGTCATGACCACTCGTGTGAATTGCTATCATTTCCTCTGTATTGTGAACACGAGTCTCCTCGTCGATTTTGCATGAGCGCAAAAACTTCTAAACATCCCCTCGTTCATCATCGCTTTCGGTGGGTATGTTGTTCACGGGAGGAACATTGCCCGACTGTTACTGCGTTCTCCTCGTTGGTGATCTGAGGCATCTCCACGGTCTCATTTACTCCTTTGTTAATATTCTCGATTCGACATTCTCAAATCTTGTCATAAAATAAGGGTTAATTAAGGAAATCAATAAATCACATAATATCCCTATATCTTGACCAACTAATAATTAAGCTTAGGTAGGACACCTTAGCGAAGGATTTACTCGTCTCTCCCTCTAGTTCTATTCCCCGATCTCAGCGGAGATCATATCCTAAGCTACGATACCAATGTGTGGCCCCCAAAATAGGTCCATTCCATCCAACCCATTCAGAGTACGCCAAATCATGAATGCGAAATAACTACAACTTTATTATTACAACATATAAGCTGTGAGTTTAAATATAATATTGTCTTCTAGACAATATCCACACATAAATAAATTCCCATCATAATTATTGATTCATTATTTTACAAAATGGTGAGGACTACTAAACAACTCTCTAGAACCTTCATTCCATACCCATTAGTACTCTTCGCTACATTCTAGCCTCACGAGAAAAAAATGGAACAATAAGGAAAGGGTGAGCTCAACTAGCCCGATAAAGAATATTATGACTAAGATAATATACAACAAATTATCGTTAGTCTTCACGAGGAAAAAATCGATAGAATACTGATGAATGACAAGTATCGAGATCAATATTAGCATGAAATAATAATTAATAGAAGAGTTACGTAGAGAATGAATTCTACTATAATCTATGAATTTAAGGTCCATCATCAATATTTTATCCTGTAACATCAATCAATATTCATCTCAAATCAAATATTCATCTTTACACTTTCTGAGGCGAAGATATTCATCAATCGGTCGTATTCATCTCAACTTTTGTTCATCTTTGCTCTACAGGCCAAAGATATTCTTGAAAATCATTCATCTTTGCACTACGGGCCGAAGATATTCAATAATATCATCATTTAAGGCGAGGATGATGAAAAATATTTTTAAAAAAGCGAATCCGATGAAACAAAATGACAAGGATTAAGGATTAAGGATTAGTACTTGGTTTTATCCACGCCCAAAAATACCTCAAAAATAATCATAGTGGTGTAAAATTCAAGAATGATCAAAACATGGATCTGATCGAGTTAGTATCCGAATAGATATTTTGGACAAAAGAAGAAATTTTATTTTTGGTGAATAAATGTCATAGTATCGTGAATAGTCTTGCGTATCGTGAATAATAACTCAAACACCAAAAGATAGAAATTCCACAAAAACATCTTCACGCTTCATGAATAGTACTCGTGAATAGTAACTTTCGTGAATAGTAACTCATGAATAATAACTTCGTGAATAGTAACTCATGAATAGTAACCCATGAATAATAACCCCAGACATGAAAAAGTTCCAAATTTGATAAAACTTGAGATCGACATTTCGACATAATGATATTGAAGAAATAATATCATTACAAAAAATAATATCCACCTACCTCGAAGATCGGTACTTAAAGTGAAACAGGATATATAGGCTATGACTTGGACTTGCACCGTATAGCAATACTCAAAGTATACTCAAAATACTCACAAGAATACGCTTTCGATAATATAGAGAGAAAACTTGATTTAAATTGTGATTTTCAATTCTAACTTAAGCACCTATTTATAGGAAATTGCTTAGAACACAAAGCGAAAATTTAATAAATTAATAATATAATTATATTATTTTCTACATGTCTAGAATCTGATTTCACCATCAAACACATGCCACCTTCTAGAAAAATAAGAAAAAACATTTTCTAATTTTAAATATTTTAAACTTCAAAAATCAATTATTTGAACTTGAACTTCAATAATTCATAATAAATAGCCTTTTCATCAGAAAATTTGAATCTTAGAGTTTTTATAGGAAATTCAATTCTCTACAACTTTACGTAAGAAAGTTTTCCAAATTCCAAATAGAAATTGGCCAAAAATCCACAAGCAGGCGATTTTACGGTATAATCAAATTTCGATCGAGAAATGGGGTCCACCGACACACAAAATATGTGTTAATCATTTATTGCAACAAAATACTCTTCCTCCTCGTATACTCATATATCCCACATTAAATTAGTAAAATATCACCAGTTAATATATTATTAAAATAATATATTTAAATGAATTATTTTATCGAGAAAAAGATAAAATATTAATTTTCAACAATTGTCATTTAAAAATTTTTCTCCATCTATATCCACATAAAATCAATATTTTCCTCATCATATAAATCAATAATTAATTATTCACAAATAATATTACGAATCCACAATATTGACAACTGGGCGGTTCAGGAAGAGGGGCTTTCCAATAAGAATTTCTTCTTCTTGGGCTTGATTAGGTGACCAAACCTCTCCTTAGACAGAACTTTCTAGACATTGCCAATAATGTTATCTAATAATATTATTCGAGATAATATGAATTATTAGCCCGATAATGAAAAATCTTGTGTAATGACAATTATTGAAACAATGACAATATAAAATATCAACGCATGATTATTAACTTCGATAAAATCTTGAACAATAATTCTTTGTAACCATTATTGAGTAGTGCCTTCTTACGTAAGAATCAATAATTGGTGCAATCTGGTATCTATCTTTGTTCAACAACGTATTATTAGTGTGTTTTAACCATAGGGTATTCCAACAAGATATTACTGTGATAACAACTCTGTAGTTATTTAAAACAACTTATATTTGTCGTTTTCTTCATCCAATCGCTTTCCAGTTATGGGGCCCACACATGGTGCCTTTGTGTCGTCACGAATATTCCCAAAGCGATCAAATATTCCACGACCAAACGAATATTCCCTAACGATAATGAATATTTTATAACCACTTGCTTATTTTGAAATGTTTTGCGTGTATTTAACCCTAACTATCCACATTAATCAAATCAACCTTTACTATTTCAAAATAATAAATAAAGGAAATTCCTTTTTATTTAAAAAAAAATTGAGTCTTACACTTGGTAACTTGACTCTAAATTTTCTTTCATGCAGCCCTATCTGGGCACTTGACTTTCATCGTCTCATCAACTACTGATTACGAATAGAGGTCCATGATACCACGGTACCTATGTTGACATGAATTATTGTATTCCCTTGTTAGAGTGTGCATATATATGTATAAATGTATATGTATATGTACATATAGATGTATATGTACATATATAACATGAGTGTGCATTATATATGATTATTCGGGAATTAAACAAGCATACATGCCAAAACAAATTTACACAGCTTGAGATCGAATACCCAATGCCATGGTATATTGTTGTGGATCTTAAATTAGAATAAGGTATGGTCTTATGTCATCCTATATATTTTAACGACACCAACCTAAAACATAGATTAATAGGGGTAGAATATGGATCATTGCATCATGCATGATCTGCTGCATATGCATTGGGACAAGTCTAAATTAATTTTTGTGCATATATGTAGGTATAATATAAATATACACCTTTGTTGATTACGAACCAACAAAATTTTTTTGGCGAGTCTCTCCTATAATATGGACTATCTACATGCGAGGACATGCATATATGGCCATTTGTAGGCATATAAAAGCAAAAAAAGAATGTATAAGCAATCAACATAACATCACATATATTAAACACCAAGGAAGTATAACACATGATTAATCTGAATGCATATATGGCCATTTGACTTATATATGAAGATTTATATAATGTTGGATATTTTGGAAACATATCATTATTTATATGAACATTAATTTTGTGTGATTGAAGTTATGGTGTTTGTGAGTTTTGACATAATTATATACAAATTTTATAATTTAGAGTTTATTTGATAGGTATGCGGAAAATTTTATAATTTTACTTGTATAAGTGGCCAACTAGATTATATATATATATATATATATTTGTACTTTTCATTTTCTTTCTATTCTAAGCTAAGTCATACTTATGGCTCATATTGCCTCTAGTTATACTTTCATAGTAGATTATTGTATATGTTCTTGGTTTTACTACTTGTGAGAGTATTGATCATATTTTGCATTTTTTAACACCTACAACATATACTGAAACATGTTCATGTGTACTTTGTTAATGCTGTGATATCCTGGATATCATATTCTTAGTTTTAAATTCTTGTTGCTACTGGCATATAACATTACCATCAAATTTTTTTACTCTCTTTTAAAACCTCAATGTCACAAATTAGTATACTCATTGCCTTTATATATTCTAGAGTCTATATCTGAACACAACAAAAATTCCTCTACATAGGACATTAGGTGATGAAAATATCTTGATGGTAAAGTTTGAAGAACAGCCAATGGACTTTGCAATGTGTTCTAAAAACTATAACATTGCGTATATTAAGATTGCAGAAGAAGGCATACTATTAGTCCCTTAATGTGGGACTATTAGTCCTATAAAGTCATTTGATAGCTTAAATTATGAAGGACTAATGAGATTATATAATCCCTCATAAATAGCCTTAGAAATGACAAAAAATAGTCCAAGGACTTGAAACTATTTCCTAATACTCTCTTACCCACACAATTGTCTATCTTTCTCTCTCACACATTCCATCTTAGATGTCTCCTTAATTTTTTCATTCTTTCATTCTTTGTCTAAGTGTAACTAGAAGAAGGTTGCACTTTACTCCATACCAAAATGTATGGATACTAAACTTATTTAGCTTAATAAGTAGAATACATGCCTTTTAACAACATGTTGTAAGCAATTTCAAGCAAAGATTGAAGTATGGGCAACATATAAGGTAAACCATGATTGCCCGTGAATTCCATTATGGCGAGAATCACCAAATATAGTGTACACATAAAAGCAATTGATGACTTTTTCTTAGATAATATAACTTATGAACTCAACAAGCATAAACTCACGGACTTACCTAATTAACTAAAAACAACATCACTTCTTTGCCTAAATAATGACCTTCAAATTTGCACGCTTTAGCTCTCTCTGCATCGATGATCGACTCCACCAACTTAACTAAATTCTCGACTCCATATATACACTAATATTAATTAAATTAAATTAAATTTAGCAATTAGAAGCGGTATGTAGATACCCTTAGTAGCTTAATCACAAGATTATAGAACTTCAAGCAACTGTGCAAAAGAGCGTCAAAACTACTGATTATTGTGGTTCCTTATGATTCAATCTATTTATTTAGACAAGCTTTTGAGTTTATTAATTATACTAATTACATATTATTCAATAAATTAACAAAACCCAAATCTCCATTCACAAAAACCAAATCGAGAATCAATAAGCAATTATAAAATCAGCGTTATAACAAAACCTAAAGGAGAAACCCTAAATCGAATAAGATATATAGAGGGACATGACAAAACATAAGATTTGGAACTTTTTAACCTTAGTTTGAGGTTATACTTGGTGCCACTCGGACTTATAATGAAGCTTTTAGCAAAAAAATGCCCCTGCTTCTTCTCCCTCTTCCCTTGAGCTTTTAGCAAAAAATGCCCGAAACTTCTTCTCCTCTTCTCCTTCGTTCTTTTCTTCTTTTACGCTTTGTTTCTTTTACATACATTTTTGGTTCAAGCGAGATTAAATAGAATCGTGATTGCTTTCTGTGACCGCATGTGGTTGCTAATTTTTAAACACGTGGCATTTTTAATGGCGCGTCACGGTCATTTATTACGAACTAACTAGTCGCTATTAAACGCCACTCTAATTTCACGCCAAATTTTGGGAGGAGGAAAACCTTTTAGCGTATGTAGTATTTACCCATGCGGTCGCTAATACTAATAGCGAGGAAATTACAGTTATATAATTATTTATTAAGGTTATTAGCGGCCAGAGAAAGTCTTGATCATGAGATATTATTATTGATTTATTAGCCCTTTTTCTTGTAGTGAGGTAATGTTGTCATGTTTCCAATGCTCTAACCAATCGTACATCTCCTTGTCGTGGGTAGGATAATTCAAAGCTACACCACTCAATTTTTCAACGAAATACACTATTGGTTTTCCTTCTTGCATCAAAAGCGGCTCCAATTCCTAACCACGAAGCATCACACTCAATCTCAAATTTTTTTAGCAAAGTTAGGCCGCGATAAGTAAAGGAGCATTTGTCAATTTATCCTTAATTAATTTAAATGTTTTTCTGTTCATCACCCCATTTAAAGCCCACACTTTTCTTGATAACCTTGGTTAATGGTGTCATAATGTCGCTAAAATTACGAACAAAGCGTCATTAGAAACTTGTGAGTCCATGGCGTCGTACTTAATTGACTCATATTTGTTAGACTCGAACAATCTCGGATTGCACGTATTTTCTCCTCATCAATTTGGACTCCCTATGAACTAACAACAAAGCTAAGAAAAACAACTTGATCAAAACAAAGCGTGCACTTTTCCATGCTAGCAAACAACTTTTCATTTCTAAGTACATCTAAAATAGTCTTTAAATGTAGTGCATACTCACCCAAGTTTTTGCTATATATGAGAATATCATCAAAGTAAACAAAAACAAATTTACTAATGAATAGACGTAAAACATGATTCATTAAACGAATGAAAGTGCTAGGTGCATTAGTTAAACCAAAAGGTAACATTAACCACTAATAAAGACCATATTTAGTTTTAAAAGTTATTTTTCATTCATCACCCTCTTGCATTCTTATTTGATGATATCCATTATTTAGATCGATTTTAGAAAATATACATGACCCATGCAATTCATCTAACATGTCATCTAAATGAGGAATGGAATGTAGATATTTTACTATAATATTATTTTTGCTCGACATTAGATACACATACTCCATTTCAGAGTCCTTCTTTGGCACTAAGATCCTTTGGAGCGCACATGGACTCATGCTTTCCTTACGAACCCTTTCTCCATCAGTTCGTCAACTTGCCTTTGTAACTCTTTTTTCTCCTCGGGGTTACTCCGATAAAATTTGGACGGTTTGGAATGGAAGCAAAGGGTACAAAGGCAATTTGATGTTCGATTCCCCACATCAGCGGTAATCCTTGTGGAAGCTCCTCGGGGAATACATCAACAAATTCTTACAAAATAGATGAAATAACACTAGGCAAAGAATCATTATCATTAGTATTCAAAAATGTCTCCTTGTACCGAAGTATAATTATCGACTATTTAGAAACGAGAGCTCGCCTCACATCACTTTTTTTTGGCATAAATGTTTGTTTTTCTCTCTTCTTCTTTCTTTTTCTCTATTATTTTTCTTTTCTTCACTCTTTTTTTTAAACGTTATCTTTTTGCAAATGAACTTAATCCTCAAGCACCTTTCGTGGTGACATAGGACACAAAGTGACATTTCTTTTATTATGTGCAAAAGAATATTTATTAGAGAAACCATCATTTTTAACTCTTTTATCGAATCGCCATGGCCTACCAAACAACAAATGTCCCACTTTGCATAGGAACCATATAAGATCCCGACTTTTATGAAATAAAAGTCTAATTTAATTATGATTATTATTACAAAACTATAAGATGTTAAATTGATAAATAGTCAATTAATCGGATAAGCAGTAAAATAAGCGGAGGGATTAAATTTCTAGAGATGTGGGCCATGTGGGAGGCTATTTGATTATTGCAACATGTGAAAATGTTGAACTCATTTTACATATATTCTAAGCTTTTCTTTATTTTCCTCACCCACCTCATGTGGTCCATTAATTTGAATGGGGCATGTGATGTTAACAAGAGAAGCGATTATAAGCCTTCTTCTCTTCATTCATACTCCCATGCCAAAGTTTGAGTTAAGTAAAATAGAGAATGAGATAAGATGAAGAAGAAAGAAGAAAGGAAAAAAGAAATGAAAACTAAGAAAGGTAAACTATTACAAAAACTATTACATCTAACTACCCATAATAAAGGATAAAGACATAATTAAAATAACTTAAACAATAATCTCTCCCATTAAAGGGTTACATCATCATCTCAAATTAAATCCCGTAAATCTAACCTTAAAATTATTACATCGGTTTACGGAATACATCATAAAATAAATCAAGTCTTGAAACATAAAACATTTAAATAATTTCTCATAAGTCTTGACACTTGGACAACTTGCCCTTTCCTTTACTAGTAGGCGGCTCATCAACTTTCTCCACTTTAGTTTGCGGTGTTAATTGCAGAGTGAGCAAACAAATGCTCCTTTGATATAAAAAGTAGCAATGATAATAACATGAGTGAACAACAAAAGTGAACAATAAGGAACTTGTTCTACAAATCAAAATAAAAAACAAGTTTGAACTTTAATTATCTCGAGGGTCTTAAGACCATGAACTATGTCCACTGGTACTTAGGTATTATTACTGAGCCTTAACGTCATTTAGACTATCTGGACCCTTCTTAACGTGCTTGGGGATCATCCCTTTGTACCGTGTATTGTGCACAAACATCTAAGCGTTACACGTACAAAATTCCCTATGTTAAGGTTGTTAAGTCTCGGTTTAAATTTAGAATTTCCGCACTAAAGAAAGTTTAGTTTGGAACTAGCTTATTAGTGTTTCTAGAAATTTTAGAACACTACTCAATTTCCATCAATAAAGGTTTAACACAAGAATATATAATCATACAAGGCTATCAAAGTCGAAGATCGGGATATCAACAATATACATAATCGAATAAACATGATATCGTATGCAAGTGCTATGGAAGAGTTAAAACAATCTCCTTGAATCAATGTATTAGAACAATATATGCTTTGAATAATAATTAGGAAAGTAAAACTTGTGGCGCCCCCAAAATTAGGTATACATCACCCATCTTGAGTACGCCACTTACGTAGTGCGAAATTTAAATACAACTTATTAACATAAGCATGGGTATACAATCGACATAAGCTGTGAGTTTAAATACAAATATAAATACACTAGATATTATACAAACTCGAAACAAAAAGTCCTCATTCTGATTATTATCACACTATTTTACGAGAATAGTGAGGACTACTAATGCTATCTTCAGGACCATCACTCGTTTCCCAGGCTAAATCCCATTATATTATCATTTCACGAAGAAACGGTGAAAGAAAGGGTGAGCTCAACTAGCCCGATAAAAATATTATGACTAAGATAATGCGAGAATAAATTATCAATAGTCTTCAATAATGTTAAAGCGATAAAATACATAGACAACCCAGGTTTAAGCTGCGGTAAGGAATATCTGATCCATTAAAAAAGTCAAGTAGAAAATAAAGTCTACTATCTTTTAGGTTTTAAAGGTTTTTTCATCATTTGTTATAGGCCGAGACTCGAAACTTTAATAAATATTCCACATCATCGAATCACCCACACTTTCTGACGAGGATATTCTTTAGTATCACGACCACAATTATTCATGCACTACGGGCGAGAATATTTGTGTATTCATTAATAGTCATGATCATGCCAACAATATTTGTCCATCAATGCACTCTGACCCTTTGAGGATTTTTTATCACATCATTTGTAACATTACGGTTAAGTGATTACACAAGAATAGTCTCTGGTCATAATCATACCAAGTCCATCTATACACTACTGACCCGCGAGATGACTTTCAAAAAATATAAACATGAGGATGATGACAATGATATAAGAATTCAATAAAACAAGTTCAAAATTATTTTATCCGAGGAATTATTAACGTCAAATTGTCAACATGATCTTTGTTTTGTAGAGTAAAATTCAAGAATGATCGGAAGAATATTTCCATGAAAGATCTTTGGATGAAACGCAAATATCAAGGATATTCTACTAATTTCATGGAGTATAGAAGTCAAAGTTTTAACCAACTGGGTATAATAAAGAATGGAATAACAAAAAGAAATCACCATGCATGCGATGACCCTTGAGACGAGTTATTCAGCGAATAATAAATAACGGAACGGTCGGGTGAAATTCACACAAGCGGGATGTTCCAACGAGAATAATAAAGATGGAACCCGATCCGGTTGTAAAACACGCGAGATAGGATATTCCAGCGAATAATAAAAGGCGGAACCGGTCCGGTGTAAAACACGTGAGCGGGATGTTCAAGAGAATAATAAAAGCCGGAACCCGGTCGATTGTAAAACACACGAGCAGGATGTTCCAATGAGAATAATAATAAAAAAGCGGAA
The DNA here is from genome assembly GCA_020205615.1 of Panax quinquefolius. Lineage (NCBI taxonomy): Eukaryota > Viridiplantae > Streptophyta > Magnoliopsida > Apiales > Araliaceae > Panax > Panax quinquefolius. The sequence goes on along the minus strand of CM035159.1, from coordinate 78,400,849 downwards.
CCGGTCAAGGTGTAAAACACCACCAGACAGGATGTTCCAATGAAATAATAGAAGAATGTCACCAAGTATAGGGTAAACCACTTATACGAGTTATTCCAACAGAATAATAAGCGATGGAATAACAACAGTTCTCTTCATGAATAAGAAAGAATAACACCCACTTACCTTTGGTAGGAGATTGAATCTTTGCGGCGGTGTAGTAACAAAATACTCTTCTTCTTTCTCTCTTATTCTCTCTATACTTTCTCTCTCTATAAGCTTGAATGAATTAAGTGAAAATAATGAAGCCCTAGGCCTCTGTTTATAGAAGATTTCTAGCTTACACTTTTCTTAGTGTGAAAAGCAGTGGCTTGATGCGGTGGTTTGGCCTTTGTAATGTGAAGCGACAAGTGGTTCGGCCGCTTTGTAATGTGAAACGACAAGTGGTTGACGTCTACAGTAAAGGTAATTACTATTAACGAAGGTAAATACTATTGACGAAGGTAAATACTATTCCAAGGGTAATTACTATTATTGCGAAGGTAAATACTATTCACAAGGATAATTACTATTGTGAAGGTAAATACTATTGATGAAGAGACTCTTAGATGATGACATATAGGCCCCCATAAAATAATCAAACTTACCACAAATCATAACACATATTTAATCTTTCAATAATTATTAATCATTTATAACTTGTCGTCTCAATTATTGATTTAATACTATAACATATTATCTGAGATGATCTTGTGATAATAATTGAATCAATAATATAAGAGATATGATCGTGAATTCTTGTAGTAATAATTGAGCATAGTGAGTGACTTCTCACGTAAGCATCGATAATCAATCTGGTGTGTCTTCTTATGCGACCACAGCGTATTCTTTGTACTTTTACCACTTAGGGTAGTTCAGCGGTTTTAACGGTAACACCTCCGTAGTTATTTTTATAAAATATTTTTGTATGTTTTCTCGATCAAATGATAATGTTGTGGGGTCCACCAATGATTGAGCCATTATGCGAATATTCCCTAACAAAAGAATATTCCCAGAGCCGAACGAATATTTTATAACAACTTGCATACTTTTGCAAAATTTATAAATATTACCCACAACTATAACATTATATCAAATTTATTCCATAATATTCAAAAATAATATTTATAGAAAAATTCATCTTTATTTATAAAAGTTTGGGGTCTTACAACCTCCCTTCTTATGAAATTTTGCCCTCGAAATTAGGAATGCGTACACGGTATGTCGAAGAGGTAAGGATACCTTGATTTCATTTGATTCTAACTCCCAGTCATTTCCTCAACATCATGGTTCCTCCATAAAACTTTGACTTGAGGTATAACCTTGGGCGTAGAATATGTTCTTTCTTATCAAAATTTGAGCAGGAACCTCTTATCGTCGAATCTTAGCTATTTCAATCGGTTCTAATTCAATAATATGGTTCGGGTCTTTCACATATTTCACGTAACATAGATATGTGAAAAGCGTTATGAACACGAGACGTATTTGGCGGTATGGCGAGTCTATAGGCCACGATTCCTACTCGATCGAGGATTAAAATGGGCCAGATGAATCGAGGATTAAGTTTTCTCTCCTTCCAAATCTTGTAACTCCTTTCCATGGAAGCGACTCTTAACAACACATGATCTCTATATCAATTCCGTCCTTTTTCGATGAAGATCGGCATAACTCTTTTATCGATTTTGTGAGGTTTTTATCGTTGTGGGATCATTTGAATCTTTTCCGTAGTCATACGTACCAACTCCGGTCCAACAACGTTGCTTCACCTACCTCATCCCAGTCATCTTTGGAGAACTACACTTTCTTCCATACAATGCTTGAATGGAGCCATGCGATACTTGTGATAAGCTGTTGTTGTAGGAAAACTCCACCATGGTAAGAACTTGTCCCAACTCCTCCTTGAAATCAAGGACCACGAGTCTTAATAGATCTTGAAGAGTTTGAATAGTCCTCTCCATTTGTCAAATCCGTCTGAGGATGATATGCGAGAGCTAAATCGTAAATCTGTGCCCATAGCTTTTGCAAACTAACCCAAAATCGTGAAGTGAATCTTGGGTCTCGATCGAAACTATGGATCTGCGGCATACCATGCGATCTTACAATCTCGTTTATGTATGCTCTGAAGCAAGGCGTTCAAGTGTATAAGTTTCTAAATGTCGGTGAAATGAAAGCGAGACTTGGTCGATCTATCAACAATGACCCAAATCGCATCAATGCCTTGAGAAACCTTAGGAAGGCCGTACTTGAAATCCATGGTAATGTGCTCCCACTTCCATTATGGAATTTCAAGTGGTTCTGATGGACCTTTTGGTACTGATGCTCGCTTTAACTTCGTTGACAAGTTAGACACCTTGAGATAAGCAGTATCTCTCTCTCTTCATATTGCTCCACCAAAATGTATAGCGAATATCATGATACATTTTGGTACTCCCGAGATGGATTACAAATGGTGTGTTATGCGCCTCCATCGGCGATATTATACTTTAAATCGAGTGCGTTAGGAACACAAAGTCTGGAGTTGACTCAAGTATTCCTTCTTCATCGATTCTTGCTTAGGCGTAGCACCTTCTTGCACTTTCTTCCTCATACGCATCGTCGCTCAGTGCAGCCAGCTTGGCGACTTTAACTTTATCAATTAAAATCGGTTCTACTTTCGTATACTACCATTATCATCACATCGTCCTGGAGTCTTTAATTCTATCTCCATCCTTTGCAAGTCACACAAAATGGGCCTTTGCGTTGACAATATCGCGCTTGTACTTGCATATGATTTCCTACTCAATCGTCGGCTACCACGTTTGCTTTTCGGGATGGTATTGGATGGTATGATCATAATCTTTCAGCAGTTCAAGCCAGCGTCGTTTATCGCGTGTTGAGTTCCTTTTGAGTGAAGAAATATTTGAGGCTTTTATGATCGTAAAGATCTCCACTTTCTCCCCATACAAGTAATGCCTCCACATTTTAAGTGCAAAAGACAACGGTTTGCCACTCTAGATCATGAGTAGGATAATTCCTCTCATATTCTTTGAGTTATCGCGAGCATAAACTATAACTTTTCCATGTTGCATAAGAACACATCAACCCTTTGCGAGAAGCATCACTTGTAGATGACAAATCCCTCAAAGGCAGGATGGTATTGTGAAGCAGTCTTGAAATAAGTCTCCTCTTGAGTTCTTGAAAACTCTTCTCACATTCTTCGCTCAAATAGAACTTTGTATCTTTCCAAGTCAAATTTGAGTCGATGGAATAGCGATTAGAAAAAATCCTTCCACGAATCTCAGATAATAACCAATTAAGCAAGAAAGCTACGTACTTGATCCTTTGATTTAGGTTGTTCCCGACTTTGAATAGCTTGATCTTTCTTTGGGTCAGCGAGATATTCCATGACTTGATACCACGTGCCCAAGGAATGCTACTTCTTGACGAACTCGCATTTCTTCAACTTGGCATAAAGCTTATATTCACGAAGCTTTTGGAGTGTAAGCCTCAAGTGTTGCTCATGATCTTCACGGCTTTTGGAATAAATAAGGATGTCATCAATAAAGGCGACCACAAAGTGATCTAAATATTCCTTGAATACTCGGTTCATCATATCCATGAAGGCGGCGGGGCATTAGTCAATCAAAGGACATGACTAGGAATTCATAATGCCGTCTTAGGGAGTTACGGCCGTCTTTGGAATGTCGGTGGTTCTAATCTTCAATTGGTGATATCGAGCGAAGATCGATCTTTGAAAAATTTGGCTCCTTGCTTATTGGTCGAAACGGGTCATCAATACGTGGCAATGGATACCTATTTTTGATGGTGACATGATTCACTCCAGATAATCAATACAAAATCGCGTACTCCATCTTTCTTCTTCACGAATAGAGCAGGAGCACCCCAAGGAGAAGTACTAGGGCGAATAAAGCGATGTCTAACAATTCCTGCGGTTGGGTCTTTAACTCTGAAGTTCAATAGGAGCCGTTCGATACGGGGCTTTGGAAATAGGTTTTGTCTGGGGTTCGAAGTCGATACAAAATTCAATTTCACGCTTCTGGGGGTAGGCGGGAAGTTCTTGAGAATACGTCGAAATTTATTAACAATAGGAATATCGTTTAAAAGCGGCGTATTTTATTTAAATCATGTGACATGAGCTAAGAAAGCTTGACATCCGTTTTTCAATAAGCGAATAGCTTTATGGCTTGAGATAGTAGTGATTGATTTTAATGGTTTGGTCGTTTGAATTAGCATAATAGGTTGATTAGGAATATGAAAGCTAACAACCTTACGAAAACAATCAATTTTGCATGATAAGTAGTTAACCAATCAATCCACAGAATCACGTCAAATGCAAGTATTTTAATGAAATAAGATCGACGGGTAATGTGAGGTCTGCCGATTTGAACTAAACAAGACTTATAAGCGATGGATGTAATGAAGGTTTCTCCCAGCGGAGTTTCCACAGATAAGTCAAAGTCTAATTTCTCGAGTCAAATTTAATCGATGGCGCCAAGTAGGAGAAATAAAAAGAATGGGTAGAAGCAGGGTATCAAATAAAGTATAGACTTCATTAGATTTATGATAAGCTTACAGTGATGACCTCATTGGATTCCTTGCTCTTTGGGAGGTCACAACAAATGCTCTCTCCTTGCTTACTTCTTAGGTTTGAATTTTTACGGGATGGCCTTTGATGCTTCCATCCTAGTTGAATTTGTCTTGATGGCAGACAAAAATCGAGCTAAGTGACCTTCTCTTCCACAATTATAACATGCTTTGGGCGGCATGGCCAGATTTGGGCCCGATGTGTCCCTCTCTCGCATTTGAAGCATATGGTAGGTGGTCTTTCTCCTTCCTTAACAATGGGTCTTTGGTCTTGGCGTCTTTCCATCATTGTTGAATCTCCTTTTCTTGAAATGTCCATTCTTATTGTTTTGGCCTGATTACCACCAAGTGGTTACCATATCTCGGCACATTGATTCCCTCCACGCTTGTTGTCACCGCTTCGATGACTATTCTCATTTGGTATTATAATTTTCTTGGTTGCTCTCTTTTAGTTCGTTGACTCATTATCGCTCCACTAAGCGAGCCCTATTTACAACATCTGAATACAAACACGGTTTATGAGAAATAAGATGATGGCGTATCTCCGACTTCAAACCTCTTAAAAACATTCGCGCCATTCTCTCTTCATTATCCACCCAGTGGGGCCTTGACCGTGATAACTCATAAAATTTTGCCTCGTGTTACGACGGTCATATTGTTTTATTCGAACTTGATAAACTCCACCTCCTTCATGTGGCGAATACTTTCGGGGAAAGTATTTGTCGTTGAGCAACTCTGGAACTTCTCCCGAAGATATCTTGATGCAATTTGGTTGAGTCGTTTCTGGAATTCCCACCGATGTCCGCCTCTCCGCATGACATAAAAGTGAAAGGAACCTTTTGCTCCTTGGAGCATCCCAGACATCAAATATCTTGGTAATCTGCTTTATCCATTACTTCGCGAGAAGTGGTTTTGGCTCTCCTTAAACTCCGGTGGTCCCAGCTCCTTAAATTGTTTAGCGGTGGCCTTGAGAGTTTCAGTGTTTCCACCTACGTTTTGGGCGAGTCGCTCTACTTTCTTTGTTGCATAAATTACATAAAGCCTCTGAACATTTGATCATTTGTCATTTGGTCGGTGTTGTTGTTTGCATGAGGATATGTCGCCTTCACGATGCACATTATCACGATTATTGATATGTGGTGAATCAACGATCGCTTTCGCTCCATTCTATTCTCAACATTCTCGGATGTCATTTTGAGATCTTGCCATAAAACAAAGGTTAATTGACATGTAACAAATTATCCTTATCTTACGACCAACCAAATAAAATAGCATTGTAAACTTAGGTAGGTAAATACTAGCGAAGGTATTCCCGTCTCTCCCCTCTAGTACTATTCTCACATTTTAGCAGGGGATCACATCCTAAGCTACGATACCAAGCTGTGGCCCCCCAAAATTAGGTATACATCACCCATCTTGAGTCGCCACTTACATGATGCAAATTTAAATACAACTTATTAACATAAGCGTAATGTGTACAATCTGACATAAAACCGTGAGTTTAAATACAAATATCGTCTACTAGATATTATACAAAACTTCAAACAAAAGTCCTCATTACAGTTATTATCACACTATTTTACGAATAGTGAGGACTACTAATCTTATCTTGGGACCATCACTCGTTTCCCAGGCTAAGTCCCGATTTATATTATCATTTCACAGAAGAACGGTGAAAGAAAGGTGAGCTCAACTAGCCCGATGAAATATTATGACTAAGATAATGCGAATAAATTATCAATAGTCTTCATAATGTTAAAGCGATAAAATACAATAGATGACCGGTTTAAGCTGCGGTGAATATCTGATCCATTAAAAAAGTCGTAGTAAAATAAAATCTACTATCTTTTAGGTTTTAAAGGTTTTCATCAACTGTTATAAATTTGAGACTCGACTTTAATAAATATTCACATCATCGAATCACCCTTTTTTCTGACGAGGATATTCTTTAGTATCCGACCCACAATTATTCATGCACTACGGGCGAGAATATTTGTGTATTCATTAATAATCATGATCATACCAACAAGCATCCATCAATGCACTCTGACCATTGAGGATTTTTTATCACATCATTTGTAACATTACGGTCAAGATTACACCAAATAGTCTGCTGGTCATAATCATACCAAGTCCATCTAATACACTTCTGAATACGGATGACTTTCAAAAAATATAAACATGAGGATGATGACAATGATATAAAATTGATAAAACAAGTTCAAAATTATTTTATCCGGGAATTATTAACGTCCAATTATCGACATGATCTTGTTTTGTAGAGTAAAATTCAAGAATGATCGGAAGAATATTTCCATGAAAAGATCTTTGGATGAAACGCAAATATCGAGGATATTCTACTAATTTCATGGAGTATAGAAGTCAAAGTTTTAACTTATTTGGGTATAATAAAGAATGGAATAACAAAAGAAATCACCATGCATGCGATAGGCCTTACAGACGAGTTATTCCAGCGAGAATAATAAATAACGGAACCGGTCGGTGAAATTCACACGCAAGCGGATGTTCAACAGAATAATAAAGATGGAACCCGATCCGGTGTAAAAACACAGATAGGATATTCAGCGAATAATAAAAACGGAACCGAGTCCGGTGTAAAACACTACAGACGAGGATGTTCAGCGAGAGAATAATAAAAGGCGGAACCGGTCCGGTGTAAAACACCTGAGACGAGGATGTTCCAATGAATAATAATAAAGGCGGAACCCGGTCGGTGTAAAACACTGCGCAGACAGGATGTTCCAGCGAATAATAGAAGAATATCACCAAGTATAGGGTAAACCACTTATACGAGTTATTCCAATGAGAATAATAAGCAATGGAATAACAACAGTTCTCTTCATGAATAAGAAAGAATAACACCCTTACCTTTGGTAGGAGATTGAATCTTTACTTGACGGTGTAGTAACAAAATACTCTTCTTCTTTCTCTTATTCTCTCTCTATACTTTCTCTCTATATAAGCTTGAATGAATTAAGTGAAAATAATGAAGCCCTAGGCCTCTATTTATAGAAGATTTCTAGCTTAGCTTTCTTAGTGTGAAAAGGCAAGTGGCTTGATTGATTTGGTTTGGCCTTTGTAATGTGAAACGACAAGTGGTTCGGCCTTTGTAATGTGAAACGACAAGTGGTTCGACGTCTGGTAAAGGGTAATTACTATTAGCTTGAAGGTAAATACTATTGTGAAGGTAAATACTATTCACAAGGGTAATTACTATTGACGAAGGTAAATTCTATTCACAAGGATAATTACTATTGGCGAAGGTAAATACTATTGATGAAGAGACTCTTAGATGATGACATATAGGCCCCCAGCCAAAAAATAATCAAACTTACCACAAATCATAACACATATTTAATCTTTCAATAATTATTAATCATTTATAACTTGTGTAGTCTCAATTATTGATTTAATACTATAACATATTATCTGAGATGATCTTGTGACAATAATTGAATCGATAATATAAGAGATATGATCGTGAATTCTTTGTAGCAATAATTGAAGCGTAGTTGAGTGACTTCTCACGTAAGCATCGATAATCAATCTGAGTCTTCTTATCTGACCACGCCAGTATTCTTTATACTTTACCACCGGGTAGTTCAAGCAGTTTTAACGGTAACACCTCATAGTTATTTTATAAAAATATTTTTTCGTTTTCTCGATCAAACAATAATGTTGTTAGAGGTCCACCATGATTGAGCCATTGTCACGAATATTCCCTAACAAAAGAATATTCCCAGACCAAACGAATATTTTATAACAACTTGCATACTTTGCAAAATTTATAAATATTACCTAACTATAACATTATATCAAATTTATTCCATAATATTCAAAATAATATTTATAGAAAAATTCATCTTTATTTATAAAATTTGGGGTCTTCAAAACTAAGCTTGATGTAGCGAATTAGGTTACATAAAGCTTGTACTAAACATCTGCAAGATAGATTAGGCACGCTCGATTACTTGAACAACAATAATATAGAAATGAAAAACTTGCATTCGATATGAAAAGAATGAAGTTCGAAGTTTTCTTTCAATTTGTAAAGAGATAAGGTTTAGAAACTTGCACAAATACAAAAGTAGAGTTAGAGAACTTGCACTGATAATAATTTAGGAATGGGAACTTGCATTCATCTGAAAAGAATGGAGTTAAAAGCTTTGCTCAATGTAAAGAGTTAAGGTTTAAGAACTTGCTCAATAATAACAAGGTAGAGTTAGAAAACTTTCCTTGATTGTAAGCTACACAAACGTAAAATAATCTCCAATTACCCTACATACACCATTGAAATCGCAACAACAATTAATTGCATGAATATTAGTTTTTGGGTTTAAACCATCATTTAGGTCATAACCTTAACTTAGCATCTAACCATGTAGGTTAACACACTTAACGAATCTGAAATCTCACATTGATCAACATAAACCCTATCGTTTATCTACAACTTTTGAAAATATCACTTTTAGTTTCATTATGTAACTCAATTAACAATCACTTCAAAATCTTTTATACTTTATATTATAACGCATGACATATGTTATTATAGTTTATATCATATTTTAACATCAATAACATGCTTATTAAACTAATATAAGTCCATTATGCCTGACCTGCAAACAAGTAGACCTCACTATAACGATTCGGTGTGGGCGGCAATTGCGCCACACTTAAACTTAGGGACCGTGCGTATTGCGCCATTTTTGCCTTGGCACTGCCTTGTGCATGCCTTGTTTCGACATGACAATGAGAGACTAGGTAGTGAGCGATGTAGCCGTTTTAGCCCAACTAACACGAAATTCACCCATCAAACGGTGATAACAACATGGAAAACAAATATACAACTATTATATCATGATTGCTAACATATTCAACCACTTAGCACAATTTAACAACAACTAGAACTATTTAAATTTCTCAAATTTCATGTTTTCATATAAAACTCCATTTTGATAGTCATCCAAAAATCATCATGTGAACTCATTATTGACCAAATCATTCCATTCAAATTACGTTATGTTCGTATTTGATGAACTATCATATCTGACGTGAATTCTGAGTTTCACATACCATTTGCCCACTAAAATTGGTACTTTCTAAGGCCATAACATATGAACACAAACACTGTTATTTTCCTTTTCTTCCTACAACCAATTTCTCATGAATTTGATACCCAAATAATCCTCATATATGATAATAAATAGTTTCTACAACATAATACACACCGTATACATAACGCTTTGAGCAACAAATCCACAAAACCAATTTACAGAGAATAGAAAATCACAAGTCTGAGAATTAGAATTAGTTATACCTTAATCTTTGATTATTGGCTAGCAAAAGATGACAACAAGATTTAGCAATCCTCTCCTTCTTCTTGAAATCTCAGAACAATCTCTCAAGCTCTCACTCTCAATCTCCTCTGCAATTCTCTCTTCCTCTGTTTTTTTTCTATGCTAACAAGCCTTAGGAAAAATAAGGCGACAGGAAAATATAACGGCCTCTCCCACATTCCCTTACGTTAGAAAAATAAAAAAGTCTGCGTCGGTTGAATAAGCGAAAGGCTCTGAAGACCTTGTTTGGCTACCACATATTTTCCTAAACTAATTTTTTTATATTATTTATATTATATAGTTACATTTTGTCACATGCAAACATTAAGTAGCTTAATAATAATAATAATAATAATAATAATAATAATAATAATAATAATAATAATAATAATAATAATAATAATAATAATAATAATAATAATCTTATTATCATTATACTTATAATTAATAAATAATTATATATCTAATTTAATTAATAAATTAGACACATCACTTTATTTATTTTATTTCCATTAAATTAAATAATTCATTTAATTTAACTAATTTTCTTAAATTTTAAGCAATTGATTTAATTTAATTATTTTCTTAAATTAAATCCTTTAGATAACATAATCAATACACCATTTAATTAACATTAACCAATTTATTTGCTAAATTAATTCACCACAATTCATCAATTATTTATTTAACCACAATAAATAAATTATTAAAATATTTATTTAATTCAATAAATATTTAAATCAAATTAAAAATTTCTCGATCGATACATCCTTCCTCCTTAAAAGGATTACATCCCCGAATCACAACTTCGAAAAAATTTGTTCGTTCTGAAACCTTTGTTAATATTTGATTTTCATATATAGTTATTAAGTTTTATGAAATTTATGGAAAGAGGATATGTTTATGATGGATTAAGCTTGCATAAACATGAATCTAATGAGAGAAATCAAATGAAAAATAAAATCGAAAATTTCATAAAAATCGGGTTTACTACCGTGTTTTTTGTAAAATCCATAACTCTTTATGTATAATGAGTTAGGAGATGAGCCTTATATCAAAAGAAAGCCTTGGAAGTAAGCTAAACATGGAAATTAGAATTACCCAAAAATTACTTGTGGATTTTTCATGGTAATTGTTTGAATGAAACTGGTCCGAAGGACTCATAGTCTGAAAAATCAATTTTTTAAGTTCTATTGCGTGAGTTATATTTTTTAATCCGACTGTTGGATCGTTGTAATTTTTGGACATGTTATACATATATAATTTGAGTTTATGTCCATAAATTTTGAACCATTAAAGATTAATTTATGATTTGTTATGAATTTTGTGAGGTGGTTGGTTCAGAATTTTTCAAGCAGAATTTTTAGCAACAAACTTTAAGTTTTAAAAATGTATAACTTAATGATTTTAAATCCGATTTGGGTGATTTTTGATGCTAAATTGGATTATTTGAAGTTTAGTTTATGTTAAAATTAATTCAATTAATAGTTAAGTTTTGGTTAATGGTGATAATACCATAATAGTGGGTGATGTTTTTAGAATAAATTGTCATATATGGGTTTCTTTAGTTTTGTTATTCATTTATAAGTTTTGGAATATAATGCGATAAATAAAGATAACTTGAATTAATAATGAATTATTAGTTGGTTTATATATGTTGTTCGAGGTAAATATATTTTGGTGTTATTGACTATTTATAGTAAGGTGTTGATTTAATAAATGTTTATATATTTAGATGGTTGTAGTTTATCATCGATTGAGGTGGTGGCTTAGTGGTGGGAAGCTGGACATAAGTCTCCATTAACGCGTGTTCGAGTCTTTGTAAACTGCCCTACGCTCAAGTGGTCTCACACCCTGAATTTATCTGGGGAAAAGCTGAGTTGTGCCGATGAAGACACCACTGAGGCCTCCAAAATTTTTGGTTATCATACACTTATTGCATGTAATTATTTATTATGAATATTTGTTTGGTCGGGGAATATTCTTTTTGTCGGGGAATATTCGTATGACGACGCCGAATTAACCAATCATTGGTGGGCCCCTATAACAGAATAACCGTCGGATAGGGAAAGCGGCAGAAATAACCTTTTTAAAATTTGACGACAAAACCTTTACCATTAACTATTGAAATCTGGGTGATAAAAATACAGTAATACGCGTGATTCCATAGTAGTACACGGGTAATCCTTAGTAGCACACGGTATTGTACAGTGATTCATATTATTAATTTGTACGTAAGAAGTTACTCAATATTTCATTCAATAATTATTATAGTAGTTATTGCACAGTGATTCATATTATTGATTCTTAATTACGTAAGAAGTCACTCAGTATTTTATTAAATAATTGCCATAGTAGTTATTGCACAGTAACTCATATTACTTGATATGATATAATTAAACCAGTTGACAATATTGTAAATCTATGTTAATAATTGTGAATAATGGTTCAATGATTGAAAAGGGTGTTGATTAAATATAAGTATTATATGCAGATGCTTGTTCAATTATTTTCTTTTTACAAAAGTAAGTCTGGCATGACTTGCCGACACTCTACTTTACTTAAAGTAGTCTAGACCACAACTCAATTATTGTTAAAACGTGTACAAGTTGGTTTAATTTTCTCTTTGGGACCACAAATTCCACTACCAGCATTATTATATACCTCATTTGGTTATTTTGTCAAAGCACGTGTGCTAGTTGTTTCCTCAATTTTCAGTTAAATAGGTTGCTCGGTTGAGCAATTAAACACACACCATCACTACACTAAAAATATAAAAATTCTTTTACTACAATATTGTGAGTATAATATTTTAAGTATTTCTGTTGAGTGTAAGGTTACTCCAAGTGTGGATAAGGAATGCAAGCATTGTTTAAGTTGATCAACTTCATAGAAACCAGAATTAAGTCACATGCTAAGATAAGGAGTATCATTTTTTTTATGGTAAATGTATATTATTTTCTTTCATACTCCATATTATGGTAAGATATTATTATTCGTTTCTTTAGTTTATCATTAAATGGTGAAAAGTCCTGAAATGATTAGGATATCCTTAATAGTTTGTGCTTCATCTAATATCTTGACTGAATCTTTCTATTCGGGTTTTAAGTTATTATATTTGAAATGGGAACTTTACATTACTTGAAATTTATATTACATCAAGAATTCTAATCAATTTTTGGATATCATGTTGTGAATTTAGACTGGATAATTAAGTTCAAAATCACTAAGATCTATTTTATCTTATTATTTTGATTATTTCAGTCCATTCTTTATATATATCATTGTCATCAACCTCATACTTAAATTTGTGTTAAAAATTTATCTTTGTCCCATAGTGCAAAGATGAACAGTTGATTAATATGATTATGACCAGGGATTGTGTATTGGTATAAACATGAACGAAATTATGTATTGGTATAATCATGACTATTGGTTTTACAATTGTATATCTTTGGCCGTGGTGAAAAGATGGACTGTTGATTATTGGTTTTATAGTTGTATATCTTTGGCCGTGATGCAAAAGATGGACTTTTGATTATTAGTTTTTGATTGTATATCTTTGCCCGTAGTCTGCAAAGATTGACTATTGATTATTGATTTTACTGATTATATGTCTTTGTCTGCGGTGCAAAGATGGATGTTGATTATTAGTTTTATGAGTTGTATATCTTTGGCCCGTAGTAGTGCAGATGGGTATTGATTATTGATTTTACAATTGTATGTCTTTGGCTCGTAGTGAAAATATGGACTGTTGATTATTGGTTTTACATTTGTATGTCTTTGGCCCGTAGTGCAAAGATGGACTGTTTATTATTGATTTTATAGTTGTATGTCTTTGGACGTAGTGCAAAAATGGACTGTTAATTGGCATTGGTGTTACAATTGAATATCTTTGGCCTGAAGTGCAAAGATAAATTTAATGGCATAATTATAAACATGAACTGTGAATTGGTATAACCATGATCTTTGGTGTTTCAGGTAAAGACAGGTGGTGAAAGTTCTCTTTATCTTGGGTACAATGAAGAACTGTTGATTAGTGTCATAGGAATAAAATATTTATGATGAACTTTTAATTGGGAGAAGATATTGGACATTATGTTCTACTTAACTCTTCTAATGGATTGTTGATTCCACTGCAATTATGGTTGAAAGCTTTTATCATCTATCATATGTTCTAAATAACTGATTTATTACTGTTGAAGGCTATTGATAATTTAATTATCTTAAGTCATTATATTCTTTACTGGGCTATTTATGCTCATCTTTTTGTTTCACAATTCCTTTCAGGAAATAAAAGTGTAGCTGGGACTAGCAGAGAGAACATGGGTGTAAAGTGGTGTTTTTGAATTAGTGTGATCCTTATCAAGTTATTGAACAATGTGGAATCATAATTATACCGAGGACTTAAAATATGTGTGTCAAATTTTATACGTCACTTAATAATTGATTCTGGTGAACAACAATAGGGTGATGAGAACCCGACTTTGAAAGCATAAAAAATACACCGCATTAGAATGAGGAGGACATAAATCTTTTCGTGTTCCTTTGAGGACTTGAAATATTTGATGTTGTATTTTATATGGCGTTGTAATAATTTGAGTATGAATATTGTTGTATTATATACGTTACAATATTTGTATTGAAACTCACAGTATATGTGTCGTCGTATTTTGTACGATAGTTTAATTGTAGTAATAGGAAAGTTTACGTGAGTAATGTTATTTTTGGCGACTCGGAATGGGTTGTGTGGACCTATTTTGTGGGCGTCACAAACCACATCGTATAATATCTCATCCACATATCGACCAATAGTAAATAGAACTAATACATGTTTAGTCACTTTTATATCTAAATTGTCATTGAGCCATTGTAAACGATACGGTTGTGGATGCTTAGATGTAGACAATCCCAATTTCTCTACCATGGTAGTACTCGCTACATTAGTACAACTACCTCTATCTATCATGACACAACAAATCTTCCCATTCACAAGACATCTAGTATGGAATAGATTTTCTCGATATTCACTAATTTTTTTCACTTGTGTACTAAGTGCCCTTCTCATTACTAAAACCTCACCATAAACAACAACTTCCTATCATCTACCATCTCTAATGGCGACATAGACTTGGTGCCACTATATTCTCCTTTTGTTTCCACCTCTCCATTGTCAAGAAACAATATAGTTCTTTGATTAGGACATTGACTAGAAATATATCCCTTCCTTGACATTTAAAACATATAATATCTCGATTACAACTAAAAGAAGGTTGTTCGGTTTTACCTTGCAATCCTATGTTACAGATTGCTGATTAGGATCCACTTTCGATTTGATCACAGCTGGCTTTTCCTTGTGCTTGGCAACATTATACTTCCATGATGAACGAGTAGTAGGATTTGAATGTTGACCACCTCTCCTCTTAAGCTTTTTCTTAATTTTGATAGCCATGTGTATCATGTCCCCCAATTCCACATAATCCACATAATGTTGTCGTTCCACTAAATCAACTATATCCCAGTTTAGCACTGCTGAAAATCGAGCCATTGTTGCCTCACTATCCTCATCTATATTAGCTATGGCCATTAACATCTCCATCTCCTTGAATTAATCATCTTCGCTCCTACTTCCTTACTTCAAATTATGCAAACTTCGGAACAAATCTCAGTGGTAGTGGCTCGGCACAAATCTCTTTTTCATATCTGCCTTCATCTTCGCCCATATTTTAATTTGACGTTCTCCACATTTCCTCTGGCTAGTCATCAACTAATCCCACCAAATGACTTCATAATCTGAAAATTCTGTCGTGGCTACTTCATAAATTAATAAGAGGAGTCTTATTAATATTATTATAATTATTATTATTTTAATTTCTAAAGGTTTAGGAATTAATTTAATATAAGTACTCTCATTTATTCCTAATTGGATTAGGAAGGAAAATTAGTTAAAGGAGTTTAATTAATTACCCTAATAGGATTAGGGAGCCCATTTAATTAAAAGAGTTTAATTAAATAAATAATACCTTATTTTAATTAAAATAGGGTTACATGATATCTTTATAAGAGGAGTCTTATATCGGATATCTAATATCGTAATTCCTAGAGTTGGAGTACGCCTCCTTTTTCTATCTGAGATAGGAAAAACTAGGGTTTGAGCGAATACCCATTCTTCTTGAAAAATTCTTCTTCTTTGGTGGATCACTATAGAGGCCATACACTTGGGTGGCTTACATTGATCGAAGGAAGGAATCTACAGGAGATTCAAGGAGATCGCGGAGAAGTAGGAGGTGAACTTCGTACACGAGGAAGCTCGTTTCTACAAGGGTATGATTTCATAATTTCTTATTCTTCGTTTAATTAATAATATGCATAAAGGATGATCCGGATAATTGGTTTGTGAAAAATTTTAAAATCGATTTTATTTACGCTTAGCTAATTTTTTCAATTTGATTGCTACTTTGATTTTCACAAAACCTAACGATTGGTATCATGAGCCAAACTTTATGCTAATTATTAATTATATTGATTCCATATATGTATGGGTATGTATTTTGAATAATTTATTGGGCATAATTTGTTGTATAAAATTATTATTTTATTGAAAAAAAAAATATATAATTTTTGTCCGAAAAAACCATTTTCGGAAAACTTTTTTATTATATTAAATCCGTACAACTTGTTTATCAGATAACATGTTGCTATTTTTTTTATCTTGCTAGACGGTTTATATATATATTATTATAATTTATGAAATCCATCATTTTTTTGGAATCACGTGGTATTATATATATATATATATATATATATATATATATATATATATATATATATATATATATATATATATATATACTATATACAGTTAGCACCTCTTGTCGAAATTCTTTTTTTGGCATCACGTTGTGAGAGTTTATGTAATAGGCTGCGTACGGATTAATATTATATATATATATATATATAAGTTATATATATATATAATATATTTTAATAATTTTATAATTAAAATAGAGTGTTTATTTTAATCTTGAAATTGGATTTCATGCAACTTAAAATTGCCCATTAAATGATACTCATATATATATGGAATGATTTTATTTATTGATACATATGGTGATATGTATGATAATAAATGGGATTGATTATGGACAATTGACCATGTGATTGGATTTATTTTAGTTGGATGTTTGAATGAATGGGTTTTATTAAATGGGGTTATGCGTGCCTCGTCTTTTTCGGTTTTCTTCTTGATGTAAATTCTATCTCTCTCCTATGTACTTCCCTTTGGCTTGGCGATCAAGGTTTCTATTTAAATTAAATAGTTTATGTAATAGGACTAGTTAGAATTTTTCAAGAACCGAAGATCGAGGAGCAAGGAGGCTAAAAGACCCGTTTGTAATGGAGCCGGGTTTAAATGTAATAGTTATATTTAAATGTTTATTCTTTGCACCTAGGGTTTGACCTTTTGGTTCACTTGGTGGCTCTAGTGAACCAAACTAGAATAAAAGTCCATAATCAATCCGGTAGAATATAGTATTCTATATGTGCATGCTAGTATTAAATATATTATATATTATGCAAACATGCTTCGCATGTTTAATAATATAATAGCATATTTTATATATATATTTGCATCTTGTATTAAACAAGATGAGACAAATAATAACAAATCCTCTAAGTTTTTATATTAAGTCTTAAGCGTTCAAAGATATTTAGAATATCGAGCGTTAAGCCTTCTAGCATGATAAAATTAATAGAGTATTAAATATTTAATATGAGTTTGTTGTGTCACCACAAGGCAAGTATTAAGTATTTAAGATGTTAATTATCACATTTGATGCTTATAAAGAAAATTGAACAATATTGTTTTGTTGTTGTCACCACAGGCGATATTTTCTTTTTGAATATATGGAAGTGCTAGGTTGGACTTAACTTAGATAATTTTGATTCGGATGTGCCACCACTTGATCAAAATAATCTAAGAGGCAAAACATAAGGAGTTACATGTTGATGTAATTGACAAGTAGTTGTCTACCTATTTATTTATATATAGTTTGTTGTGTCACCACAAAGGCTATATATATTTGAAATGGGATCCTTATTCTCACTAGCAAAAACTTTAATTAGATTTTGCGAACTATATAAATGAGGTAATATAGTTTGAAGAAAATAGTGAGAGATACCAATATAAAATAAGACCTAATTTATTTTGGTAATTAATTAAATGAATGTTTGCTAAAATATTGTCTTTTTACATGCGAAATTTTGAAAATGTCACATTCACTAATTTCAACTGCGTACCATACTTGATCTTAACAAAATGGCCGGATAGAACTACGGAATTTAAGGAATCTGAGAATTGTTCTCACTTCTTTGAAAAGATTTCTTATGTCCTAAATTAAGCAAGCACTGCAAAAGTTGCGAGAGGCGACCTCTGAGGAAGAGATTGCTACTTTTAAGCGATGGCAAGATGATGCATCTGTGGCTCGATGCATCATGCTTGCATCCATGAGTATGTGAGCTTGACGTCGGCATGAAAACATGGATGCTCTCTTATCTTTCTTGCACCTTGAGAGTTGTATGGTGAGCAAAGTAGAATTGCTAGATATGAAATATCTAAGGAGCTCTTCCGATCTCGGATGACCAAGGGCACTTCTTGTTGAGACTCATGTCTAAAGATGATCAATCACGATTGAGCGTCTTGGATAACTTGGGTTAAATCGTGGATGGGGAGTTGAGTCAGATTTAGTCTTGCGGTCACTCCCGACACCTTCTCTCACAATTTGTTGTGAATTTTCACATGAATAAGTTGGATGTCGACTTGCTTGCGAATTACTTAACATGTTGAAAACTATCTGAAGGTCACTTCCATCCAAGAAGAACCATGTCTTCTTGGTGGATGATTCTTCCAAGAAAGGAAGAGGCCCAAGGTATCTTACGAAAAGAAGAAATCCAAGAAGGCTAAGGGAAAGGCGAAAGTGAAGGATCAAAAGAAACTGATCCATTAGCAAAAGAATTTGCTTCCATTGCAATAAGCCGGTCATTTGGAAGAGGCTGCAAGGATTATCTCATGAGAACAAAAGCGAAAGAAGCTTGGAAGCTTGAATCCTAATCAAGGTTTGTTTATGATTGAAATTAATTTTTCTAAAAGTCGATCTTCTACTTGGGTATTGGATCTGGGATGTGGTTCTCACATATGTAATAATATCTGAGGGATTGGTCGAAGTAGAAAGGCGAGCAAGGATGAGGTTAATCTACGAGTGGGAAATGGAGCAAAGGTTGTTGCATTAGGCTGTAGAGACTTATTGTTTATACACTGCACGGCAAGTTCATTAATTTAAATAATTGTTATTTTGTTCCAAATATCATTAGAAACATTATTTCTATCTACTGTATTGGATATGGATGGTTTTAATATTATAATAAAGAACAACGGTTGTTCCATTTATAATGATAATGTTTTATATGGTGTTGGTAATTTGCGAAATGGACTTTATATACTTGACTTGCATGAAAATATATTTCAAATTGAACAAACTAAGAAAAGGAAAAGAGATGATGTTAATTATACCTTCATGTGTACTTTGTAGACTTCGGTCGTATTAATGAAACAAGATTATCCAAGTTGCATAAAGATGGGCTCTAGAGCTATCGATTATGAATCATATCCAACTGTGTGAATCTTGTCTCATGGGTAAAATGACTAAATCTCCTTTTAGTGGAAAAGGAGAAAGAGTTCTGAGTTGTTAGCGTTGGTACACACGGATGTATGTGGACCTATGACAACGAATGCCTTACGAGGAGGGTATTCTTATTTTATTACATTCATTGGCGACCACCACTCGAAGATTTGGATATGTGTATTTAATGAAATACAAATCTGAATCATTTGAAAAGTTCAAAGAGTTGAAGTGAAGTTGAGAAGCAAAGCTGGTAAGAGTATTAAGATTCTTGATCGATCGAGGAGGAGAATACTTAAGTGGTGAGTTTCTCAATTGTCTCGAAAAAAATGGTATAATCTCACAATGGACTCCACCGAGGGCGCGCCATGGATGAATGGTGTATCTCGAAGGAGAAATCGAACATTGTTGGACATGGTTCGATCTATGATGAGCTTCTGACCTTCCGTTTCATTACGGGGATATGCCTAGAATCATTGCATACCTACTTAACAAGGTACCTAAAAATCCGTCCCCCCAGACCCCATATGAGTTATGGGCGGGGAGAAACCAAATCTTAAGCATGTTAAGACTTGGGGTTGTCCGACTTATGTCAAAAGTTTGAAAGCGATAAAATTGCGAGACTAGATCGACAAATGTAGATTTGTGGGATACCTAAAGAAACATCAGGGTATTATTTCTATCATCCAAGTGATCAAAAGGTGTTTGTTGCGAAACATCTTGCCTTCTTGGAAAAGGAGTTTATCCTTGAAGGGGTCGATTGGGAGTAAGATATATCTTGAAGAGGTTCAAGAACCACAAAATACTACGAGATCAAAGTGAGGTACCTAACAAGTAGAGATTCATACATACCACACCCTATTAAATAAATGGAAGAGTACCAAAGATGCGAGACGGTATGGACTTGTCATAGAAGATGATGATGATGAAGTGCATCATAGATGATGATGATCCATTGAATTCTGAGCGGTATGAGTAGTAAAGACTGGAGAAGTGGCGAAAGCCATGAAATCCGAGATGGACTCCATGTATGAGAACCAAGTATGGACTTTGGTCTCACCACACAGAAGGCATTAAGCTTTATTGGGTGTAAATGGGTCTTTAAAGAAAAGACTGGAAGCGAGATGGCAAGGTAGAGACCTATAAGGCCGATTGGTTGCAAAAGGTTTCAAACAAAGACAAGGAGTTGACTATGATGAAACCTTCTCACCGATAGCAATGTTCAAGTCCATTCGGATTTTGCTTGCGATTACGACTTACCGTGACTCGAAATCTGGCGGATGGGCGTGAAAGCGGCCTTCCTCAATGGTAAACTTGAGGAGGATGTGTATATGACACAACCCGGAGGATTTGTTTCAAAGGTTGGAACAAATCAAGTCTGTAAGCTTCTGACGATCCATTTATGGATTAAAGCAAACTTCTAAATGGGTGGAACATCCGTTTTGATGAGACAATCAAAAGTTTGATTTTATCAAAATGAGGATGAACCATGTGTGTACAAGAAGGTTAGTGGGGCTTTGTTTCATTCCTTGTATTATATGTTGATGATATATTACTTGATAGGGAATAATATTCTATCTTTGAAATTAATTAAAATCTGGTTATCTAAACACTTCTCCATGAAGGACTTGGGAGAAGCATCCTATATTTTGGGGATAAAGATCTATAGAGATAGATCTAATAGGATGCTTAGCTTGTCCCAAGGAATACATTGACTTGATGCTAAAAAGGTTTAGCATGGAAGATTCAAAAGAGGTCTCATGCCGGATGAGCCATGGAATACATCTCTCCAAAAGCAAGCCCCAAAGACACACGAGGAGAAAAACAGTATGAGTAAGATTCCTTATGCTTGACAATAGGATCTATCATATACGGTATGATATGTACTAGACCGGATGTCGCTCATGCACTTAGTGTAACAAGCGGATGTCGATCGAATCCGGAGAAGAACAACTTGGAAGGCGGTGAAAAATATCCTAAAGTACTTAAGAATAACTATGGATGTATTTCTTGTCTACGGTGGAGTGCGAATTAAAACTAGAGGGCTCCACAAACTCAAGTTTTCAAAGCAGACCAAGATGATGATAAATCCATTTGGGTATGTGTTTACCTTAAGCGGTGGCGCGATGAGTTGGAAAAGTTCAAGCGTGAAGCGATTCTTGATTGATGTGATGAGGCGAAAGCATAGGCTGCAAGTGAAGGCTGCAAAGGAAGGCTGTTTGGATGAAGAAGTTCATTCTAGAACTTGGTGTGGTTTCTAGCATTAAAGGACCAATTGCCTTTATTTTGTGACAACCTTTGGAAGTACATTGCTTGTTGAGCTAAGGAACCCGAGTCTCATCAAATCGAACACGTGTTGCGGCGATTTCATTTGACCGGAGAGATCATTGAAAGAGGAGATGTCACCACGGAGAGTGTGGACTCTCAAGACAATATTGCGAGATCCATTTACTAAAGCGTTAACACAATGAGTTTGATCGTCACTTAGAAGAAGATGGGTATGAGATACCACGGCGATTGGCTTTAGTGCAGTGGGAGATTGAAAGTATTATGCATCTGAAGCCAATCATGTATGATGATAAAGCATATCTTGTGTAATCAATCTTATTTATTTATTAATAAAAGAATTATTTATTAAAGGCATTTATTATCTACATGGTCTTTTTTTAATAATATGTGATAAACCCGTAGTTTTAAGCAACGCTTTTTTAGAATAATGATGATGATCATTCTAATGAGATCTAAATTCTTAGAAAGCTTAAAACTAAAATAGTTCCCAATCATTGGATTACTAAATTGGGGATTAGTGAATCAGGATAGATTGGTACATCGTTGCTTGCTCATTGGATGAGGATGATTGATCTCATGATCATTTGTGTGGAGAACACTAAAGCAAGTATGTAGGTGCTTATTAGAGAATAAGTTCATTTGACATTGACTAAGCTAAGGAATACCTAATGGAGTTTTACTTACTGTCGATAGGAATTCTGTAGTGATAGTAATACAAATGATCCTTAGACTTGAGATCATCATAGTATCTTATATATAATGAATTACACTTTGACTTATTCCTTAAGTCTCTTAGAGTATATCAAAGGGTATGCTTGGGTGTAATAAGTTATATATGAAGATAATGAATGATCGATAAAGAATCTACCACTTCTAGTAAAAGGAGAAATGTCTATGTGATTCGATAAATGATGACCCGAGAATCCTTGTCGAGGTGGAATGAAATTAGAAAGTAGTTTCTAATTTGCATTCATTAGGAGTTAATGCATTTAGGAATCGAAATACATATAATTAAATAAAATAAGACTTGTGATAATTCCATGTCTTATATTTAATTGGGACATTGTATGGTGGAAGGATTGAATTATCACGGTAACTATTTACTCAAAGGTTCTTTTATGATTAATGTTGAAATCTATATTATCTGGAAAGTGCGTTGATCATTTAGGAGAACTTATCCTATTGTAGAATAAATATTATTTATTTAAATAAATTATTTGTTTAATTTATTTATTTAAATGAGATTAAATTATTCTAATTGATTTATTCACAACCGGTTTAATATGGAGAACCTAAAGGGTCACACCATAAAAGGAAGAATAATTATTTAAGAAGTTAATGGCATAATTGTAATAATATGTTAAGTATATTTAATTTAATCTATGGTGATAGAATAAATTAAATAGCTTAATATTATTATTTAATATTTTAAAATATTAAATATAAATTAATAAGAGGAGTCTTATTAATATTATTACAATTATTATTATTTTAATTTCTAAAAGGTTTAGGAATTAATTTAATATAAGTACTCTCATTTATTCCTAATTGGATTAGGAAGAAAATTAGTTAAAGGAGTTTAATTAATTACCCTAATAGGATTAGAGGAGCCCATTTAATTAAAAGAGTTTAATTAAATAAATAATACCTTATTTTAATTAAAATAGGGTTACATGATATCTTTATAAGAGGAGTCTTATATCGGATATCTAATATACGTAATTCCTAGAGTTGGAAAGTCGCCTCCTTTTTCTATATCTGAGATAGGAAAAACTAGGGTTTGAGCGATACCCTTCTTCTTGAAAAATTCTTCTTCTTTGGTGGATCACTATAGAGGCCCATACACTTGGGTGGCTTACATTGATCGAAGGAAGGAATCTACCCGGAGATTCAGATTCGCGGAGATCATGAAGAAGGAGGTGAACTTCGTACACGAGGAAGCTCGTTTCTACAAGGGTATGATTTCATAATTTCTTATTCTTCGTTTAATTAATAATATGCATAAAGGATGATCCGGGAATGGTTGGTTTGTGAAAAATTTTAAAATTTGATTTTATTTAAACTTAGCTAATTTTTTCAATTTGATTGCTACTTTGATTTTCACAAAACCTAACAATTCTGGTGTACTCTAATTCTCAAGAAGAACACGTGGAACATTTACGTTTGACGCTGGAGACGCTAAGAAAAGAAAAGTTGTACGCGAAATTCTCTAAATATGAATTCTGGCTTGAACGTGTACAATTTCATGATAATGTAATCGACAAGGATGGAATTTCAGTGGATCCATCAAAAGTTGAAGCTTTGATAAATTGGGAACAACCAAGAACTCCATCAGAAGTGAGAAGTTTCTTGGGATTGGCAGGATTTTACAGACGGTTTATTCAAGATTTTTCCAAGATTGCCATACCGTTGACAAATTTGACCAGAAAATCTATAAAATTTGTTTGGACAAAAAAATGTGAAAAAAGTTTTACGGAATTGAAGAAGAGGCTCAGTGTGGCACCTGTCTTGTCATTACCAGATAATACAGGAAATTTTGTGGTGTATAGTGATGCTTCACACAAAGGATTGGGTTGTGTCCTTATGCAGAATGACAAAGTCATTGCGTATGCATCAAGGCAATTAAAAGACAACAAGAAAGGGTATCCGACTCATGATTTAGAGTTGGCGGCAGTAGTATTTGCTCTGAAGATATGGAGACTGTCAGGAATAACCATGTGATTGATATTCCTATTTATATATGATTTGATTATGATATATATATGAATGAATATGCAAGTATGCTTGCATTAAGAAAAGTTGTAAAGTCCTTTGATAAATAATAGAAAAACATGTACAAGGACTTAGAATGAATTGATCAAATATGTTAGGTTGATCCTACATAAGCAAAACAGCTTTGTAAAGTCCTTAAAAAGAAATGATGTACAAGGACTATAAATATAGAAAGATCAAGCATGTTAGGTTGATCGTATGATGTAATAGATAGCTTGTTCGATCGTTAGAAACACTTTTTTCAAATCGTGATACTGCCAGAGAGTCGAGGATAACTCGAGAGCTATCGAGGCAGAATCGTAGTCTACTAGATAGTAGATCTCGGAGTTCGTAGACTTCTAGGAGAGATGAGGAAGGATCGTAGGGTGTTGAGTAAAGCTTCCTCGGAGCCGTAGTCTGCTGAGGAAGTCCTGTTCAGAATCATAGAGGCAAACACCATTTACGGTAGAATGAGCATCTACCGAAGTCAAGTCAAGAATCGTAGACTACACTTGGAGTCGTAGAGTCTACTAACAGCCAAGTCAAGGATCGTAGACTACACTTAGAGTCGTAGAGTCTACTGATCATATCAGAGGTAGAGATTGTAGTCGAGCAAGATCAGATGAAGACAACAAGCACAACGACAGAAATCGTAGAGTGTCAAGATCTGATCTCGGAGTCGTAGTTTCTGCACAGCCGAAGCTGAATCGCAGAGTGTAGAATTGAGACTTCAACAGATGTGCTCACAATGTCAAGGAAGAATCGTAGAGCTAATACGATTATCAACAAATGAGCACTCCCAGAATATCCAAAGGAACGAAGCCTCTGGTTGGTACTGCAAAGATACATCCCACCTAGAGGAAACTAGAGAGCACTCAACGAATGGCATGCAAGCTAGTTGAAGATCTAAGCATCAACTCAATCAGCATCCGGATTGAGTTGTGAAGCCATTCGAGATAAATTCTTCCACAAGTTGATCATAAGAAGACTTCAGTCACTAACTAAGGAAAGTTAGCTAGTGTAGTTGCTGTCAAGTAAATAGAGGACATCGATCTTGGAAGCAACCAGGATTGTAATATTTGCCAAACAAAGAAAGAACTGATGGAGTGTACACTAACATACTGGTCATCCTCTGAAGAACAAGGCTAAAGTGATTAAGCATTGGGTCAGTCTATTGATGATAAGTGAATGGGAGATCACAAGGAGAAAATGAGCTGGACATGCCATAAATCTGAAGTGTCTTGCTATTCAGAAGGGGCCAGAACAAAGAGTCAAGCCATCGATGTCGAGAACACCAAAAGCAAAATGTAAGTGTTGAAGCCTCAGATAAAAAAGGAAGAAGTGTACTACATTTCAGTTCCAATGAACACTCTTCAAGATCGTAGTGTTGTCTCTACATGTCAAATGAGCAAGTCAACAAGACACTACGATCAGGTCCAAGAAAGCAAGCATCATAATCATAGAGTTCGGTCATCCAAAGATTGAAGCATTGGCAACGATTTAATCTGAAGGTTGGTATTCGGACAAGAGCTTATTGAGAGCATCGATGCAAAAGGACAACCTCTGATCAAGAAATCAGAAGGAGGAAATAAAGTCTTCGACTTGCCCGAAGATATTAAAGTGACATCTCGGCGGGTAGGTGAAACGGTAGACTACGATTATCGGTAAAAGTATGACATGTCACATCTGCAGTCTACCTCAGTCAACTCGAGATCTGTGAAGATATTTTTAATAGCTTTCAACGGCCACTTTCCAACGGAAGGATTGGGAAGGAATATAAATCAGCAAGAGCTTCAAAGATCGAGGGCTGCTGGAGTTGCTGAGTTTGGAGAAGTGGTGGATTGATCTAACCAACGTAAGTAATGAGTGACCAATGAAGGTCTGAAGACTCACTCTACGATCCACCAAGAACACTTAGAGACAGAAAAAGAAAGAAGTAGAAGTGAGAGTTTTATAATGTAGAAGTGAGAGTTCTACTACAGAAAGAGTGTTCTGAACTGCTGAGAGATAAAAGAGCATCAATGTCATCTTGATGTCCATCATGAGAAGACTCTAAGTACCATAGAGGAGAACTCACAGTCATCTTAGAAAGTCCATCATGAGAAGGCATCAAGTATCAAGAAAGAAGATCACCAACACCATCATGGTGGCAAATATGAGAAAGTTTCTAAGTACCTAGCAGAAGAGCTTATAGTCATCCTAGAAACCCATCATGTGCAGCCATCAAGTATCAAGAGGAATGATATTCAAGGCAGTTCATCATGTGATCATCAGAAGTGGTTGAGTAACTGAAGAAGCTGAGCATCATACAATACTCAATTGCACTTCAAGGATGATCACGCCAAGCTGCTAAGTACAGAAGATGTTCAAAGCTTAAAGACATCTTAGCAGCTCAGCACCAACTCCAACAAACAAACAAACAACTCAACAACAAGAATCCAGAGCCTGAGGGGTCCTTGTCCAGAGGGACTAAATGAAGTTTCAAGCTGCTTTGGGCTTAAAGAGTTCTTAGGAACTAGAGAAGTTCCAAGCGTCATTGGCCTTGAAGAGTTCTTAGTGAATCAAGTCCCAAGTGTCATTGCCTCAAGGAATCTTAGTAATTGAGGTGTTGCCTTCCTTAGTGGAAATCACGCTAGTTGAAAGCGGAAGAGTGGATTAGGATCTTGAGTCTCTGAATCACTTAAAACCCTTGTGTCTTTTACTTTATGTCATTTACATTATGTACATTAAGCGCTATAATCATTTATGTATGTTTTAGCACTTACTACTAAAGTGTTAGGTTTGTAATATTCAAGAACGCAATCAAATTGCAAAAATAAGCGGAAGCGTGTAAAAATCGAGTTTAAAAATTATACAAACCATATACCCCGATCACCTTTTATGCACAATTATTAATTAAACGAAAAAGATGAATAAAAAACATACCCTTGAAGATCCGAGCTTCCTCAGGTACAAGTTCACCTCCAATCCTTTTCGGGTTTAACTTGAATCCACCGGGTTTGGTTCCTTCCTTTGATCAACGTTAGCCACCGAAGTGTTTGGCCTCTAGAGGTGATCCACCAAGGAAGAAGAAGGATTTAAGAAGATGGGTGGTTGGCTAAACCCTAGTTTTTCTATCTCTATAGAAAAGGAGTGTACTCTCCAACCATTGGAAAATATCACGTCGTCTTGATATCTGATATAAGACTCCTCTTATAAAGATATCAAGTAACCCTATTAAAAATAAGGTATTATTTAATTAAACCCTTTTTAATTAAAGGGGTTCCACTAATCTTATTAGGGATAATTAATTAAACTCCTTTAACTAATTTTCCTTCCTAATCCAATTAGGAATAAATGAGAAATACTTATATTAAATTAATTCCTAAACTCTTTTAGAAATTAAAATAATAATAATAATTGTAATAATATTAATAAGTCTCCTCTTATTAATTTATATTTAATATTTCTAAAATATTAAATAATAAATAAATTAAATATACTTAACATATTATTACGATTATGCCATTAACTTCTTAAATAATTATTCTTCCTTTTATGGCGTGACCCTTTAGGTTCTCCATATTAAACCTAGGTTGTGAATAAATCAATTAGAACAATTCTAATCTTATTTAAATAAATAAATTAAACAATTAATTTATTTAAATAAATAATATTTATTCTGATAATAGGGATAAGCCTCCCTAGCGATCAACGACTTTCCGGATAATATAGATTTCAACATTAATCATAAAAGAACCTTTGAGTAAATAGTTACCGTTACAATTCAATCCTTCCACCATACAATGTCCCGAAAACCCCTTTCTAATTTCATTACGCTTATAACCAAGGACTCTTTGGGTTTTATCGAATAAAGATTTAAATTTTGTGGTAAATAATTTTTATTAATATTATGGTGTGAATTTGAGATAATATTATAAGTTGTGGGTAACTCATTTATAAATTTTGATCTCAAGTATGCATCAGTGGTTATATTATATCAATAAAGATTGGTCAAATAATTTTTAATATTAGGTTTTGAGATAATATTATAGTTGGGGTAATATTTTTGCAAAGTATGCAAGTGGTTATATTATATTCTCAATCATTGGTGGACCCTAGCGAAATTATTGTCGGATTGAAAAAACGACAAAAATATTTTATTGAAATAACGGCGGAAGTTTTACTGGTTGATCTTGTTGAACTACTCTTAGTAAAAAGTACGATGTACGTGTGGTTGCATAGTAGCACACGGTATTGATTATTGATGCTTATGTGAGAAGTCACTCGGTTTGATTCCATTATTGTCGATTAATAATATGAATTATTATAGCGATAATGACGTTTTGTTTTATTAAGTATTATTAACGTAATAAAAAACGCGAAACATCTTTTCATATAAAATAAAATACTTTATTAAAGTTATTACATAAATAGAATATATTATATTTTATTATGCATAGTGTTGCATAGTGTTTTTGCATAGTGTTGCATAGTATTTGCATAGTAAAATGTTTTTATATAAATAGAATATATGATATTTTATTTAAAAGATTTTGCTTTAAATATGGACCGTCAGATTAAAGTAAATCAATCTGAACCGCTTAAATGGATTAATTACTATGCATTCTATTTTCCTATAAATAGAAGCTCATTCCTTCATTATTTTCTTACGAATTCACTTTGAAACTCTAGAGAGAAATTATAGAGAGAAGCTATAGAGAAAAATCTATAGAGAAAAGAAGAAGAGTATTACGGTACTTCACTACTTTGATATCCGGTGTCTTTTACGGTAAGGGATATTATTTGTTATAGCAAGTAAGGGTGTTATTCTTTCTTATTCATGAAGAGAACTTACATTATTCCATTCTTTATTATTCTATTGGAATAACTTTGTATCGCTGTGACATACCTATACTTGGTGAAATCCTCTGTTATTCCATTCTTTATTATTACATTGGAATAACTTTTGTATCTGTGACATACCCTATACATAATCTGTATCGTGGTTTACCCTATACTTGGTGACATTCTTCTATTATTACATTGGAACATCACATGCATGTGTTTTACACCGACTGGTTAAAATCTTTATTATTATTACATTGGAACATCCTCATGCATGTGTTTTACACCGGACTGGTTCCGTCTTTTATCATTACATTGGAATATCCTATCCGTGTGTTTTACACCGGATCTGTTCCATCTTTATTATTACATTGGAACATCACATCGATGTGAATTTCACGACACTTTGGTTCCGTTATTATTATTATGCATTGGAATAACTTTATCATCTGAAATCTGCATGCATGGTGATTTCCTTTGTTATTCCATTCTTTATTATACCCGGTTAGTTAAAACTTTGACTTCTATACTCCATGAAATTAGTAGAATATTCTTGATATTTGCGTTTCATCCAAAGATCTTTTCATGGAAATATTCTTCCGATCATTCTTGAATTTTACTCTACAAAGCGATGATCATGTTGACAATTTGGGCGTTATTAGTTCTTGAATAAATTAATTCGTGAACTTGTTTTATTGAATTATTATGTCATTGTCATCATCCTCATGTTATATTATGTTATCTTTGGCTTACGTGCATAGATGAACTTAGTATGATTATGACCGAGGATCATTCGGTATAATCATGGCTTATTATAAATGATGTGATAAAAGTCCTCGATTGGCACAGTAATGCGGTGATGGATAGTTTTTGGTATGATTATGACCGGGGTGATTCGGTATAGTCATGACCATTGATAATTTGATGAAAATCCTTGGCCAGTGGTATAGGGATGATTAGATATTATGGTTTATTCATTAAACCGAGTCTTAGTGATAAAATTTATAAAAACCTTTTAAAACCTAAAAGATAGTAGACTTTATTTTCTACTTAACTCTTTTAGTGGATTGCATATTCATTGCAGATTAAAGCTGGTTTGTCTATTGTATTTTATCGGTTTAACATTGTTGAAGACTATTGATAATTTATTACGCATTATCTTAGTTATAATATTTCTTCTTTGGGCTAGTTGAGCTCACCCTTTCTTTCCTTTGTTCTCTTGAAATGAGAATATAGTTTGGGACGAGTCGGGGAAAAGAGTGATGGTCTTGAAGATAGCATTAGTAGTCCTCACTATTACATTAAATAGTGTGACAATAAATGTAATGAGGACTCCTTGAGTATGGATATTGTCTAAATGACAATATTCCTATTAGAACTCTCGGTTTATGTATTGTTGTATGTTATACTCTGACGATGTATAATTAAGTTTGTATTTGAATTTATGTACCATGTAAGTGGCGACCCAAGATGGGTGGCGTATACCTAATTTTGGGGGCGTCACGGTTGGTATCGAGCTTAGGGATATGATCCACAGGTGAGATGTGAGATAAGAACTAGGAGGGAGAGCGGGAATTCCTTCAGCTAGTATGACCTACCTAAATTTATTTGATATTTAATTGGTCGGATCGAGTAGTATTGGGATAATATGTGATATGTTAATTAACCCTTGTTTTGTGACGGTGTTAGAGAATGGCATCCGAAAATGCTTGAGATAAGCAATGAAACACATGAGAGTGTTGATTATTTCAAACAAAAGGTAACGACCAACAACACGATAATAATCATCTTCATTGGCAGCGGCTATCGAATAATGATAACCATCGTGGGGAAATTATCATGCCAAGAATGGTAACCACTTGGGTGGTAATCATGGCAAAGATAATAGAAGTGGAAATTGCAAGAAGAGAAGGTCATTTAGCCCAATTTTGTTGTGTACCAAAGTCAAGTCTAGGCTTGGGGCGGTGGCACCAAAGGTGGATGTGGACAAAACAAAGTCGTTGGTTTTAGGAAGTACATTTTCATGACTTCTCAAAAGAAGTAAACCGAGCGAAGTTAGCAAGGTTAGTTAATTATAAATTGCGAAGTCTATACCTTATAAGATACTGGTTCTACCCATTATTTTATCTCTCTTGCTTGCGTTCAACGTTTAAATTTGACTCCGGAGAAGTTAGACTTTGACTTATTGGTTGAAACTTCGTTAGTAGGAGCCTTTGTTACCTCTACTGTTTTTAAATCTTGTTTGATTCAAATAAACACTTTCACGTTACTTGTCGACTTATTTTTTTAAAAATACTTGCCTTTGATGTGATTTTAGGAATCAATTGGTTAACTAATCATCATGCTTTTAAGTAAGGTTGTTAGCTTTTATATTCATAACCAACTTTGTTGTGCAAATTCAAGTAACCAAACCATTAAAGTCAATCATTGTCATATCAAGCCATAAGTAAAGATCCACTGAACCTTTCGTTGTTGACTTCCTTGTGTGGAATGCACCGGGCCGAATTTCTCTAAGCGACATCATGAAAGAAGATGGCGAGTTGATAGGCATCATTATGAGGTGCTATCTAGGTTAAAGGATAGAAGTCACGATTGGTATCAATGTGACGTATTATCCAAGTTTGGATGAGAGTCACGATCTTGAATGATATTTCTATCATTAATAAATTTCTTGACGTATTCTTGAAGACTTTCTAGCCTACCCTAGAGCGTGAAATCGAATTTTGTATTGACCCCAGTACAAAAACCCATTTCTTAAACCCTCAAATATTTCTTCAACTAAAAGGATCTATTTACGTGGATTATGATGAAAGTCATAATAAAAGCATTGGACTAATGAAAATCATGGGTATATGTGGTATTAGTAAGTGTTATAATGAGTTATGTTGGTTATTATGAGAAAACATGAAAGTTTCTTAGAAATCACAAAAAGTTGAAAATCAGATTTTGTGAAAAACGTAACATGAAATTAAATTGACCATATCTCCTAATATATTTTGAATTTTTCAGTGTGGTCAAGTTCTAGAGTTAGATCTATGAGTTTTGTAGCATCTCCAAGTGGAATCACTGGAAAAGGTGTTGTAGATTTACGTGTGGACTGATTTTAATAAAGAATGAAAAAGCTGGAAATTTCAAAAAGCTACTGATTTTATTTTTAAAAGGGCATTTTCGGCCACTTAAATTATGAGAAAAATTCTAGCCTTTTGGGACATGAAGGTATATGGTATAAAGTACCTCCTGTCCAAAAATGAGCTCATTATGACTTAAAATGAGCAAGTTATGACTATTTCAATATTTAGGTTTTTCCGACGAAAAACGCTATAACCGGGAGTTCTATAACTCAGATGACCATGAAATTTAAACCTGAAGCTCACGTTAACATGGGTA
This sequence comes from Panax quinquefolius, assembly GCA_020205615.1. Lineage (NCBI taxonomy): Eukaryota > Viridiplantae > Streptophyta > Magnoliopsida > Apiales > Araliaceae > Panax > Panax quinquefolius. The sequence goes on along the minus strand of CM035159.1, from coordinate 78,367,959 downwards.
AGGTCCTGTCAAGATTTGGGAATTTTGAAGTTAAACTTGAGGTAGCTAATTTCTTAAGGAATTAATTAGAAATAGATTTTTTGAAAAATAGTAAATGAATTTTAAAAATTCGAGAAAAATATATTTTCATTATGGGACTATATTATGCTAAATCCCAGAAAAGAAATATTTTTGGGATTGATTTGGTATTTTCATAAAAATAGTTTAATTCTGAACATATGAGTTAAATATGTTATGTGAAGTAACAAAGTTGAAAATAGGATTTTATGGCTAGAGAATCCTATATAGATTATATGCATTTTTTTTTGATGAGGGATTTGATAATTGGTGATGATATCTTATGAGTATGACATTTTGAATGATTAAATGCATTATATGGTAAAAGCGTAAACAATTGAGATAAATTGTTTATAAATTTAAGAAGTGATTAAAATATTGTTATAATATTAATGATATTAGATTATGAGATTATTAAGTGATTGATAACATGGGGATATTCTTGAATCTGGATAAATTATATTATAAATGTTTAATATTTATCCTTTATCTCATTTGATTGATTCTTTATATCATTATCCTCATGTTTATATTATGTTGAAAGTCATCTACGTGGCTGTAGTGCATAGATGGACTTGGTATGATTATGACCGAGGATTGTTCGGTATAATCATAACCGTAATTGAATACACGATTATCTTTGGTCAGTAGTGCATGGATAATTTGTGGTCGTGATACTAATGAATACACGATTATCTTTGGTAGTAGTGCATGGATAATTAAGTGGTCGTGATACTAATGAATACACGATTATCTTTGGTAGTAGTGCATGGATAATTTGTGGTCGTGATACTAATGAATACACGATTATCTTTAGTAGTAGTGCATGGATAATTTATGGTCATGATACTAATGAATACACGATTATTTTTGGTGCGTAGTGCATGGATAATTTGTGGTCGTGATACTAATGAATACACGATTATCTTTGGTAGTAGTCTGGGGGATAATTTGTGGTTGTGATACTAATGAATACATGATTATCTTTGGCCGTAGTGCATGGATAATTTGTGGTCATGATACTAATGAATACACGATTATCTTTGGCACGTAGTGCATGGATAATTCGTGGTCGTGATAATAAAGAATATCCTTGGCCTGTAGTGCAGGGATGATTCGATGATGTGGATTAATTATTGAGCTGAGTCTCAGCAATGAAATATTAATTCATGGATGTGGTAAAAGTCATCTTTGGCCGTAGTACATTGATGGACTTGGTATGATAATGACCAGGGATTATTCGGTATAATCATGACCGTAATTAAAAACACGAATATCCTTGGCGATGAGTGCATGGATAATTAATTGGTCGTGATACTATTAAGCTGAGTCTCAGCATTATTGGTTTTACAGTTGTATATCTTTGGCTTGTAGTGCAAAGATGAATTGTTAATGAATATCTTTGGCCGGATTGCAAAGATGAATTTAATGTTTTCAACGATAAAAGTATTCAAGGTATCCTCACCTCTTTATCATACCAGGTACGTACCCTAATTTTGACGACGAAATTCTATAAGGAGGGGAGATTGTGAGACCCCATATTTTATCAATAAAGATTTAAATTTTGTCAAAATAATTTTTAATATTATGGTGTGAATTTGAGATAATATTATAGTTGTGGGTAGTATTTATAAATTTTGCAAAGTATGCAAGTGGTTATATTATATTCGATTGGTCTCAGGAATATTCGGTTTAGCGGGGAATATTAAATGAACGGCTCAATCATTGGTGGACCCCACAAAATTATTGTCGGATTGAGAAAATGACAAAAATATTTTATTGAAATAACGGCGGAAGTTTTACCGTGATCTTTGTTGAACTACTTTTAGTAAAATGCACGATGTCGTGTGGTTGCATAGTAGCACACGGTATTGATTATTGATGCTTATGTGAGAAGTCACTCGGTTTGATTCCATTATTGTCGATTAATAATATGAATTATTATAGCGATAATGACGTTTTGTTTTATTAAGTATTATTAACGTAATAAAAGCGAAACATCTTTTCATATAAAATGAATTACTTTATTAAAGTTATTCTATAAATAGAATATATTATATTTTATTATGCATAGTGTTGCATAGTGTTTTTGCATAGTGTTGCATAGTATTTGCATAGTAAAATGTTTTATATAAATAGAATATATGATATTTTATTTAAAAGATTTTGCTTTAAATATGGACCGTCAGATTAAAGTAAATCAATCTGACCGTTCATGGATTAATTACTATGCATTCTATTTTCCTATAAATAGAAGCTCATTTCCTTCATTATTTTCTTACGAATTCACTTTGAAACTAGAGAGAAATTATAGAGAGAAGCTATAGAGAGAAAATCTATAGAGAGAAAGAAGAAGAGTATTCTGTACTTCACTACTTTGATATCCAAAGGTCTTTTACGGTAGAAGGGATATTATTTGTTGTAACTGTAAGTGGGTGTTATTCTTTCTTATTCATGAAGAGAACTTCTGTTATTCCATTCTTTATTATTCTGTTGGAATAACCTGTATACGCGGCATACCCTATACTTGGTGAAATCCCTCTGTTATTCCATTTTTATTATTACATTGGAATAACTCAGATATCTGCTGACATACCCTATACATAATCTGTATCGTGGTTTACCTATACTTGGTGACATTCTTCTATTATTACATTTTGAACATCACATGCATGTGTTTTACACCTCTGACTGGTTCCGTCTTTATTATTATTCTGTTGGAACATCACATGCATGTGTGTTTTACACCGACACAGTTTCCGTCTTTATCATTCTGTTGGAATATCCTATCTCGTGTGTTTACACCGGATCCGGTTCCATCTTTATTATTACATTTGGAACATCCTCATGCGGTGTGAATTTCACGACCGGTTCCGTTATTATTATTCTACATTGGAATAACTTTTATACATCTGCAATCACAGCATGCATGGTGATTTCCTTTGTTATTCCATTCTTTATTATACCCAGTTGGTTAAAACTTTGACTTCTATACTCCATGAAATTAGTAGAATATTCTTGATATTTGCGTTTCATCCAGTATCTTTTCATGGAAATATTCTTCTGATCATTCTTGAATTTTACTCTACAAAGCAGTATCATGTTGACAATTTGGACGTTATTAGTTCCTGAATAAATTAATTCGTGAACTTGTTTTATTGAATTATTATGTCATTGTCATCATCCTCATGTTATATATGTTATCTTTGGCTTACGTGCATAGATGAACTTAGTATGATTATGACCAGGGATCATTTGGTATAATCATGGCTTATTATAAATGATGTGATAAAAGTCCTCGGTGGCACAGAATGCAAGATGATGGATAGTTTTTGGTATGATTATGACCGGGGGTGATTCGGTATAGTCATGACCATTGATAATTTGATGAAAATCCTTGGCCAGTGGTATAGGGGATGATTAGATATTATGGTTTATTCATTAAACCGAGTCTTAGTGATAAAAATTTATAAAAACCTTTTAAAACCTAAAAGATAGTAGACTTTATTTTCTACTTGACTCTTTTAGTGGATTGCATATTCTCATTGCGAGTTAAACCGGGTTGTCTATTGTATTTTATCGGTTTAACATTGTTGAAGACTATTGATAATTTATTACGCATTATCTTAGTTATAATATTTCTTCTTGGGCTAGTTGAGCTCACCCTTTCTTTCACTTTATTCTCTTGAAAATGAGAATATAGGCCGGGACGAGTCGGGGAAAAGAGTGATGGTCCGAAGATAGCATTAGTAGTCCTCACTATTACATTAAATAGTGTGACAATAAATGTAATGAGGACTCCTTGAGTATGGATATTGTCTAAATGACAATATTCCTATTAGAACTCTCTTTATGTTTATGTATTGTCGTATGTTATCTGACGGATGTATAATTAATTTTGTATTTGAATTTATGTACCATGTAAGTGGCGACCCAAGATGGGTGGCGTATACCTAATTTTGGGGCGTCACAATCACTACTACTGAATTCTATTGACGAGCAAGTAAAACTCCATTAGGTATTCCTTAGCGAGCCACGTTCCGGTGAACTTATTCTCTAATAAGCACCTACATACTTGCTTTAGTGTCTCCACACAAATGATCATGAGATCAATCATCCTCATCCAATGAGCAAGCAACGTATGTACCAATCTATCCTGATTCACTAATCCCCAATTTAGTAATCCAATGATTGGGAACTATTTTAGTTTTAAGCTTTCTAAGAATTTAGATCTCATTAGAATGATCATCATCATTATTCTAAAAGCATTGCTTAAAACTATGGGTTTATCACATATTATAAAACAGCATCATGTAGATAATTAAAAGCCTTTAATAAATTAATACTTTTTATTAATAAATGAATAAGATTGTTACAAAGTATATGCTTTATCATCAAACATGATTAGCTTGTGTGCATACAACTTTCAATCTCCCACTTGCACTAAAGCCAATCGTCATGGTATCTCATACTCTTCTTCTCTAAGTGACGATAATCCTGCTGTTGGATAAGCTTTAGTTAATGGATATGTAATGTTGTTTTTGAGAGTTCACTATCTCTATAGTGATTTCCCATCTTTCAATGATTCCTATAATCAATTGAAAGTGCTACAACACATGTTTAGATCCAAGATGAGACTTAGGAACTATTCCTAGTTACGTAATGAACTTATCATCCAAACAATCAACTTGCGACTTCATTTACGACTATATACTTTGTCTTTATCATTAAACAACAACCTTTTCTGCTATTTGGAACCTTTCAAATTCACTACACCACTTATTCAAGGTAACACTTTACCTTAAAGTGGATTTTCGATCAAATCTTGATCTGTCTCGAAAAACTTGAGTCCAGAAAGCCCTCTAGTTTTAATTCGGACCCACCATGTATATGATCACATCCTTAGTACCAAAGAAAGTACTTTAAGATGTTTTTCAACGACTCATAGTGAACTTCTCCATAATATGGTGATCAACATTAGGTCTCGTACATTTCATTGCATACATGATTGTCACTCATGCGATCTCTCTTTTCGAGAGTCTGTGGGGACTATTAAGAGATTCACTCCATAGCTCATCGACATGAGACATCTCTTGGGTTTGCCATGCTAAACGACTTTAGCATCAAATGAATATCGTTCCTTGGGTTAAGTCGAGCATCCTCTTGTATCTATCTATATAGATTTTATCCCCAATTAAGATACTCTTCCCAAACCATTCATGGAGGAATGTTTAGACAACTTTATCTTTCTTGATTGTAGCATTGGCATGTTATTCCTTATCCGTAGTATATCAATATATAATACTAGAAATGTCATAACGCTCCCATTGACCCTTTGTACACACTAAAACTCTTACCTCATCATATGTAACTCGGATCATCATCTTCTATGATCGTACCTCATCATCATCATCCATGATGAATCCATACCTCTTAGGTATCTTGATACTATTTCGATTCTGATTCAACCAGTGGTACAATAGGTCATCTACTGTGTTCCTCTTATTTGACTTATAGTGTTTTGTGGTTCTTGAACTCTTCAAGATCTATTATCCTCCCACTAGCCCCTCAATGATAAACACCTTTATCTTAGAAGGCAGCGTGTTTCATAACAAACACCTTTTGCTAAGTAGAATTATAGAACATATACCCTAAACTTACTTTAGGATGTCCCACAAATCTGTATTTGTTAAATCTTGTCCCAAGCTTATCCTTTGAAACCTTTTCACATAAGTTGGACAACCCTTTATCTTAATATACTTAAGATTAGGAATCCTCCCTGTCCATAACTTTTATGGAGTCTTGGGGTTGGATTTTGAGGTTACCTTTTCGTAGATATGCAACCATTTCTAGGACATGATCCTAGAAAAAGATACTGGAATGTCGGTAAAATCATTATGGACCGTACCATGTCCAACAAGGTACAATTTTTCCTTTTAGATACATCAATCAATTATTATGTATCAAGAGGCGTCCATTGTGAGAAAACCATTTGAGATAATCTAAAAACTTATTGCACAAGTATTTATTCATTGATCTAATCAAAGAATCTTAATACTTTACCAATTTGTTTCACTTCTGAATTCTTTGAACCTTTCAAATAATTCACACTTGTATTTCAACAAATATATACATTCAACTCTTTGAATAATCATCTCCTTTTCTTATACTAGTTTGTTCAATTTACAAAATAATTTTTCACGTAAGTCAAGTATACAAAATCCATTAAGTAATCTTTCAGGTTCTATCTGAAATCATTATTATTATAAATAGAACAACAATTGTTCTTAATTATAATACCAAAAATTTTATTGTCCAACAATAAAATGGAAATAATGTTTCTAACAAGAATTGGAATACAATAACAACTTATTGACTTAATAGATTTGCCCGTAGGCAGTGCTAAACTATAAGTTTCTATAGCTAATGCAGCAACCTTTGCTTCATTTTCCACATATAGGATTACTTATCTTTGTTTAACTTTCTACTTCTGCTTGGTCCCTTCATAAATCTATATTTATGATAACCAAAGTCGGTATCCAATACCCAAGTAGAACCTTGACTTAAAGAAAAAATTATTTTAAATCATGAACAAATTTGTATTTGTAACCGAAACTTCATTAAGCTTCTTTGGTTAGCCACTGCAAGGTGCTTCTCGCAGTTTCTTTCCAGTGTCCATGCTTATTGCAGTGGAAGCAAACTCCTTTGCTATCCGTATCAGTTTTGTTCTTATTATCCTTTGTTTTTGCCTTTCTATATACCTTCTTTGAATCGTTCTTCTTTTCAGAAGATCTTTTGGCCCCTACCAGTAAGACTTGGTCTTTCTTGGTTGAAAAGTGACTCTTATCATTTTTCAACATGTTAAGCAAATCAACGAAGCTGATATCTAGCTTGTTTGTATGAAAAATTCACAACAATTGTGAAAGGAGTCCGGAAGTGAGTGCAAGATCAAATCTTGGCTCAACTCTCCATCCATGACTAAACCAGTTGTCCTAATTGATCAATCAAATTGATAATGTTAAGGACTTTTATCTGTACTGTAGTGTCATTGGTCATTCTAGATCGGAAGAGCTCCTTAGATATCTGATATCGATCAGTCCTACTTTCCTCACCATCAACTACTTGATGTGCGGGAATATAGTAGAGCATCCATAGTTTCAAGTCGACGCCAAGCTCGTTACTCATGGATGCGAGCATGATGCATTGAGCTAATCATGCATCATCTTGCCACTTTCTAAAAGTGGCAATCTCTTCCTCGAGGCATTATGCGCAACCATTGCGGGGATAGGCGTATTAAGGACATAAGATAGCTTTTCAAATTATGAGAACTATTCTCAAATTCCTTAACCAATCCGTTTAATTGATTCGGTTAATTTAGCATCTAATATGCTTTGCGATGATAGTAATTTTAGACATTGTAAAATTACAGTAAATGAATTTGTAATTAACAACATTTTAACATACATTCTTTTATTAATTACCAAAATAATTTAGGTCTTGTTTTAAATTGGTATCTCCCACTATTTTCTTCAAACTATATTACCCTCACTTATATAGTTAAGGCAAAATCTAATTAAAGATTTGCTAGTGAGAATAAGGATCCCATTTCAAATGTATATAGCCTTGTGGTGACACAACAAACTATATATAAATAAATAGGTAGACAACTTTTGTCAATTACATCAACTATGCAACTCCTTTTCTTTTGCCTCTTAGATTATTTTGATCAAGTGGTGACACATCCGAATCAAAATTATCCAAGTTAAGTCCGACCTAGCACTCCATATATTCAAAAAGAAAAATATCATCCTTGTGGTGACACAACAAAACAATATTGTTCAATTTTCTTTATAAGGATCAAATGTGATAAATTAACATCTTAAATACTTAATACTTGCCTTGTGGTGACACAACAAACTCATATTAAATATTTAATACTCTATTAATTTTATCATGCTAGAAGGCTGACGTTCGATATCCCAAATATCTTTGAACGCTTAGGACTTAATATAAAAAAAAATTGAGGGGTTTGTATAAATTTGTCTCATCTTGTTTAGCGCATGCATATACATATATATATAAAATATATATATAAAAATACGTCGTATTAATGAACATGCTGAAGCATGTTTGCATAATATATAATATATATAGTATAAGCATGCATATATAGAATACTATATTCTACTCTGATTGATTATGGACTTTTATTCTAGTTTGGTTCACTAGAGCCACCAAGTGAACAAAAAGGTCAAACCCTAGGGTGCAAGAAATAATATTTAAATATAACTATTACATTTAAACCCTGGGCTCCATTACAAACGGGTCTTCAAGCGCTCCTTGCTCCTTGATCTCCAATTTTTCAAAATTAATTCTAACTATTCCTATTACAAAACTATTTAAAATAAATAGAAACCTTGATCGTGATCGAGGGAAAGTACATAGGAGGAGATAGAATTTATATTCGAGAAAAATTAGAGAAGCGAGTCACATGCAGACCCCATTTAATAAAACCCATACATTCATGCATCCAACTAAAATAAAATCCAATCACATTGGTCAATTGTCCATAATCAATCTCATTTATTATCATACATATCACCATATGCATCAATACATAACATTCATCGATGAATAATAAACATTCAATATATATATATTGATATCATTTAATGGGCAAATTTAGTTAGTATAAAATCTATTTTTGAATTAAAATAAACTCCTTTATTTTAATCCAAATTTAAATTAAAATAAAACTATTTTATTTTAATTTATCCAATTTTGAATAAAATAAACTATTTTATTTTAATCAAATTATTTAATCAAAATAAACTCCTTTATTTTAATTAATTATGGAATCAAATTCCAAGTTAAAAAAATAAAACTCCTTTATTAAAGGAAACGCGATTTCTTTTCCTATTCACAAATAAACTCCTTTATTTTGAATAATATGAAATCTTATTCCATATCTAAATAAACTCCTTTATTTAAGGAAATTAGGATTCTCTTTCCTATTCACAAATAAACTCTTTTATTTTGAATAATATGAAATCTTATTTCATATCTAAATAAACTCCTTTATTTAAGGAAATTAGGATTCTCTTTCACTATTCACAAATAAACTCTTTTATTTTGAATAATATGAAATCTTATTTCATATCTAAATAAACTCCTTTATTTAAGGAAACATGTAATCCAATTTCAACTCCAATTAATTATCATGAAATCTAATTCCAACTCTAATTAGTTAGCATGAAATTCAATTTTAAAATTAAAATAAACCTTTTTTTTTTAAAATTAAAATTAAAATAAACATTTTAAAATAAAATATTTTATTTTAAGATTAAAATAAATATTTTATTTTAATTATAAAATAATCGGTAATATTATATATATATATATATATATATATAAATAACCGTACGGTTAAAATAATATTATTAACCGTTGATATCCTGTTAACTAATATATATACTAACTATTATATATATAAAAGTTAACATGAGATCCCACTTACATATGCATGTGCCAGGAAAACCGTTATTCACCTGTTAACTAAAGTAATCATATATTACTTAACAAGAGCAGGTACTGAATAACGAAATTCATGTGAATCAAAAATGATTACTTATAAGTATATTAAATATATTATTAGTAATAAAATTTCAAAAAAACTTGATCCTGGCGAATATGCACCTTATCACGCGAATCAAGAAAGCAGTTTAACGATTTTTTTTATTTATATATAATATATAATAATAAATTTTATACAACAAATTATGCCCAAAAAATTTGTTCTAAACACATATCAATATATATATATATATATATCAAATTAAAATAATTAATAATTCGCATAAAGGTTTGGCTCACGATGCCACCGTTAGGTTTGTAATATTCAAGAACGAATCAAATTGCAAAAATAAGCGGAAACGTGTAAAAATCGAGTTTAAAATTTTACAAACCATATACCCTTGATCACCCTTTATGCACAATTATTAATTAAACGAAAAAGATGAATAAGAAACATACCCTTGAAGATCCGAGCTTCCTCAGGTACAAGTTCACCTCCAATCCTTTTCGCGTTCAACTTGAATCCACCGGGTTTGGTTCCTTCCTTTGATCAACGTTAGCCACCCAAGTGTTTGGCCTCTAGAGGTGATCCACCAAGGAAGAAGAAGGATTTAAGAAGATGGGTGGTTGGCTAAACCCTAGTTTTTCTATCTCTATAGAAAAGGAGCGTACTCTCCAACCATTGGAAAATATCACGTCGTCTTGATATCTGATATAAGACTCCTCTTATAAAGATATCAAGTAACCCTATTAAAATAAGGTATTATTTAATTAAACCCTTTTAATTAAAGGGGCTCCCTAATCTTATTAGGGATAATTAATTAAACTCCTTTAACTAATTTTCCTTCCTAATCCAATTAGGAATAAATGAGAGTACTTATATTAAATTAATTCCTAAACTCTTTTAGAAATTAAAATAATAATAATAATTGTAATAATATTAATAAGACTCCTCTTATTAATTTATATTTAATATTTCTAAAATATTAAATAATAAATATTAAGCTATTTAATTTATTCTATCACCATAGATTAAATTAAATATACTTAACATATTATTACGATTATGCCATTAACTTCTTAAATAATTATTCTTCCTTTTATGGTGTGACCCTTTAGGTTCTCCATATTAAACCTAGGTTGTGAATAAATCAATTAGAACAATTCTAATCTTATTTAAATAAATAAATTAAATAATTAATTTATTTAAATAAATAATATTTATTCTACAATAGGGATAAGCCTCCCCTAGCGATCAACGACTTTCCGATAATATAGATTTCAACATTAATCATAAAAGAACCTTTGAGTAAATAGTTACCATACAATTCAATCCTTCCACCATACAATGTCCCAATTAAATATAAGACATGGAATTATTGTCAAGTCTTATTTTATTTAATTATATGTATTTTCGATCCTTAAATGCACAACTCCAAATAATGCAAATTAGAAACTCCTTTTTAATTTCATTCTTCGCCTTAACCAAGGACTCTTTGGGTTGTCATTTATCGAATCACATAGGACATTTCTCTTCTTTTATTAGAAGTGGTAGATTCTTTATTGATCATATATTATCTCCATATACAACTTGTTATACCCAAGCATACCCTTTGATATACCCTAAGGGTCTTAAGGAATAAGTCAAAGTATAACTCATCATACACAAGATACTATGATGATCTCAAGTCCAAGGATCACTTGTCTTACTATCACTCAGAATTCCTATTGATGCGAGTAAAACTCCATTAGGTATTCCTTAGCGAGCCACGTTCAAATGAACTTATTCTCTAATAAGCACCTACATACTACTGCTTTAGTGTCTCCACACAAATGATCATGAGATCAATCATCCTTATCCAATGAGCAAGCAACGTATGTACCAATCTATCCGGATTCACTAATCCCCAATTTAGTAATCCAATGATTGGGAACTATTTTAGTTTTAAGCTTTCTAAGAATTTAGATCTCATTAGAATGATCATCATCATTATTCTAAAAGCATTGCTTAAAACTATGGGTTTATCACATATTATAAAACAACATCATGTAGATAATTAAAAGCCTTTAATAAATTAATACTTTTTATTAATAAATGAATAAGATTGTTACAAAGTATATGCTTTATCATCAAACATGATTGGCTTGTGTGCATACTACTTTCATAAAGTAACCCTACGAACAATGTATGTCTGATTATGAATATATCAATGAAGGGGATCTTTTACTTATTCCGCTGTGCTTGAAAAGATTCTTAAGTTTGTCATGTGCTACTTAATGAGCAATACAACTTAATAGAGAAAAAGTATTTTGAAATTCTAAGGATCTATTCAACCCCCCCTTCTAGATCTATATTATGCCTATTGGGAACTAACAATTGGTATCAGAGCAGGTTCTCATGCTATATTCAAAAGCTAATCGCTTTGAGTCTGATCCTAGGCACAAACATTGTTCTAAACTTAGTTTAGTAGTAAGTCACACTTATTGTATGCGAGATGAGCTCACACGTTGGAAATATTGTTATGCATAAAAATGTGTATATATACACAAGTCGCTTTCTCAGATTGGTCCATGTTCTTGATTGTCATATCAACAAGACCAATCCCTGCTCGCTGTCAATCTTGTAGTCTGAAGACCAGGCTAGAAAGCTCAAAAGACATCAAAAGAAAAGAGTCATACATTCACCAGCCTAAAAAGTTGAATAGGCCACACATGCTAAGAAATGCTTATCCGGAGAAGAACGAAGAAATTCTCAAACATGTATCTGGTCAACCAACAGCTGGATGTAAACCTTGCGAACTCAAGGATGTCAAAGAGCTAAAGATGCTGATATTCTCTTAGCTTGAATCTTCAAAGACCACGACTGATTGGTTGAAGGTCAACTGGATCAACTAGTTGTCAGGAACAAATGAGAAACTATGCACATCAATGCCTAAACTCCATATATCTAAGATAAATAACTGTTAAGAAACTAATAATAAAAAGGTACGGTTCCTCACTAATATAAATATGTACATCATGATTGCACCTCCTTATGAACTATAACAGTATTCTTTCAAGGAATCATAATCTTCCTAAAAAGGTGAAGAGAGAAAGTACACTGAGGGTGGAAACTCAAATGCCTATAAACTTTCTCTCCATCTAAGTTTTAGGTTGAAGATGACATCTTGGAAGAAATCTGAAATGGGTCGTAAGAGCATTACAAGTTAAATTAATTTTATGTGAAGTAATCTTTGCTGATGGGTTAGTATGTACAACCTATGGTCTAAGTGTTTAATGACACAGAGTATGATCAGTTCTACAAGAGCATCTTGAAGATTCGTAGAAACTGATCACCTCTATAAATCAAATAGATACAAATAAATCGTAAAGTTGATTCTCACTCTGTGAACATTTAAACCCTGTGAACATAACCTAACAAATGATGAAACCATCAAAGAAAAAGAGTGTTTTATTAAAATAGCAAATCTCACACAATCACCATCAAGCATCTCAAGATGTATTATCTAAATTAATTACATGCATGAATATGACTATTGGTGATCAATATGATGATTATCCAAATATATGAGGAACAGGGTTTAGAAAACTAATCTAGCAGGACCCATTTAACCATGGGTACCAGAAATAGAAATTTATAACCTGTAGGTACTTGGTCTATCTGGCCACACTAAGGAATGATGAAACAAATGACTTTAGTCAAGAAGATTCAACCAGCAGAAGGCTTAAGACTGTTCAAAAATGTTTCTGACAAAACTCCTATATGTCAAAGCCTGTCCTTGAAGACCTACTGAGCCAATCTGAATGAAGTTCACACGACTATTGATCTTTATACGGAAGTAGGCCATTCAACCAAAGAGGAAAAGGGTCATATATGCTCAATCATGTGAAGAATATCATATGAGAAGAATCCTCAAGGAAGTTCATATCAGAGGATCATCGAGCATCAATCATGAGGAAATCATTATGGAAGCAGAACTCAACAAGCATAAAATGACAAGGAAGACTATGTTCGTAGTGCTGTTCAAGGATTGTAGAATGATCAACCCTGAAGATGCCCATCTTTACGATACAAGAAGATTTAATGACTTCAACCAGAATGAGATATACATGATTACCTTCTTCTACACATAAAGAAAAGGAAATCACACCACACTGAAAAGACAGCATCAACCATGGGGGAGCTGTGATCTGCTAAGGGACAACATCACTGAGATATTCTATGAAGCAATGTACCAGCTACAGAGTCCCAAAACTTTGTGGCTGATGAACTAAATGAAGATCCATAGTCAGTAGGAACGTCTCAAAACGTACTACTGATAACCTATTAGCCACCCAACTCAAAATTGTGGAGTACCTACGATCAAACACCTGATCGTAGTGTAAATACAGGAGGACACCACAATTACAGCCAATGTAAATGTCTAAAGTTGGAAGAGGAACTCCTCAGCAGAAAAGGTCAAATGAGATATCAGTACAAATCACTTCTAAAAGCATTTCATCTGGAAAGCGCCTCAGGGACAAACCTGACCCTTAGCTCACTCTAAGATGTTGGCCCTTCCTGAGCTACCTTAACCTAGAAGAATTGCTTAGTCAATTTCATCTCAAGGACCAAGACAGCCAACGATCGTAGAGTAAAGGTAAAAGCAAACTCAACAATCGTGGAGCAACCTCAACGATCGGTAGAAGCAGACTCGATGATCGCAGTCTTATAAGAGGACACTCGCTCATGAGGAGCTTGGAAGAACGAGACAATTGCTCAACCATTCAGATTATGGGGGGATAAGTTCGAATGCTGGTTGGAAAGATGTCCTGCTGAAGAGAAGTGCCCAAGGCTTCATGAAGTACATCAGTGGTTGAGCCATGCAGTTTTAAAATGAGGAGAAATGTCAAAACCATCCACTACAGCATCTCTCAAAAGATGATCGTTGAATCAACAAAGGAAAACGTAGAGTCCATAGCAGCCTTACCAGGCTACTCTACGAACCCAAGAGGTCAATGGTCAATCCACGTCAATTAAACGTCTACTCTTCTAAAAGAGATATTTAACTGAAAAGTTTATGGGGAGTTACAGCTCATTACTAGGCATCGTGCAACCTATGGCTAGTTGACACATCACAGAGTATGCAGAGTCAGAAGGAACTGCCATAAAGATAAATTCAAATAGTTACCAGAAACTATCGAACCTCTCTCCCTCCCATTTTCAAACCCTAGAATCCTCTTCGAAGCCAAAATCTTTCAACCCTCCAGAGCCTTGTCCTAATCATAGTCAACTATCTCTTAAGACTCCCTAAATTACATACCCATATACCTTGAACTCTTCAAATGGCAGAATGGCGAGTTATAACCGAAATCCAACTCGGCTTCAAAAAGTTCGAAAAAAATCAGTAACAAAGTTCAAGGACATACTTGAGCTCATAAAGAAGGCCGGGTTCTCTGAGTGCTTAGAGGCCGACACTCCAGTCTATACAGAGCTAGTGAAGCAGTTCTATTCAAATGCTTCAATGAATTCTGGGCTTCTGACTACTAAGGTGAAAGGATCAAGTCTAAAGATAAGAGCATCAGACATCAATCAATGTCTAAGATTTCCCAATCAAGGTATGAAAAACCTGGATGAAGTCGACATTGAAGAAGGCAAGAGGCTAATGCGGTACCAAAGGAACCCTAATCTAAAGGATATGAAGAAGAAAGAGTTTCCTGAGGAATTCGAGTTCCTTGCTGAGATAGTGGGCAAATGTATACTATGCAAGGATACTGCACATGACACTCTACTTGATCAACAACTAAAGATTATGTCTGCAATAGTGCTAAAGAAGTGAATCAACTTTGGAGTTATCCTGTTTGATCAGATCTCCAAATGGGTAGAAAAGGCTGAGTTGAAGAAGTCTACAGAAAAACCCCTAACAAAGGTGTTTCATGGAAGACTGCTGAGTATAGTGCTAAAGAAGAACCTGGGAAGAAAAATCAAGGATGATGAGGGAGAACCTCTGAATGTTCACAAAGTAATGTCTCCACAACTATTTGTGAATTAGAAGAAAAACCCAAAGGAGAACAGAAGGTTAACAACAACAGAGAGCAACAGAAAGAACTCTATGAAAAAGAGGAAGACGAAAGAGGTGGAAAGCTCTGAGTCTGGTGACTCAGCACCGGTAGCAGCCACACCAGCAAGGAAGAAATCCAAAGGTGTGAAGAAAACTAAGGCCCCACCAAGAAGTCTCTCCACCAAAGATAAGAATAAAGATGAGAAGGTCTTAACTGCAGAGACCAAGAAGAGGAGAAGTAACATACTATCTCAAGGGCCATCCAGAAAGAAAGCTAAGGTGGTAAAAGACCAGTTCCAACTTCCCAAGAAAGTACATTTGACGGAAAAGGAGAATGAAGAGTCAGAGGAAGAAAAGGGAACTTACGATCTCAAGACCAAGTCCCCAAAGAACGGATCCAGCAATGAAGCTGAAGCTGGATTCATGAAAGAAAATGCAAAATCTGCTGATGAAGAAGAACTACAAGATGACCCAACTGCATCTCCAAACGCAAATGCTCCAACAAGCCCAGATGTTGGGTCAAATGATGTTGATTCTGAAAAAGAAGGACATGCCCCTGCCAATGCTGAACCTCAAGGAAGTTCGTCTGATGATCCAAAGGCCTTAGAGTCTGAAGAGGAAGAAGAGTCTGATGCTCCCATAGTTGAACCCCCAAGGAGAAGAAAGAGCTACAGACTACTAGCTAAATTTGCCTCCAAGAAGAAAAATGATCACTCTACTGCAGTCATTGAAGTAAGTGATGATAAATCTGAATCAAATGAAGAAAGTGTTGAGGATGGAACCAGTGATGAAGAAGATGAATTAGAGGAAGATCTTGCTGAAGACGGTTCTGGAAATGAAATGCAGTAAGAAGGATTCTTTGATGGAAATGATCAAAATGTTTCAGGCTCTGAAAGAGAAGAAATGGAGAATGATTTCAACTCTGCAAATCAGGAATCAGAAGATCCAGCAGACTATCCAGTCCTCTCTCCTGCAAGAATCAGTAGAAGAATTGTGGTAGAAGTCCTTAATGAACAAGAAGAACTCCCAGCTGAAAGATGGGTAAAATATGGAAACGAACAGCTCAAAGTTATAAGGATGACTGCACTAGATATATTCAAAAATTGGAACAACATGGAGCTAGACTACACGACCATCCTCTACAATCCTGATGACCTGCTAATGAGATGGTTCTTCCAATGGATGCCTTGGCTAAAGGCACATAGTGAAAAGGATGCAAGTTACTTCAGCTGGTGATACTCTCATTTTCCAAGCATGGAGCTGGTGGCACAAAACTTCCCAAGAGTGAAGGGTTTTGCTACAATGATGATCATAAACCAGCCTCACTACAAGGTCTACAGACATTCCGGCAACCACTATATCCCCTACGATCATAGGATGGACTCAGAAGGAAGAAGGATCATGACCAAGGAAATAATCGTAGAGTCAGTTCACTTTACTACTGATGGTATCCAAGTACAAAATAAGAAGCTTCCATCTGCTCAAGCACTACTGACAGACATTCCTTCATCCTCCTACAACGATTGGTATTCAACGATTTCTCAGATTCTCAATACTTTCAAAAATCTATCCAAGGATGAGAATCATAGAGTCCAACCTAGTGTTCAACAAGAGGCAACCCAACCAAATGATCAAATTTCCATGGAGAAGAAATTGTTGAAGAATCCTGATGACTTGATTGAGAAGATATCTCAAATCAATGAAGAGTCAAAGAAGCTGACAACAACAGAAGATAACTCAGTTCAAGAGAGACTCCAAGCAACGATGGCTGATGTATCTCTCAAAATCAGAGAAAGAGATCACATCTATATAAAGGCCATGAATGATCAGAAGGTAGATGCACTACAAGCAAAGAAGGCAAATGAAGAACAACTCCAAGTCCTCTCTGACAAGATTGACAACATGAATCAGTCTTTCTCAGTGCAACTTGAGCTAGGACAACAAGACCTCAAGTTTGAAGTAGCTAACTCCTCCTACCTGATGGAGTAGCTTATGTCCAATATGGAGCAGCTCTCCCAAATGATTAATGACAAAAAGGGGGAGAAAAAGAGGCATAGAAAGGGGAAGAATAATAGGCACTCTAGAAAGAGCAAGGAGAGCAAAAGGAAAGAAAAGTAGAAGACAACACCAGGGGGAGCTGAATCATCATCTAAGGGGGAGCCAAAGGATGATGATCCTAAGGCTGAGGGGGAGCTAGAGCCAGAACCAGAAGAAGAAGAAATGAATAGCTCCACATCCCAGGGGGAGCAGGAGCAAAGGAATCAAACAGATGAATAGCTGATCAATAGACATCCTGGAAGTATACATGGAACCAAAGAGGTACATCTCTAACTAGTTAGGTATGTTCTGGATCCAGGATGTAAAATGTTAGTGTATTAAATTCCACATCATTATAAATGACATTCATGATTATCTGTTTTACAAATACAACTGCTCATTGTATATAAGATTCATTCATAACATGCATATGCACTTATTGTTTTTGTCATAATCAAATAAGGGGAGATTGTCAGGAATAAACATGTGAATGATATTCCTATTTATATATTATTTGATTATGATATATATATATATATATATATATATATATATGAATGAATATGCAATTATGCTTGCATTAAGAAAAGCTGTAAAGTCATTTGATAGATAATAGAAACACATGTATAAGGACTTAGAATGAATTGATCAAATATGTTAGGTTGATCCTACATAAGCAAAACAACTTTGTAAAGTCCTTAAAAAGAAATGATGTACAAGGACTATAAATATAGAAAGATCAAGCATGTTAGGTTGATCTTATGATGTAATAGATAGGCTTGTCTGATCGTCGATCAACAGCACCGCACCAAATCGTGATGCGCCAGAGAGTCGAGGATAACTCGAGAGCTATTGAGGCAGAATCGTAGTCTACTAGATAGTAGATCTCGGAGTTAGTAGACTTCTAGGAGAGATGAGGAAGGATCGTAGTGTGTCGAGTAAAGCTTCCTCGGAGCCGTAGTCTGCCTACGAGCCAACCGACCATCTGCACCGAAGTCAAGTCAAGAGTCGTAGACTACACTCGGAGTCGTAGAGTCTACTAACAGCCAACTCAAGGATCGTAGACTACACTCAGAGTCGTAGAGACTACTGATCATATCAAAGGCAGAGATCGTAGTCGAGCAAGATCAGATGAAGACAACAAGCACAACGACAGAAATCATGGAGTTTCAAGATCTGATCTTGGAGTCGTAGTGTCTGCACAAAAGCTAAATCGCAGAGTGTAGAATTGAGACTTCAACAGATGTGCTCACAATGTCAAGTCAGAATCGTAGAGCTAATACGATTCTCAACAAATGAGCACTCCCAGAATATCCAAAGGAATGAAGCCTCTGGTTGGTACTGCAAAGATACATCCCACCTAAAGGAAACTAGAGAGCACTCAACGAATGGCATACAAGCTAACAGAAGATCTAAGCATCAACTCATTAGCATCCAGATTGAGTTGTGAAGCCATTCGAGATAAAGTCTTCAACAAGTTGATCATAAGAAGACTTTAGTCACTGACTAAGGAAAGTCAGCTAGTGCAGTTGATGTCAAGTAAATAGAGACATCGATCTTGGAAGCAACCAGGATCGTAATGTTTGCCAAACAAAGAAAGAACTGATGGAGTGTACACTAAGATACTGGTCAGCCTCTGAAGAACAAGGCTAAAGTGATTAAGCATTGGGTCAGTCCATTGATGATAAGTGAACGGGAGATCACAAAGAGAAAGTGAGCTGGACATGCCACAAATCTGAAGTGTCTTGTTATTCAGAAGGGGCCAGAACAAAGAGTCAAGCCATCAGTATTTGAGAGCAGTCAAAGCAAACAGAAGTGTTGAAGCACTGTACAAGAAAAGAAAGAAGTGTACTACATTTCAGTTCCAATGAACACTCTTCAAGATCGTAGTGTTGTCTCTACATGTCAAATGAGCAAGTCAACAAGACACTACGATCAGGTCCAAAAAAGCAAGCATCAAAATCGTAGAGTTCGGTCATCCGAAGATTGAAGCATTGGCAACGGTTCAATCTGAAGGTTGGTATTTGGACAAGAGCTTATTAAGAGCATCGATGCAAAAGGACAACCTCTGATCGAGAAATCAGAAGGAGGAAATAAAGTCTTCGACCTGCCCAAGACATTAAAGTGACATCTCTGATGGGGTAGGTGAAACAGTAGACTGTAGTGTCAGAAAAGTATGGCATGTCACATCTGCAGTCTACCTCAGTCAACTCGAGATCTGTGAAGATATTTGAATAGCTTTCAACGGCCTCTTTCCAATGAAAGGATTGGGAAGGAGTATAAATCAGCAAGAGCTTCAAAGATCGAGAGTTGCTGGAGTTGCTGAGTTTGGAGAAGTGGTGAATTGATCTAACCAACATAAATAGTGAGTAACCAATGAAGTTCTGAAGACTCACTCTACGATCCACCAAGAACACTTAGAGACAGAAAAAGAAAGAAGTAGAAGTGAGAATTCTACTACAAAAAGAGTGTTCTGAACTGCCAAGAGATAGAAGAGCATCAATGTCATCTTGATGTCCATCATGAGAAGACTCTAAGTACCATAGAGGAGAGCTCACAGTCATCATAGCAAGTCCATCATGAGAAGGCATCAAGTATCAAGAAAGAAGATCACCAACGCCATCATCATGTGGCTAAATGAAAAAAAGTTTCTAAGTACCTAGCGGAAGAGCTTACGATCATCTTAGAAACTCATCATGTGCAGCCATCAAGTATCAAGAGGAATGATCTTCAAGGTAGTTCATCAAGGGATCATCAGAAGTGGTTGAGTGGCAGAAGAAGAAAGTTGAGTATTATGCAACACTCAACCGCACTTCAAGGATGATCACGCTAAGTCGCTAAAATATGAGAAGATGTTCAGAGCTTAAAGACATCTTAGTAGCTCAGCACCAACTCCAACAAATAAACAAACAACTAAACAACAAGAAGCCAGGGCCTGAGGGGTCCTTGTTTAGAGGGACTAAATGAAGTTCCAAGCCTGCTGGGCTTGAAGAGTTCCTAGGGAACTAGAGAAGTTCCAAGGCTGCTTGCCTTGAAGAGTTCTTAGTGAACTAAAGTCCCAAGGCTGTTGGCCTTGAAGGAATCTTAGTAATTCAGGGTGCTACCCTTCCTTAGTGGAAATCCTGCTAGTTGAAAGCAGAAGAGTGGATTAGGAGCTTGAGTCTCTGAACCACTTTAAACCACTTGTGTCTTTTACTTTATGTCATTTACATTATGTACATTAACTACTGATACTGCTATGTATGTTTTAACTGCTTACTACTAAAGTAACTCTACGAACAATGTATGTTTGATTATGAATATATCAATGAAGGGGATCTTTTACTTATTCCGCTGTGCTAGAAAAGATTCTTAAGTTTGTCATGTGCTACTTAATGAGCAATACAACTTAATAGAGAAAAAGTATTTTTAAATTCTAAGGATCTATTCAACCCCCCCTTCTAGATCTATATTGTGCCTACTGGGAACTAACAGAGACATTATCTCTATGGAGAAAAATGTGAGATTTACACAGACCATAAGATTTTGAAGTATATTTTCACACAAAAGGACCTGAACATGCCTCAAAAGAGATGGATGGAATTAATAAAAGATTATGATTGCGATATCTTTTATCATCCGGGCAAAGCTAATGTGGTTGCAGATGCCTTGAATAGGAAAGGACGAGAAAAGTTGATGTTATTAACCGATAAGGATGAGCTCATTTCAGCGATGGCAATGCTAGAGTTGGAAATCAAATTTCCAAAAGAATCCGACGAAAGATTGTACCAGATGGAAGCTAGTCCAACTTTGGTGGACAAGGTGAAGAACGCTCAACTGTAGGATGAATAATGCAGAAAAATAAAGGAAAGTGTGGTCAAGAGTAAAGAAATGAAGTATAAGCTTGATACTGAGGGGATGCTAAGATTCGAGGGATGATTTTGGGTTCCAACAGTACAAGGTATTAAAGAAGAAATCTTGACTGAAGCTCATAGCTTAAGATATTCGATTCATCCGGGAAGTACAAAGTTGTATCAAGATTTATGGTGACATTTTGGTGGCTAAATATGAAAAGAGACGTTGCAGAATGCGTTGCAAAGTGCTTGATATGTCAGAGAGTGAAGGCAGAACATCAAAGGCCAAGCGGATTACTTCAACCATTGGAAATACCAGAATGGAAATGGGAGCATATCACAATTGATTTTGTGGTAGGTCTTCCAATAACTTAGAAAGGGTACGATGAGATATGGGTGATAGTTGATAGATTATCAAAATCAGCACACTTCTTGCCAATAAAGATTAGATTTAATCTTGATCAGTTGGCAAAACTGTACATCAAGGAGATCGTCTTAAGACATGGAGTTCCAATGTAAATAGTATCAGATAGAGATCCGAGGTTCACATCAAATTTTTGGAAGAGACTACAGGAATGCATGGGAACGCAACTGAAGATGAGTACAACATATCATCCGCAAATCGATGGTCAAAGTTAACGAATAATCCAGACGCTAGAAGATATGCTTAGAGCATGCATCATGGATTTCCATGGAAATTGGGATGATCATCTACCATTGGTGGAATTTGCATACAACAACAGTTACCACGCAAGCATTGGTATGCCGCCATACGAGGCATTATATGGATGGAAATGCAGAACTCCACTATGCTGGGATGAAGTTAGTGAACGTCAACTGTTAGGACCAGAACTAGTACAGCAGACCACTGAAGTCATCAAACTCATTAGAGCAAGATTGGTAGCTGCTCAAGATAGACAGAAAAAGTATGCTGATCAACACAGACAGAATCGCGAATTTGAAGCAGGAAATTTCATTTTCCTAAAAGTTTCTCCTTGGAAGGGAAAAATTTGTTTTGGCAAGAAAGGAAAGCTAAGCCCAAGGTTTATTGGACCTTTCGAGATATTGCGAAGAGTGAGGGAAGTAGCTTACGAGGTAGCTTTACCACTAGAATTAGAACACATTCACAACGTTTTTCATGTTTCGGTATTGCGACCGTATAAACCCGATTACAAGCATGTAATCGAGTATGAACCGTTGCAGTTCAGTAAAGATTTATCTTATGAAGAGATTTCTATCCAGATAGTCGACAGAAAAGAACAAGTGCTCAAGAATAAGGTGATACCTTCTGTGAAGATAATATAGAGGAACCACAATGTCGAAGAGGCAACGTGGGAACTCGAGCTGAAAAGATGAAGAATTACCTTGAGTTATTTGTTTAGTCTGTGTCTTGATTCTGGGGACAGAATCTTTGTAAGAAGGGAAGAATGTGATGATTTATTTATTTGAGTTATAATTCTGGGGACAGAATCCTTGTAAGGAGAGAAGGATGTAACAATTTGGAATTTCAAATTGTAATTTTAAATATTTATTGAATTATATAAATATTTATTTGAGGTATTTATTGTTAAATAAATATTTTATTGATGTGATTGTTGTTAGTAAATATTTATTTGATGTGATTGTTGTTACTAAATATTTATGAATTAAATTAAATTAATTTATAATTTAGAGAGTTGTAATATAACATGAGATGTTATATTGTTATTTTAATTTAATAATTTAAAGTGGTATGTTAAATTATTAAATAAAATTATAATCTTATTGGTATTTGTTAAAGCGGAATATTTACTTAAAATATACTATGCATAATTAACTTATTTGAGTAATTGTTGGATATGGAAATCCAAATAAATAATATGTGATTATAAATTATAAACCTAATTGTTTATTAAAATAAATTAAAGGAGTTTAATTTAGTTTTGACTAAACAAGGCTTAAAAATATTAAGTCTTTATTTTAAAGACTTTTTGCCAAACAAAGCCTTATGGTTTTTGGGATTTTTGATTTTTGAATTTTAGATAATATAAATAAATTAAATAAAATAAATTAAATAATAAAAAAAATATAATTATAACTTAAGTGTTATATCTTGTAACTGATATTATAATAAGTATGCGTATTATGGCTAGCCTATCAGTTTATTAGGTTGCGCTTGAGAGTTAGTTGGCTTTACGTGATACTGAGAAAGAGGAGAATTCAGAGAACTTGAGAGAGAATTTGAGAGTAACTTAAGAATTTCACAGCAACTTCAGTGTTTGGGAAGAATTAACAAGCAAATTGAAGGTATCTTCATAATCTTAGTATTACATATACATATATGATCTAATATGTTTTACGTCATGTATTTTCTATCTTTTGTGAATTCAAATTCTCTTGAATTGTTGTATAAACTGAATTATTGCAATTGTAAGTAATTGTGATGCTAGAGTTTGTGTTTAGATAAGAATTTGTATGCTAATTACAGTTAAAAGTAGGAAAAATAACTATAGTGTATATATTTCTCATATGGCTTGTGAAAGTACCAATTTTAGTGGTCAATTTTTATGTTAAACTATAAATTGAGTCTTGATTATGCTAGTCCGTTAAGAAACGAAGAGAACGTAGTTTGAACAAAGGAATTTGGTGTAGAATTGTGATCACAGTGATGATTTTTATAAATAATGTCAAAAATGGTGTTTTTATATGAAAATATGGAATTTGGGGATTTAAATTAGTTAAAGTTGTTGTTAAATTGTTCTATATTGATGAATATGTGAGGAAACATGTTTATGATAGTTTTATATCAATTTTATATGTTAATTTCACAGTTTTGTGGGTAAAATTGATGTTAGTTGGGCTAAAAACGGCTAATGTTCATTGTTATGCTGGTTTTATGCATGCACCAGTCTTTACCAATTAGGCTAAGGTGCCAAAAACAACAATGTACTTATCCCGGGCTTGTGTATGGTAAAGTACGTGCGTCCATACCCCGATTTTATCTGATGGCTTATGCTCTTGGTGCGAATCTGATAGCAATATAAATTGGTCTAGGGTTATGTTAATGTAATAAACATGTAATATTGAGGTTAAAACAGAACCGTGTCTTGTCATTGATAATTTCAAAGTTGTAAAAAAATGATTAGTAAGTTATGAACGTGATGTGTTAGAACTTAGTGAACACAATGAATGGTAGATAAGTGTTGCGAAGTTAACACTTGGAATTTCTGGTATTTATATAGTAGCATAAGACTTGTACTAAACTAACAAGTTTAGCTAGAAATGGGTGTTATTTTGGAAGTGGATGTTAACATATCTAATAGATATTGTGATTCCACTAAAATGTGTAGGTGAACGTGAGTTGTAATTTATAGCTTACGCGCGAGGCAAGTTTCTAAACCTTATCTTTTTACATTGAGCATATTCTTACTCTAAACTTTAATTAAGCAAATTCTAGTATTCCTAATACTTATTTGAGCAAGCTTTAACTTTATTCGAACAAGTTTGAATTCCAATAGTTATTGATTTACTCTAACTTGTTTATTGTTAGACAAGTTTCTTTAATGCCATTCTTGTATTGTGAATGCAATTTCTTGAATTCCAAATTTCTAATGTCAAATTATCTTATTTCAACTACTTGGCACATGTTATTCTTATATTGAGGAAGTTTTACTTTCAGCTTGCTATTACTTAATATAGATTCAATAACTCTATATCTTGTTTAATAAGATCGTAGCCTTAGCTTAATATTATTCAAGCAATGTTAATTGTTATTCAATACTTATGCTTTATAGTTGTTTCTAAGCATGAGTTTAATATTTAGTTAGTTCGATTAGGATTATACATTGTTCCATATTATGTTATTAATGATCAATCGTTGTGTTATCAAACATTATTTGTTCAACTAGTCATCTAGTTGTTGATCATTAAACTCTAAATTACCCTTGAAGCTTATCCAAACCAAACTTTCTTTGGTGCAGACTTGTACTCTAAAACTGAGAAGAACAACCCTATTATAGGGGGTACGCAATGCGTTTAGATGTCTGTGCACAATACATGGTATGAAGGGATGATCCCACTAAGTACGTGAAGTCCCTACAGTATAACTGTTAAGGTTAGAGTTGAATTATTACTTGTAACCGTGGACATAGTTCGTGGTCTTATGACCCTCAGATATAATTCATATTTTGATTTCAGCTTTTGGTTATTGTTGATAGAGTACTATTCAGTCTTGATGAGCCTACTCATTGGCAACTATTATTCTTTTGTTGATTCATTGTTATATCTAGTGAGCAATTGTTTTGCTCACTCTTGCATAATTATAATTATTGCAGCTAAAGTTGAGAAGGTAGATGAGCCTTCAACTATCAAAGGAAAGGGAAAAATATGCAAGTGATGAAGACTTGTAATTTTATTTATTGTTATGAATGATAGACTTTTTATTTAATGATGTGATGTAATTATTTTATTTTCGCACTTGAATGATGTTTAAGGTTAGACAACCTGGGAAGACTTTTGATTAATGATGTAACCCTTTAAAGGGAGGATTTCTGATTTAATTTATAGATAGATATGAATGAATGGAAAGTGAACACAAGTCTTGTGAGAATGAAGTACCTAGATTTGGGGGTGTCACGAGGTTGGTATCAAAGCCTTAGGTTATGAACCTTAGGTGGGGAAAAGCCTTAGGAAGTAACCTTTGAAAAGATAGTGGTGATAAACTCTTATAGAGTTTTAAGGAAAAAGTAATAAAACACTTATGTGCTTATGTGATTACAACTTATGTGCTCGTGAGTGTCGAGTTGTAATGATTTGTAATTAAAAGTTAAAATTTTGTTATCAGGATGGCTAATGTAAGAGAATCCATTCAGGCTAGGGAGAAGGAAGGATCCCAGATGCCTAGAGAGGAGGAGCCTCGAGATATTCAGGTGGTTTGGGAACAACTACTGCCACGGGAAGCATCTTTGTTGGTCACAGTGGTTGAGCATGAGAGTTTACCTGAAGAGGATGATGAGATAGAGACGGACGAGGAGGACCCCGTTGAGCTGCCACAGTCAAATGAGGATGAGGAAGAGCTTCCACTTAACTTGATTGCTGCCGTATGTACGAAGAAGTATACGATCGCAATGTGGAACTCCAGGATACCGTCGAGGAGTTGCAAGAGATAGTAGCTGAACAGCAGATCGCAATGGCGCAGAAGGACAACGAGATTTAGGATCGAGATGAACGTCTGAATAACGTCGAAGGAGAGAATGAGCAACTGACAGAGAAGATTGTAGAGCTGGAGAGCAAGTTAAAAGAAGAATCTACGAAGAGGGCAAGAGTCGAAGATGCACACAATGAAGCTTATCAACGAGCCGGGATAGCAGAGAGAGAGGTACAAGTAAAGAGGATCAAGATGGAAGAGATGATTAGTGTTTTCAACACCGTGATCAATCAAGCTCAAGATCGAGTCATGTGTTATCCTTTTCAGTTCGAGACGCCATCGTACATTTTAGATCGCCGAACAATGTTTTGTATTATGGAAGAGGAGCGTCATAAGGCTATGCAGTATTTTAGTAGGTTGTCATAAATGTAATTATTATGTGATTAGTGAGTAAATAAGATGTTAATCCCGGGTATGATATAACCAATGGGATATGATGATGATGAAGTTATCTTGAATTCAGGAAAGTAATGTAGATAGCAGGGATGCTATCATGGTTGTGTTTTTTTTTAAAATATGATGAATAAATAAAAGTTACTATTTATTCAAGATATTGTGTGCTATGTGGTAATTTTGTGATGTGTAAGTTGAATATATAATACTTAAAAGGTTGGATAGAATCTATTGAGTATGTTTTAACAGAAAATGCCTCCAAGACGTCAACCCCGACAAAGAACCCCTGAGGGATCTACCAATAACAACAATGCTGAGGCTAATCCAATTCAGCAGTTAGTGATATTGTTGACGGGTGCATTGCAGAATCAACCGCAGAATCAAGCTATAACTTTTAAGGATTTCAAGGCCATTAGACCACCAGAATTTTGTGGGTCCATGAATCCGATTGAGGCACAGACTTGGATCATGGAGATAGAGAAAGTTTTCGACGTTGTTAAGGTTGGTGAGAACCAGAAGACTGCTTTTACAACATTCATGTTGAAAGCAGAGGCTAGTTATTGGTGGCAAGACAATAAAACTTGAGGAGGACAAGGGGTGATGACATGGGATAGGTTTAAGGAGATATTCTTCGAGACCTAATTCCCAAGAGTTCAAAGAATTAGATGGAGGTGTTGTTTCTAGAACTGAAGCAGGGATTAATGACGGTGTCGGAATATGCCGCGAAATTCAACGAGCTAGCGAGGTTTACGTTATATCAAGTCAACACAGATGAGCGCAAGGCGAGGAGATTTGAATGAGGGGATCAAACCACAGTTGTATGCAGTGAGGGTCTCCTGCTTCGGTGAAGATATTCACAGCGGTGCTTGAGAAGGCAAATCTTGCTGAGAGTGGAGGCGAGGCTGTAACAAAGCACAACCAAGAGCAGAGAAAGAAGAAGAATGAGGGCGAAGTTAAGAATGGTGGTAGTAACGGTGGAAATGGTAGCAATAACCTGAAGAGGAAATGGAATAGAAATGTGGGTTCATGAAACCAGCAGGGTAATCAGCAGAAGAAGAAGTTCAAAGCATGTGCTACGTTCGGGAAGTTTCATGTGGGTGTGTGATTAAGGAGGAAGCGTGTATGCTTTAACTGTGGCCAGGAGGGTCACATTGCCCCAAACTGCAATCAACCCAAGAAGAATGCTTTCTACACCTGCGGGTCAAGATCATTTAGCTCGCGAGTGTCCAAAGAAGAAATCTGGTGAGGCAAATGGAAGCAAGGGAAGTAGAAGTGGAGGTACACTGACTATTGTTGGGCCAACGTCAATAAATAAGCCTACAGCCAGAACCTTCAACATGACGGTGCAGGACGTGGTGCAATCAAAAGATGTTAGGTCAGGTATTATCCCAATCAATGATATAAATGCATATGTATTATTTGATTCGGGTGCTACTTGCTCATTTATATCTGATGAATTTGCTAAGAAGTTAGAAATACCTAGTGAAGAGTTGAATTTCCCTTTAAACAAAAAAATTGTGAATAGGGAAGTAATTCCTGTTAGATTCGTATACAAGAATTGTAGGGTGAATATTAAGGGGAATATTATGAAAATAGATTTAATCTCGATAAAACTAAGAGAGTTTAACGTTATATTGGGAATGAATTGGCTATTCAATTATGGAGCGATAATTGAATGCCAAAAGAAGTGTGTAAACCTTATGACTCCGTCAAAGGTAGTTTTCCATGGTAGCAAATCGCCTAGAAAAGTAAGGTGTTTGACGGTTATGCAGGCCAAGAAGTTGTTGAGTCAGGACTGCATAGGGTACTTAGCCTACATGGTTGATACTCAAAAGAAGAAGGTGTTAGGTTTGTAATATTCATGAACGCAATCAAATTGCATAAAAAGTGCGAAAACGTGAAAAATCAGAGTTTAAAAAATTTACAAACCATATACCCGGATCACCCTTTATGCATAATTATTAATTAAACGAAAAGATAAAGAATAAAATCATACCCTTGAAGATCGAGGCTTCCTCGTGTACAAGTTCACCTCCAAATCCTTTACGCGTCAACTTGAATCCACCGGTTTGGTTCCTTCCTTTGATCAACGTTAGCCACCCATATGTTTGGCCTCTAGAGGTGATCCACCAAGGAAAAATAAAGATTCAAGAAGAAGGAGTATTGGCTCAACCCTAGTTTTCTATCTCTATAGAAAAGACGTACTCTCCTACAAATTAGAATTATTACGTTTGTTGTTGTAAAAGTCAACAACCCCTACCACCCATAATAAGACTCCTCTTATTTATAGATGTGGGCAACCCATCTTAACAATTAAGGAATTGGGTTTTATTTAATTAATTAAATTCTTTTAATTAATTAAGCTCCCTAATCTTATTAGGGATAATTAATTAAACTCCTTTAACTAATTTTCCTTCCTAATCCAATTAGGAATAAATGAGAGTACTTATATTAAATTAATTCTTAAACTCTTTTAGAAATTAAAATAATAATAATTGTAATAATATTAATAAGACTCCTCTTATTAATTTATATTTAATATTTCTAAAATATTAAATAATAAATATTAAGCTATTTAATTTATTCTATCACCATAGATTAAATTAAATATACTTAACATATTATTACGATTATGACATTAACTTCTTAAATAATTATTCTTCCTTTTATGGTGTGACCCTTTAGGTTCTCCATATTAAACCCATTGTGAATAAATCAATTAGAACAATTCTAATCTTATTTAAATAAATAAATTAAACAATTAATTTATTTAAATAAATAATATTTATTCTACAATAGGGATAAGCCTCTCAATGTAGCGATCAACGACTTTCCGGATAATATAGATTTCAACATTAATCATAAAAGAACCTTTGAGTAAATAGTTCTGCATACAATTCAATCCTTCCACCATACAATATCCCAATTAAATATAAGACATGGAATTACTGTCAAGTCTTATTTTATTTAATTATATGTATTTCGATCCTTAAATGCACAACTCCAAATAATGCAAATTAGAAACTCCTTTCTAATTTCATTCTGCCTTGGCCAAGGACTACTGGGTTGTCATTTATCGAATCACATAGGACATTTCTCTTCTTTTGTTAGAAGTGGTAGATTCTTTATTGATCATACATTATCTCCATGTACAACTTATTATACCCAAGCATACCCTTTGATATACCCTAAGGGTCTTAAGGAATAAGTCAAAGTATAACTCATCATACACAAGATACTATGATGATCTCAAGTCCAAGGATCACTTGTACTACTATCACTACAGGAATTCCTATTGACAGGCAAATAAAACTCCATTAGGTATTCTTTAGCGAGCCACGTTCAGTGAACTTATTCTCTAATAAGCACCTACATACTTGCTTTAGTGTCTCCACACAAATGATCATGAGATCAATCATCTTCATCCAATGAGCAAGCAACGTATGTACCAATCTATCCGGATTCACTAATCCCCAATTTAGTAATCCAACGATTGGGAACTATTTTAGTTTTAAGCTTTCAAAGAATTTAGATCTCATTAAAATGATCATCATCATTATTCTAAAAGCATTGCTTAAAACTATGGGTTTATCACATATTATAAAACAGCATCATGTAGATAATTAAAAGCCTTTAATAAATTAATACTTTTATTAATAAATGAATAAGATTGTTACAAAGTATATGCTTTATCATCAAACATGATTGGCTTGTATGCATATTACTTTCAATCTCCCACTTGCACTAAAGCCAATCGCCATTGTATCTTATACTCTTCTTCTCTAAGTGACGATTATCCTGGCATTGGATAAGCTTTAGTTAATGGATATGTAATGTTGTTCATGAGAGTCCACTATCTCTATAGTGATTTCCCGTCTTTCAAAAAATTCTAATAATCAAATGAAAGTGCCACAACACATGTTTAGATCCAAGATGAGACTTAGAACTATTCCCGATTCACGTAATGAACTTTTATCCAAACAATCAACTTGTAGCTTCATTTATAGCTATATACTTTGTCTTTATCACTAAACCAAAGAACTTTTTGCTATTTGGAACCTTTCCAATTCAACGCACCACCTTGCTCAAGATAACGCTTTACCTTAAAGTGGATTTTACGTAAATCTTGAGTCTGTCTGAAAAACTTGAGTTTGTTAAGCCCTCTAGTTTTAATTCGGACCCACCATGAATATGATCACATCCTTAGTGCTTAAGTAAGCACTTTAAGATGTTTTCAACGACTCATAGTGAACTTCTCCATAATATGATGATCAACATCGGGTCTCGTATATTTCATTGCACAGACATGATTGTCACTCATGCAATCTCTCTTCTTTTAATAGTTTGTGGGGACTATTAAGAGATACACTCCATAGCTCATCGACATGAGACATCTCTTGGAGTTTGCCATGCTAAACGACTTTAGCATCAAATGAATATACGTTCCTTGGGTTAAGTCGAGCATCCTCTTATATCTATCTATATAGATTTGTATCCCCAATTAAGATACTCTTCCCAAATCATTCATGGAAGAATGTTTAGAACAACTTTATATTTTGATTGTAGCATTGGTATGTAATTCCTCATCCGTAGTATATCAACATATAATACTAGAAATTTCACGGCGCTCCCCTCGACCCTTTTGTACACACTAGAACTCTTACCTCATCGTATGTAACTCGGATCATCATCTTCTATGATCGTACCTCATCATCATCATCCATGATGAATCCATACCTCCAGTATCTTGATCTTATTCCGTGATTTACGATTATCTTGTGATGTACAATAGGTCTATCTACGGTTCCTCTTATTTGACTTATAGTATTTTGTGGTTCTTGAACTCTTCAAGATCTATTATCCTTCCACTAGCCCTTCAATGATAAACACCTTTATCTTAGAAGCGTGTTTCATAACAAACACCTTTTGCTAAGTAGGATTATAGAACATATACCCTAAACTTACTTTAGGATATCCCACAAATTGTACTTGTCAAATCTTGTCCCAAGCTTATCCTTTTGAAATCTTTTCACATAAGTTGGACAACCCTTATCTTAACATACTTAAGATTAGAATCCTCCACATCCATAACTTTTATGGAGTCTTGGGGCGGATTTTGAGGTTATCATTTTCCGTAGATATCTGACCATTTCTAGGACATAACCCTAGAAGGATCTTTGGAATGTCGGTAAAATCATTATGGACCGCACCATGTCCAACAAGGTACTGTAATTTTCCATTCGGATACATCAATCAATTATTACGTATCGGGATGTTTCCATTATGAGAAAACCATTTGAGATGATTTAGAAACTTATTGCACAAGTATTTATTCCTTGATCTAATCAAAGAATCTTAATACTTTGTCAATTTGTTTCACTTCAATTTTTGAACCTTTCAAATAATTCACACTTGTATTTCTTCAAATACATACATTCAACTCTTTGAATGATCATCTCCTTTTCTTATACTAATTTGTTCAATATGCAAAATTATTTTCATGTAAGTCAAGTATACAAAATTTATTAAGTAATATTCGATTCTATACAAAAACATTATTATTATAAATAGAACAACAATTGTTCTTAATTATAATACCAAAAATTTTATTGTCCAACAATAAAATGGAAATAATGTTTCTAACAAGAATTGGAATACAATAACAACTTATTGACTTAATAGATTTGCGTAGGGCATTGCTAAACTATAAGTTTCTATGGCTAATATGGCAACCTTTGCTACATTTCCGCACCTAGGATTACTTATATTTGTTTAGCTTTCTACTTACTTGGTCCCTTCACAAATCTATATTTATGATAACCAAAGTCGATATCCAATACCCAAGTAGAATCTTGACTTAAAGAAAAATTTATTTCAATCATGAACAAAAGCGTATTATGTAGAAACTTCACTAAGCTTCTTTGGTTAGCCTCTCTGCAAGATGCTTCTTCTGCTTTCTTTCCAAATGTCGAGGCTTATTGTAGTGGAAGCAAACTCATTTGCTATCCGTATCGATTTTGTTCTTATTATCCTTTGTTTATGCCTTTACTGCTTACCTTCTTTGAATCTTTCTTCTTTTGTAAGATCCTTTGGCCCCTACCAGTAAGACTTGATCTTTCTTGGTTGGAAAATGACTCTCATCATTTTTCAACATGTTAAGCAAATCAACGAAGGCCGATATCTAGCTTGTTTATATGAAAAATTCACAACAATTGTGAAAGGAGTCCGGAGTGAGTGCAAGATCAAATCTTGGCTCAACTCTCCATCCATGACTAAACCAAATATTCCTAATTGATCAATCAAATTGATTATGTTAAGAACTTTTTATGCATCTTATAGTGCCATTGGCTATTCTAGATCGGAAGAGTTCCTTAGATATCCGATATCTATCGGTCCTACTTTCTTCACCATCAACTACTTGATGTGCAGGAATATTGTAGGAGCATCCATAGTTTCATGCTGACGCTGAAGCTCGTTACTTATAGATGCGAGCATGATGCATTGAGCCAACTATGCATCATCTTTCCACTTTCTAAAAGTAGCAATCTCTTCCTCAGAGGCATTGTCTGCAACCATTGCAGGGATAGGCGTATTAAGGACATAAGATAGCTTTTCAGCTATGAGAACTATTCTCAAATTCCTTAACCAATCTGTTTAATTCGGTTTGGTTAATTTAGCATTTAATATGCTTCGCAGTGATAGTAATTTTTAGACATTGTAAAATTCTGTAAATGAATTTGTAATTAACAACATTTTAACATACATTCTTTTATTAATTACCAAAATAAATTAGGTCTTGTTTTAAATTGGTATCTCCCACTATTTTCTTCAAACTATATTACCCTCACTTATATAGTTCGGCAAAATCTAATTAAAGATTTGCTAGTGAGAATAAGGATCCCATTTCAAATGTATATAGCCTTGTGGTGACACAACAAACTATATATAAATAAATAGGTAGACAACTTTTGTCAATTACATCAACTATGCAACTCCTTTTCTTTTGCCTCTTAGATTATTTTGATCAAGTGGTGGCACATCCGAATCAAAATTATCCAAGTTAAGTCCGACCTAGCACTCCATATATTCAAAAAAAAAAAATATCATCCTTGTGGTGACACAACAAAACAATATTGTTCAATTTTCTTTATAAGCATTAAATGTGATAAATTAACATCTTAAATACTTAATACTTGCCTTGTGGTGACACAACAAACTCATATTAAATATTTAATACTCTATTAATTTTATCATGCTAGAAAGGCTGACGTTCGATATTCCAAATATCTTTGAGCGCTTAGGACTTAATATAAAATATTGAGGGTTTGTTATTAAGTTATCTCATCTTGTTTAGCGGCATGCACATATATATATAAAATACGCGTCATATTAATGAACATGCCAAAGCGTGTTTGCATAATATATAATATATATTGTATAAGCATGCACATATAGAATACTATATTCTACCTTTATTGATTATGGACTTTTATTCTAGTTTGGTTCACTAGAGCCACCAAGTGAACCAAAAGGTCAAACCCTAAAAGTGCAAGAAATAATATTTAAATATAACTATTACATTTAAACCCTGGCTCCATTACAAACGGGTCTTCAAGCGCTCCTTGCTCTTTGATCTCCAATTTTTCAAAATTTATTCTAACTATTCCTATTACAAAACTATTTAAAATAAATAGAAACCTTGATCGTGATCGAGGGAAGTACATAGGAGGGAGATAGAATTTACATTAAGAAAAAATTAGAAAGGCGAGTCACGCAGACCCCCATTTAATAAAACCCATACATTCATGCATCCAACTAAAATAAAATCCAATCACATTGGTCAATAGTCCATAATCAATCCCATTTATTATCATACACATCATCATATGCATCAATAAATAACATTCATCTTATGAATAATAAACATTTAATATATATATTGATATCATTTAATGGGCAAATTTAGTTAATATAAAATCTATTTTTGAATAAAATAAACTCCTTTATTTAAATCCAAATTTAAATCAAAATAAAACTATTTTATTTTAATTTATCCAATTTTGAATAAAATAAACTATTTTATTTTAATCAAAATAAACTCCTTTATTTTAATTAATTATGGAATCCAATTCCATGTAATAAAAAAATCTTTAATTAAAATAAACTCTTTTATTTTAATTAATTATGGAATCGAATTCCATGTAAAAAAAAATCTTTTATTAAAGGAACCACGGATATTCTTTCCTATTCACAAATAAACTTCTTTATTTTGAATAATATGAAATCATATTTCATATCTAAATAAACTCCTTTATTTAAGGAAATTAGGATTCTCTTTCCTATTCACAAATAAACTCCTTTATTTTGAATAATATGAAATCTTATTTCATATCTAAATAAACTCCTTTATTTAAGGAAAAATAGAATCCAATTTCAACTCCAATTAGTTAGCTTGGAATCCAATTCCAACTCTAATTAGTTAGCATGAAATTCTAATTTTAAAATTAAAATAAATCTTTTATTTTAATATTAAAATAAACCTTTTATTTTAAGATTAAAATAAACCTTTTATTTTAATTATAAAATTATTAAAATTAAAATAAAACTTTATATTTTAATATTAAAATAAACCTTTTATTTTAAAATTAAAATAAATTTTATTTTAATTATATAATAATTAAGAATATATATATATATATATATATATATATATATTAAGTAATATATATTATATATATATATATAACCATAATATATATATATATATATATATATCCGTTCCTTTTATCAAAATAAAAAGTTTAATAAATTTTAAACTTAACAGGTATTAAAAAAAAGCATGTGCACGGGTTTTAAAAAAAAAAAAAAAATTCGGTGACTTAAGTTATTTACCAAATCCGTGCAACAGAAGAAAAACAACATGTCCACCATTCACGTGGATTACCGAAGACGGATCCGGCGGAAAAAAAAAACTGTAAAGTTTTTTTTTTTTTTTTTATTTAAATTTTATACAAACAAATTATGCCCAATTAAATTATTCTAAACACATATCAATATACATATTAAATTAAAACAATTAATAATTTGCATAAAGGTTTGGCTCTGATGCCACTGTTAGGTTTGTAATATTCATGAACGCAATCAAATTGCATAAAAAGTGCGGAAACGTGAAAAATCAGAGTTTAAAAATTTACAAACCATATACCCGGATCACCCTTTATGCATAATTATTAATTAATTAAACGAAAAGATAAAGAATAAAATCATACCCTTGAAGATCGAAGCTTCCTCAAGTACAAGTTCACCTCCAAATCCTTTCGCGTTCAACTTGAATCCACCGGGTTTGGTTCCTTCCTTTAATCAACGTTAGCCACCCATATGTTTGGCCTCTGGGGTGATCCACCAAGGAAAAATAAAGATTCGAAGAAGAAGGTATTGACTCAACCCCTAGTTTTCTATCTCTATAGAAAGACGTACTCTCCCACAATTGGAATTATTACGTTTGTTGTTGTAAAAAGTCAACAACCCTACCACCCATAATAAGACTCCTCTTATTTATAGATGTGGGCAACCCATCTTAACAATTAAGGAATTGGGTTTTATTTAATTAATTAAATTCTTTTAATTAATTAAGCTCCTAATCTTATTAGGGATAATTAATTAAACTCCTTTAACTAATTTTCCTTCCTAATCCAATTAAGAATAAATGAGAGTACTTATATTAAATTAATTCCTAAACTCTTTTAGAAATTAAAATAATAATAATTGTAATAATATTAATAAGACTCCTCTTATTAATTTATATTTAATATTTCTAAAATATTAAATAATAAATATTAAGCTATTTAATTTATTCTATCACCATAGATTAAATTAAATATACATAACATATATTATTACGATTATGCCATTAACTTCTTAAATAATTATTCTTCCTTTTATGGTGTGACCCTTTTTGTGGTTCTCCATATTAAACCTGGTTGTGAATAAATCAATTAGAATAATTCTAATCTTATTTAAATAAATAAATTAAATAATTAATTTATTTAAATAAATAATATTTATTCTACAATAGGGATAAGCCTCCCTAGCGATCAACGACTTTCCAGATAATATAGATTTCAACATTAATCATAAAAGAACCTTTGAGTAAATAGTTACAAATGAATTCAATCCTTCCACCATCTGATGTCCCAATTAAATATAAGGCAATGGAATTCTTTGTCAAGTCTTATTTTATTTAATTATATGTATTTCGATCCTTAAATGCACAACTCAAATAATGCAAATTAGAAACTCCTTTCTAATTTCATTCGCCTTAACCCAAGGACTCTTGGGTTGTCATTTATCGAATCACATAGGACATTTCTCTTCTTTTATTAGAAGTGGTAGATTCTTTATTGATCATACATTATCTCCATGTACAACTTATTATACCCAAGCATACCCTTTGATATACCCTAAGGGTCTTAAGGAATAAGTCAAAGTATAACTCATCATACACAAGATACTATGATGATCTCAAGTCCAAGGATCACTTGTACTACTATCACTACTGAGAATTCCTATTGATGTGCAAATAAAACTCCATTAGGTATTCCTTAGCGAGCCACGCTTCAATGAACTTATTCTCTAATAAACACCTACATGCTTGCTTTAGTGTCTCCACACAAAATGATCATGAGATCAATCATCCTCATCCAATGAGCAAGCAACGTATGTACCAATCTATCCTGGATTCACTAATCCCCAATTTAGTAATCCAACGATTGGGAACTATTTTAGTTTTAAGCTTTCAAAGAATTTAGATCTCATTAAAATGATCATCATCATTATTCTAAAAGCATTGCTTAAAACTATGGGTTTATCACATATTATAAAACAGCATCATGTAGATAATTAAAAGCCTTTAATAAATTAATACTTTTTATTAATAAATGAATAAGATTGTTACAAAGTATATGCTTTATCATCAAACATGATTGGCTTGTATGCATATTACTTTCAGAAGGGTGTGAAACTGGAAGAAATACCAGTGGTTAGGGACTTTGTAGACGTGTTTCCGGAAGATTTGCCAGGACTTCCGCTTGACAGAGAAATCAAGTTTGTGATCGACTTAGCGCCAGGAACCGCTCCGATATCGAAGGCCCCGTACAGAATGGCTCCAGTAGAGATGAAGGAATTGATGGTACAACTGCAAGAACTGTTAGTTAAGAAGTATATTCAAGCAAGCGTATCACCGTGGGGAGCGCCGGTGTTATTCGTAAAGAAGAAGGATGGGTCAATGCGTCTTTGCATTGATTATAGGGAATTAAACAAAGTCACTATTAAAAACAAGTATCCATTGCCGAGAGTAGATGACTTGTTTGATCAATTGAAGGGTGCTAGATAATTCTCGAAAATAGATTTGAGAAGTGGGTATCACCAACTGAAAG
The DNA here is from genome assembly GCA_020205615.1 of Panax quinquefolius. Lineage (NCBI taxonomy): Eukaryota > Viridiplantae > Streptophyta > Magnoliopsida > Apiales > Araliaceae > Panax > Panax quinquefolius. Next base: position 78,329,405 of record CM035159.1, on the reverse strand, counting down.
TAAGAAAGGAGGATGTACCAAAGACGGCTTTCAGAACTTGGTATGGACACTATGAGTTTCTGGTAATGTCTTTTGGTTTGACAAACCCCCCTGCAGCGTTCATGGATTTGATGGACATGGTGTTTAAACCATTTTTAGACAAGTTTGTCATGGTATTTATCGATGATATTCTGGTGTACTCTAAATCTCAAGAAGAACACGTGGAACATTTACGTTTGATGCTGGAGACGCTAAGAAAAGAAAAGTTGTACGCGAAATTCTGTAAATATGAATTTTGGCTAGAACGTGTACAATTTCTTGGTCATGTAATCGACAAGGATGGAATTTCAGTGGATCCATCAAAAGTTGAAGCTGTGATAAATTGGGAACAACCAAGAACTCCATCAGAAGTGAGAAGTTTCTTGAGATTGGTAGGGTATTACAGACGGTTTATTCAAGATTTTTCCAAGATTGCCATTCCGTTGACAAATTTGACGAGAAAATCTATAAAATTTGTTTGGACGGAAAAATGTGAAGAAAGTTTTACGGAATTGAAGAAGAGGCTCAGTGTGGCACCTGTCTTGTCATTACCAGATAATACAGGAAATTTTATGGTGTATAGTGATGCTTCACACAAAGGATTGGGTTGTGTCCTTATGCAGAATGACAAAGTTATTGCGTATGCATCAAGGCAATTGAAAGACTACGAGAAAGGGTATCCGACTCATGATTTAGAGTTGGCGGCAGTAGTATTTGCTCTGAAGATATGGAGACACTATCTCTATGGAGAAAAATGTGAGATTAACACAGACCATAAGAGTCTGAAGTATATTTTCACACAAAAGGACCTGAACATGCGTCAAAGGAGATGGATGGAATTAATAAAAGATTATGATTGCGAGATCTTTTATCATCCGGGCAAAGCTAATGTGGTTGCAGATGCCTTGAGTGGGAAAGACCGAGAAAAGTTGATGTTGTTAACCGATAAGGAGGAGCTCATTTTAGCGATGGCAAGGCTAGAGTTGGAAATCAAATTTCTAAAAGAATCTGACAAAAGATTGTACCAGATGGAAGCTAGTCCTACTTTGGTGGACAAGGTGAAGAACGCTCAACTACAGGATGAAGAATGTAGAAAAATAAAGGAAAGTGTGGTCAAGGGTAAAGAAATGAAGTATAAGTGTTGGTTGATTTCACAATCAATGATTTTGTGCAAGTGTACATAGTTAACAAGTAATAAAGTGATAAGATAGAGTGTCGATCCCACAGAGAATTCTAATCAATAAATTCCAACTACTAAATCTTATATCAATTGAATTTTATTTAAACAACCATAAATTGTGATTTTTCTAATTAAGAGAACTAAATTAACAATTAAAAGAAATTATTCTAAAATAAATCAAATAAACAGAACTAAGATTTGAATGAATGAATTCAGATAAATAAAGATTAAGACTCCAATATCCTCAATTATGAACTATAAATCAATTATCTAATTATCCCAATTATTATGCCTACTGAATTATTAACAGAAATTCTCAAATGCCAAAAGTCCTTTTCCAAGTGATCAAATGACTTCTATTTAACCTAGATTAATCTTGTTATATTCCTATGCAAAATAATTAAATTAAACTCCTTCAATTCCAATTCCTTATGTGTTACATGCGGTGAACAGATATTTCCATTCAATTCATAAACCTAATTATTCACCATGCAAATAACTAAGTCACATGTTATCATGCCCAGTTCTAACCCTAGAATTCCTCTTTCAATTCCTTCTAGAGTAAAAAGGTAATTATTGACCAAATAATTAATCAATAAACACAAGGCAAGATAAACAATTCACTTCAACACAAATAATTGGAATAAATCAAATAACTAATTTATAGCCATAAAAGGTTCAATTGAAATCTTAATTAAAGAAATTAGTTCATAGCAGAAATTAAAGCTAACAATCTTTTACAAATCATCCTTAAAGAATTACACCAATTGAAAGAATGGAGAAGAAGAAACTCCAAGTAAAATCTTCAATCTGATCTTGATTCCTTGCTTAGCTTCCAATTGTGTAGATCCCCTAATTTTAGCAACTTGGCTTTTTTTTATACTCATAGTCCATCTCTTCACAATCCTTTTCCCAATCAACTTCCACAATTATCAATTAACACTCATCAAATAAATCAACGGATGGTCAACCCGCGCGTCTTGGTTAACAGAAATCACGGCCCAGCGCTACGGCGCTGAGAAATATACTAGCTTGAGCTCCCCGGCGTTGATCTTCAGATTAATCACCATTATGCCATTATCAGCTTGAAAATCCCATATTGTCACTTCGCTCCCCGATCCTGCGAAATAGACACTATACACAGTAAAAATGCTTCTAAATGACTTGAGAATACAATAATTTAAGCCCAAGTATATCCGATTCATGGGTATATTACTCAATCATCAAATACCCCCAAACTTAAATCGTTGCTTGTCCTCAAGTAACAAAACACAAAATAACACTAACAAATAAACAAACATGCAAATGCATCTAAAACTATCTATATGTTCGTAATTCCAGCAATTAAACAGCACACCGTATATCCATAGGCCTCAGAAATATCCCAACAATCAATGAATCTAAATCTGTTATTACTGATATTGTGAGTGTGTGTTCAACAACCATGTTAACCAATGAAAAGAAAAATATGAAAGATAATAAATTTCTTAGTAGGCATTATACAGTTTAAACTCGAGAACTCATCAAATAAACTTGATTCGGCTGAAATCAAATAACTACCATAGTCCAAGGGTCAAAATGGAATACTTATGCTTCTTATTTTTTATAACGGGGCTTTTTGCACTTTTCCCGCTTTATTATTATTTTATTTATTTATTTATTTATTTATTTATTTATTTATTTATTTTTCTCATGACTATGCATTGTCCTATTCCCTTAGGCTTTCCAGTGCTACCTTAACGAGCTTTCGACCAATGACTCCCAAGCCATTAAGACCTTAGGGCGCTAGGTGTAGAGACAATCCCCTCGGGCTTACTTACTCAAGTAACAAAGGCCACAAAACTAGACAAGCATGCCACGGTGTTTATTCTTTTTTTTAATTGCTTATATACTCCAAATATTTTTCCCCCAAACTTGAGTTTATGTCTAAATTCAGTTTTCACTAGCTATTTAAATTGTTCCTTCATTTCACTATCATTCATCCTTTAGAAGTCTATTATCTATCCATTTCAACCTTCTTAGCTAACATGGTCATTTTTCAAGTGTTATCCTGATAATAACAGTCTCAAACAGATAAAGATGTAAATCATGTCAAGAAAATCATATCACTAGCTTAACAATCCTTACTAGACTTGTTCATGCAATTTTAATTTCATCATTGGCCCCAAACATACGTACTATCAAAATCTGGAATTAACATGCAATCCTAAATGCAACAATAAAAACTATTAACAATCTACAACTGCAAATAAAAATCAGCTACCCCCAAACTTATCTAGAGCAATGTCCTCATGCGAAAAATAAAACAAAATAAAATAGAGGACTTCCCTGACGAGCTTATGCCTCATGTGGAGCATCATCATCCTCGCTCATTTCTAGATCGGATGGGGGAAATACTGGCAGAATGGGAGCAGTGGGGAACTGGCTAAGATTAACTCCCGAGAACAGTTGGGCGTTCATTGCATTCTGGGCGGCAAATTGGTCAACCAAGTACTTATAGATGACATCATGGCATTCCGACAGGCGGACATTCTGGGCTTCAAGATTGTAAAACTATCCGTCAATTTCACACTGAACCGCTTCAGGAACCACACCACGGTGAGCCGCGGAAGAAGGGCCATAAGTAGGTGGAGCTTGAGGTGGTGGAGCTTATGTAGCTTCAACTTGGGGAATTATAAAACCCAATCCCCTAGGGTGGTTCTCCCCACCTGTCCACACTTTATACCTGCTGATCAACTTATGGTCAAATACTGGCATAGGCGTTTGAATCATCTCATCTGATTTCCATTTCACCCCAAACTTGGCACATAAAACGCAAATTAAAGACGGATGGGGTAAACCTCCTGTGGTCCCTCGTCATGCCGCTCGTAGAATGGATTGCTGAATAAGGTGGCCGACATCAATTTTCAAGCCTTGAATTATGGAATATAACAGTACCGCCCGTTCCTTGGTAACATGGCTCACATGTGTGCACGGACATTAGTTTAGAACAAACGAAGGCATACCAAGCCTTTCCGTATAAGCTGAGGTGTGACAAAGGAAATGTTATACTGCCCCGTTCACGCATGGTCCATGTGGTGCCCGGTTGACAAAGCTCGTGAATAATTTTATCATAATCTGGTCCTTGACTCACTAGGCTCAAATACTCATCATTGAGTCCCTATTATGGCAGTTGATAGCACCCGATTAATATCGTCTTCGCCAAATTCTACTGTCTTGCCTCTCACATACACCCCATAGTGGTAATGTTCAGGCACGTTAGCTTAGAACTCTTTGACAACTGCAATCACGGCTGGATCAGGTTATTCGGTGAGTGGGAACCAATTCCTCTCTGCTACCATGACCACTATGTCCCCGTCTTTGGATTGATCGGGCCTTAAACCTCGTTTGGGGATGAGAGAGCGGGTAGCCATCTTGTTGTAGTGTTCCTATGCCTCGGCGCTAACAAACCATCAATTATCAAATTTTGGTGGAGCCGAGACGGTCACGAAACCTTCGCCGTGTTGACGCTTTGAAGCCATGGCGAAATTTCTGCAAGAATTTGCATTCACATATATTAGAATTTAGCATAATGCGATTAGAGATATATGTATGCATAACACTACCCCCAAACTTTGAAAATGACTGCATGCTATGTTCAAGGGTTGGGGGTGTGGGGAAACACATAGTAGCATGGGACACCAATTTGACCAAGAAGGCGTATTTTATAGTCAACATGCATAATTTGCAAAAGCAACACAAGTTACGCGTAAAAGGTGTATCTTGTATAGTAATATGATCCAACGTATGCCTCAAAACAATATAGCCCCTCACAGTAGTGATATAAAAGTTTAACAGGGGACCTATGGTGTTGGGATGGCAAAACGGCAAGTGAATTCAATGTGTGGGAATGGTGTTGTACGAATTGAATAAACATTATTGAGTCAGGCAAAATATCGAACACCTTATGGGCAGTTCATATTTTGTTTTGAATCACCATTAGTTTTCTATCAAATCACACCACCACGTATGTGGGATATCCTATTCAAAAGTGGTGCACAACCAAGTGTGATTCACATTCGTCCAATATGAGAAATTCAACATCACAAGAATGACCATCGGCACAGGAGATATAAGAGAGTGTGAATCAAGAGCAATCTTACTTATCATTTTCACAATTCACAAGATTTGGTTCTACCACACCTTGAATGTAAATTATTACGTACCTTTGCAGTAGAGATGATAGATGAAAATTGCTTTGCGAAAGGAAACCCCAATGCGATATATGGAGTTGTGTTGGGTATTGGGAAGTTATATAAAGGGTTTAAGATCGATTACCATCCAAGTAGTGGAGGCGTGGTAGGAAGTTGAAAGGTTGTAGTTGGAAACTGAGTAGTTACACTAAAATAGGAATCTGATTCGCGACCCCAGCGCCGGGACGCTGTGACTTCTACTATGGGGAGCGCCGGGGTGCTAGTCTTCAGTGTCTGATGGTTGAGCCCAGCGCCGGGGCACTATGGATAGGTCTTATTGGGCGCCGGGGCTCTGAGGTGCAGTGTGTTCAAGAAGGTCTAGCGCCGAGGCGTTGAGATAAGGGTGAATTCAATACTTAGGTATTGCGATGTCGATGAGGTTCAAGAACCTCAAGCGCCGGTGTGAGACCCCAGATTTTATTAATAAAGATTTAAATTTGGTCGAAATAATTTTTTAATATTATGGTGTGAATTTGAGATAATATTATAGTTGTGGGTAGTATTTATAAATTTTGCAAAGTATGCAAGTGGTTATATTATATTCGATTGGTCGGGAAATATTCGGTTTAGCGAGGGAATATTCGTATAACTACCAATCATTGGTGGACCCCTACAATGTAATTATTAGCCGGATTGAGAAAACGACAAAAATATTTTATTGAAATAACGGCGGAAGTTTTACCGTTGATACTGTTGAACTACTCGGTAGTAAAAGTACAGTAATACGTGTGGTTGCATAATAGCACACGGTATTGATTATTGATGCTTATGTGAGAAGTCACTCAGTTTGATTCCATTATTGTCGATTAATAATATGAATTATTATAGCGATAATGACGTTTTGTTTTATTCGTATTATTAACGTAATAAAAAGTAAACATCTTTTATATAAAATAGAATACTTTATTAAAGTTATTCTATAAATAGAATATATTATATTTTATTATGCATAGTGTTGCATAGTGTTTTGCATAGTATTGCATAGTGTTTGCATAGTAAAATGTTTTTATATAAATAGAATATATTATATTTTATTTAAAAGATTTTTCTTTAAATATGGACCGTCAGATTAAAGTAAATCAATCTGGACCGTTCATGGATTAGTTACTATGCATTCCATTTTCCTATAAATATAAGCTCATTCCTTCATTATTTTCTTACGAATTCATTGAAACTCTAGAGAGAGAAATTATAGAGAGAAACTATAGAGAGAAAATTATAGAAAGAAGAAGAGTATTCTGCTACTTCACTACTTCTATATTCAGTTCTTTACGGTAAGGGGTGTTATTCTTTCTTCTTGAAGAGAACTTCTGTTATTCCATTCACTATTATTCTGTTGGAATAACCTGTAAAAGTGGCATACCCTATACATAACCTGTATACGCGGCATACCCTATACTTGGTGAAATCCTTATGTTATTCCATTGCTTATTATTACTCATTGGAATAACTCAGTATCTGTGCAGTTTACCCTATACTTGGTGACATTCTTCTATTATTCTCGTTGGAACATCCCATGCATGTGTTTTACACACCTAAACACGGTTCCGCTTTTATTATTCATTGGAACATCCTCGTGCATGTGTTTTACACCGGACCTCGGTTCCGCTCTTTATCATTCTGTTGGAATATCCTATCTCATGTGTTTTACACCGGATCCGGTTCCATCTTTATTATTCTCGTGGAACATCCCGCTTGGTGTGAATTTCACCGACCTGGTTCCGTTATTATTATTCTGTGAATAACTTTTTACATCTGTCACGCACCGCATGCATGGTGATTTCTTTTGTTATTCCATTCTTTATTATACCCAGTTGGTTAAAACTTTGACTTCTATACTCCATGAAATTAGTAGAATATCCTTGATATTTGTGTTTCATCCAGTATCTTTTCATGGAAATATTCTTCTGATCATTCTTGAATTTTACTCTGAAAACAAAGATCATGTTGACAATTTGGACGTTAATAATTCATGGATTAAATAATTCTTGAACTTGTTTTATTGAATTATTATGTCATTGTCATCATCCTCGTGTTATATTATGTTATCTTTGGCTTACGTGCATAGATGAACTTAGTATGATTATGACCAGGGATCATTCGGTATAATCATGACTTGATATAAATGATGTGACAAAAGTCCTCAGTGGCTCCGTAATGCAAATGATGGATAGTTTTGGTATGATTATGACCAGGGTGATTCGGTATAGTCATGACCATTGACAATTTGATAAAATCCTTGACCAGTAGTGTGGGATGATTAGATGTGGTGGTTTATTTATTGTCGAGTCTCAAATGATAAAATTGATGAAAACCTTTAAAACCTAAAAGATAGTAGACTTTATTCTCTACTTGACTCTTTTAATGGGTTGCTTATTCCACTATGCTTAAACCGGTTGTCTATTGTATTTTATCGCTTTAACATCTTTGTTGAAGGCTAATGATAATTTATTCGCATTATCTTAGTCATAATATTTCTTCTTTGGGCTAGTTGAGCTCACCTTTCTTTCACCGTTCTCTTGAGTGAAATGAGAACATAGCCGGGACGAGTCGGGGAACAAGTAATGGTCCGGAGGATAGCATTAATAGTCCTCACTATTCGTGAAATAGTGTGATAATAGTTGTAATGAGGACTCCTTTTGAGTTTGTATAATATCTAGTAGACAATATTTGTATTCAAACTCATAGTTTATGTCGTATTGTACACTACGCTTATATTAGTAAGTTGTATTTGAATTTATGTACCATGTAAGTGGCGACTCAAGATGGGTGACGATACCTAATTTTGGGGGCGTCACAACAGTATCGAGCTTAGGATATGATCCTGGCTAAGAGGTGAGAATAGTACTAGGAGGGAGAGAGGGAATACCTTCGCTAGAATGACCTACCTAAGTTTATATGTGCTATTTTATTGGTCGGTCACGAATATAGGGATAATTTGTTACATGTCAATTAACCCTTGTTTTGTGACAATGTTTGAGAATGGCATCTGAAAATGCCGAGATAAGCAATGAAGCACATGAGAGTGTTGATTCAAATTTCAACAAAAAGGTAAATTCGACCAACAACACGATAATAATCATCTGGTGGTGGCAACGAGCTATCGTAACAATGATAACCATCGTGGGGAAATTATCATGCTAAGAATGGTAACCACTTTGATTGGTAATCATGGCAAAGATAATAGAAGTGGAAATTTCAAGAAGAGAAGGTCATTTAGCTCGATTTTGTCAGATAGTGAAGTCAAGTCCAACTAGGATGGAGGCACCAAAGGTCATCCCGCATAAACCAAAAAGCCGATAGTTTAAGAGAGAGCGTTTTTTTCGTGACGAGGAACACGAATAAGATTATCACGGGTAAGTAATCATAAGCTCTTCATGAAGTCTATATCGTATTCGATCTGGGTTCTACCTATTATTTTATCTCTCTTGCTTGCATTCAACGTTTAAATTTGACTCCGGAGAAATTGGACTTTGATTTATCTGTTTAAACTTAGTTGGGAGAAACCTTCGTTACCTCCATTTGCTTATAAATCTTGTTGATTCAAATCGAAACTTTCACGTTACACCGTCAATCTTATCTCTTTGAAAATACTTGCCTTTGATTTTAGGAATCAATTGGTTAACTACTCATCATGCTTTTTCGTAAGGTTGTTAGCTTTTATATTTATAACAACCCTCATATACTAATTCAAAGTAACCAAAACCTAAAATTAATCATTGTCATATCAAGCCATAAGTAAAGAGCCCCGAACCTTTCGTTGTTGACTTCCTTGTGTGGAATGCAATCGCGGACTTTCAGAGACAACATCGTGAATGAAGATGGCAAGTTTATAGGTATCATTGTGAGGTGCTATCTAGGTTAAGGGATAGAAGTCACAGGTTGGTATCAATGTGACGTACTATCCAAGTCTTGGATGAGAGTCACAGCTTTTGAATGATATTTCTATTATTAATAAATTTCTGGCGTATTCTTGAAGACTTCTTAGCCTACTTAGAGCGTGAAATCGAATTTTGTATTGACCCCAAAGACAAAAACCCATTTCTTAAACCCTCAAATATTTCTTCAACTAAAAGGATCTGTTTACGTGGATTATGATGAAAGTCATAATAAAAGCATTGGACTAATGAAAATCATGGGTATACGTGGTATTAGTAAGTGTTATAATGAGTTATGTTGGTTAGTATGTGAAAACATGAAAGTTTCTTTGAAATCACAAAGAGTTGAAAATCAGATTTTGGTGAAAAACGTAACATGAAATTCAATTGACCATATCTCCTATTATATTTTGAATTTTTGAATGTGGTCAAGTCCTAGAGTTAGATCTACGAGTTACCTAACTAATCCAAGTGGAATTACTGGAAAAGGTGTTGTGGATTTTTGTGTGGACTGATTTTAGCAAAGGAGGCCAAAGCTGTAAATTTCGAAAATGCTACTGCCCAGAAACTTTAAGGGGCTGTTTCGGCCACTTAAATTATGAGAAAAATTCTGGCCTTTTGGGACATGAAAGTATATGGTATAAAGTACCTCCTGTCCAAAAATGAGCTCATTCTGACTTAAAATGAGCAAGTTATGACTATTTCAATATTTAGGTTTTTCCGATTTAAAAACGCTATAAACCGAGTTCTATAACTTTGATGACCATGAAATTTAAATTGGAAGCTCACGTTAACATGTGTAAGGTCCTGCCAAGATTTGGGAATTTTGGAGTTAAACTTGAGGTAGCTAATTTCTTAAGGAATTAAGTGGAAATTGATTTTAAAAATAGTAAATAAATTTTAAAATTCCGAGAAAAATATATTTTCATTATGGGACTATATTATGCTAAATCCCAGAAAAGAAATATTTTTGGGGCTGATTTGGTATTTTTCATGAAAATAGTTTAGTTACTGAACATATGAGTTAAATATGTTATGTGAAGTAACAAAGTTGAAAATAGGATTTTATGGCTAGAGAATCCTATATATAGTATATACATATTTTTTGATAAGGGATTTGATAATTGGTGATGATATCTTATGAGTATGACATTTTGAATGATTAAATGCATTATATGGTAAAGTGTAAACAATTAAGATAAATTGTTTATAAATTTAAGAAGTGATTAAAATATTGTTATAATATTAATGTTATTAGATTATGAGATTATTAAATGATTGATAACATGGGGATATTCTTGAATCTGGATAAATTATATTATAAATGTTTAATATTTATCCTTTATCTCATTTGATTGATTCTTTATATCATTATCCTCATGTTTATATTATGTTGAAAGTCATCTGTGGCTCAGAAAGTGCATAGATGAACTTGGTATGATTATGACCACGGATTATTCGGTATAATCATAATCAGTAAATGAATACACAATTATCTTTGGTAGTAGTGCATGGATAATTTGTGGTCGTGATACTAATGAATATCCTTGGCACGTAGTGTGCGGGGATGATTCGATGATGTGGATTAATTATTGAAATGAGTCTCAAAGAATGAAATATTAATTCATGGATGTGTTCAAAGTCATCTCGTGGCTTACGTGCATAGATGGACTTGGTATGATTATGACCGAGGATTGTTTCTAAGCATAATCATAACCGTAATTAAAACACAATTATCTTTGGTAGTAGTGCATGGATAATTTATGGTCGTGATACTAATGAATATCCTTGGCACAGAAGTGCGGGGATGATTCGATGATGTGGATTAATTATTGAAATTTGAGTCTCAAAGAATGAAATATTAATTCATGGATGTGTTCAAAGTCATCTCGCGGCTTACGTGCATAGATGGACTTGGTATGATTATGACCGAGGATTGTTCGGTATAATCATAACCGTAATTGAAAACACAATTATCTTTGGTCAGTAGTGCATGGATAATTTGTGGTCGTGATACTAAATGAATATCCTTGGCCCGTAGTGCGGGGATGATTCGATGATGTGGATTAATTATTGAAATGAGTCTCAAAGAATGAAATATTAATTCATGGATGTGTTCAAAGTCATCTCGTGGCTTACGTGCATAGATGGACTTGGTATGATTATGACCGAGGATTGTTGGTATAATCATAATCAGTAATTGAAAACACAATTATCTTGGCCGTAGTGCATGGATAATTTGTGGTCGCGTGATACTAATGAATATCCTCGGCCTGTGAAAAGCGGGGATGATTCGATGATGTGGATTAATTATTGAAATGAGTCTCAAAGAATGAAATATTAATTCATGGATGCGTTCAAAGTCATCCGTGCTTACGTGCATAGATGGACTTGGTATGATTATGACCGTGGATTGTTTCGGTATAATCATAATCAGATTGAAAACACGAATATCCTTGGCGGTGGTGCATGGATAATTCGTGGTCGTGATACTATTAAGTCGCGTCTTAGCATTATTGGTTTTACAGATTGTATATCTTTAATATTGTAGTGCAAAGATGAATTGTTAATGAATAGCTTTGGCGATTTCAAAGATGAATTTAATATTTTTAAACGATAAAGGTATTCAAGGTATCCTCATCTCTTTATCATACCAGTGCATTACCCTAATTTCGAGGGCTAAATTCCATAAGGAGGGAGATTGTGAGACCCCGTGATTTTATTAATAAAGATTTAAATTTGGTCGAAATAATTTTTAATATTATGGTGTGAATTTGAGATAATATTATAGTTGTGGGTAGTATTTATAAATTTTGCAAAGTATGCAAGTGGTTATATTATATTCGATTGGTCGGGAATATTCGGTTTAGCAGGGGAATATTCGTAACTACTCAATCATTGGTGGACCTCAGCGATGTAATTATTGTTTCGATTGAGAAAACGACAAAAATATTTTATTGAAATAACGGCGGAAGTTTTACCGTTGATCTTGTTGAACTACTTCTTGGTAGTAAAAGTACGAAGAATGTCGTGTGGTTGCATAGTAGACACCAGATTGATTATTGATGCTTATGTGAAAGTCACTCATTTGATTCCATTATTGTGATTAATAATATGAATTATTATAGCGATAATGACGTTTTGTTTTATTCAGTATTATTAACGTAATAAAATGTAAAACATCTTTTATATAAAATAGAATACTTTATTAAAGTTATTCTATAAATAGAATATATTATATTTTATTATGCATAGTGTTGCATAGTGTTTTGCATAGTATTGCATAGTGTTTGCATAGTAAAATGTTTTTATATAAATAGAATATATTATATTTTATTTAAAAGATTTTTCTTTAAATATGGACCGTCGATTAAAGTAAATCAATCTGGACCGTTCATGGATTAGTTACTATGCATTCCATTTTCCTATAAATAGAAGCTCATTCCTTCATTATTTTCTTACGCAATTCATTGAAACTCTAGAGAGAGAAATTATAGAGAGAAACTATAGAGAGAAAATTATAGAAAGAAGAAGAGTATTCGCTACTTCACTACTTCTATATTCAGTTCTTTTACTGTAGTGGGTGTTATTCTTTCTTCTTGAAGAGAACTTCATTATTCCATTCACTATTATTCTCATTGGAATAACTTTAAAAGTGGCATACCCTATACATAACCTCAGATACGCCATACCCTATACTTGGTGAAATCCTTATGTTATTCCATTGCTTATTATTCTGTTGGAATAACTCAGTATACGCTTTTACCTATACTTGGTGACATTCTTCTATTATTCTGCTGGAACATCACATGCATGTGTTTTACACCGACAGGTTCCGCTTTTTATTATTACGCTTGGAACATCCTCATGCATGTGTTTTACACCTGACCGGTTCCGCTTTTTATCATTCTGTTGGAATATCCTATCCGTGTGTTTTACACCGGATCCGGTTCCATCTTTATTATTCTCATTGGAACATCACCGCCGGTGTGAATTTCACCGACCAGTTCCGTTATTATTATTACTCGTTGAATAACTTTATCCTATGCGAAGTAATCGCATGCATGGTGATTTCTTTTGTTATTCCATTCTTTATTATACCCAGTTAGTTAAAACTTTGACTTCTATACTCCATGAAATTAGTAGAATATCCTTGATATTTGTGTTTCATCCAAAGATATCTTTTCATGGAAATATTCTTCCCGATCATTCTTGAATTTTACTCTACGAAACAGTATCATGTTGACAATTTGGACGTTAATAATTCATGGATTAAATAATTCTTGAACTTGTTTTATTGAATTATTATGTCATTGTCATCATCCTCGTGTTATATTATGTTATCTTTGGCTTACGTGCATAGATGAACTTAGTATGATTATGACCAGGGATCATTCGGTATAATCATGACTTGATATAAATGATGTGACAAAAGTCCTCAGTGGCCTGTAATGCAGTGATGATGGATAGTTTTGGTATGATTATGACCGTGGGTGATTCGGTATAGTCATGACCATTGACAATTTGATAAAAATCCTTGACCGTGGTGCGGGGATGATTAGATGTGGTGGTTTATTTATTAAAATCGAGTCTCGCCGATAAAATTGATGAAAACCTTTTAAAACCTAAAAGATAGTAGACTTTATTCTCTACTGACTCTTTTAATGGGTTGCTTATTCCGCCGCAGCTTAAACCGGTTGTCTATTGTATTTTATCGGTTTAACATCATTGAAGGCTAATGATAATTTATTACGCATTATCTTAGTCATAATATTTCTTCTTGGGCTAGTTGAGCTCACCCTTTCTTTCCTTTGTTCTCTTGAAAATGAGAACATAGCCGGGACAGTCGGGAACGGCAATGGTCCGAGAGGATAGCATTAATAGTCCTCACTATTCTCGTGAAATAGTGTGATAATAGTTGTAATGAGGACTCCTTTTGAGTTTGTATAATATCTAGTAGACAATATTTGTATTCAAACTCATAGTTTATGTCGTATTGTATTACCACGCTTATATTAGTAAGTTGTATTTGAATTTATGTACCATGTAAGTGGCGACTCAAGATGGGTGACGATACCTAATTTTGGGGCGGCGTCCAAATGGAATCTTTGAAATTGAGTACAATTGGAGCGTCGGGGCGCTATGGTGTCACTTCGAGCTTGTCCTACAATAAAATGTGATGTAGAAAATTATTCTACCCTATTCTCTTATGAAATATAAGTATGTCAAATACTAAAAATACTAATTAACTGAAACACAATGAAATAAATAAAACAAACTCTTGGGTTGCCTCCCTGTAGCGCTTGGTTTATAGTTGTCAGCTGGACTTTTCAGTGTTATTCAATTGTCCACTGGTTCGGAGAGGTACATGACCGTAGATTGACATTCGATGGGTCCACTAGGCATGCATACACTTGCGAAGAATTCCTGCAAATACAAGAAGAAAAATAATTAACGTTTAAATTAAGACCGAATTGATTATAACTAATATGGAATTAATATTAATAAAGAGTTCCCGGCAACGGCTCCAAAAACTTGTTGGTTGATTTCGCAATCAATGATTTTGTGCAAGTGTACACAGTCAACAAGTAATAAAGTGATAAGATAGAGTGTCGATCCCACAGAGAATTCTAATCAATAAATTCCAACTACTAGTACTGTATCAATTCAATTTTATTTAAACAACCATAAATTGTGATTTTTCTAATTAAGAGAACTAAATTAACAATTAAAAGAAATTATTCTAAAATAAATCAAATAAACAGAACTAAGATTTGAATGAATGAATTCAGATAAATAAAGATTAAGACTCCAATATCCCCAATTATGAACTATAAATCAATTATCCAATTATCCCAATTATTATGCCTACTGAATTGTTAACAGGAATTCTCAAATGCCAAAAGTCCTTTTCTAAGTGATCAAATGACTTCTATTTAACCCAGATTATTCTTGTTATATTCCTATGCAAAACAATTGAATTAAACTCCTTCAATTCCAATTCCTTATGTGTTGCATGTGGTGAACAGATATTTCCATTCAATTCACAAACCTAATTATTCACCATGCAAATAACTAAGTCATATGTTATCATGCCCAGTTCTAACCCTAGAATTCCTCTTTCAATTCCTTCTAGAGTAAAAAGGTAATTATTGGCCAAATAATTGATCAATAAACACAAGGCAAGATAAACAATTCACTTCAACACAAATAATTGGAATAAATCAAATAACTAATTTATAGCCATAAAAGGTTCAATTGAAATCTTAATTAAAGAAATTAGTTCATAACAGAAATTAAAGCCAACAATCTTTTACAAATCATCCTTAAAGAATTACACCAATTGAAAGAATGGAGAAGAAGAAACTCCAAGTAAAATCTTCAATCTGATCTTGATTCCTTGCTTAGCTTCCAATTGTGTAGATCCCCTAATTTCAGCAACTTAGCTTTCTTTTTATACTCATATTCCATCTCTTCACAATCCTTTTCCCAATCAACTTCCACAATTATCAATTAACACCTAACAAATAAATCAACGGATGGTCAACCCGCGTGTCTTGGTCAACAGAAATCACAGCCCAGCGCCTCGACACTGAGAAATATACTAGCTTGAGAGCCCCGGCGCTGATCTTCAGATTAATTACCATTATGCCATTATCAGCTTGAAAATCCCATATTGTCACTTCTGTTCCCGATCCTACGAAATAGACACTAAACACAATAAAAATGCTTCTAAATGACTTGAGAATACAATAATTTAAGCCCAAGTATATCTGATTCATGGGTATATTACCCAGTCATCAATAAGTTTGATATTGAGGGAATGCTAAGATTCGAGGGACGAATTTGGGTTCCAGCAGTACAGGGTATTAAAGAAGAAATCTTGACAGAAGCTCATAGCTCAAGATATTCGATTCATTCGGGAAGTAAAAAGATGTATCAAGATTTACGGCGACATTTTTGTTGACCAAATATGAAAAGAGACATTGCAGAATGCATTGCAAAGTGCTTGACATGTCAGAGAGTGAAGGCAGAACATCAAAGGCCAAGCGGATTACTTCAACCGTTGGAAATACCGGAATGGAAATTGTAGCATATCACAATGGATTTTTTGGTAGGTCTTCCAACAACACAGAAAGGATACGATGCGATATGGGTGATAGTTGATAGATTAAAAAAATCAGCACACTTCTTTCCAATAAAGATTATATTTAATCTTGATCAGCTGGCAAAACTGTACGTCAAGGAGATCATCTCAAGACATGGAGTTCCAATGTCAATAGTATCAGATAGAGATCCGAGGTTCACATCAAATTTTTGGAAGAGACTACAAGAATGCATGGGAACGCAACTGAAGATGAGTACAGTATAGCATCTGCAAATTGATGGTCAAAGCGAACGAATAATCCAGACGCTAGAAGATATGCTTAGAGCATGCATCATGGATTTCCAAGAAAACTGGGATGATCATCTTGCATTGGTGGAATTTGCATATAACAACAGTTACCACGCAAGCATTGGTATGCCGCCATACGAGGCATTATACGGCAGGAAATGCAGAACTCCACTATGCTGGGATGAAGTTGGTGAATGTCAACAGTTAGGACCAGAACTAGTACAGTAGACCACTGAAGTCATCAAACTCATTAAAGCAAGTTTGGTAGCTGCTCAAGATAGATAAAAAAAGTATGTTGATCAACACTGGTAGAATCGCAAATTTGAAGCAGGAAATTTCATTTTCCTGAAAGTTTCTCCTTGGAAGGGGAAAATTCATTTTTGCAAGAAAGGAAAGCTAAGCCCAAGGTTTATTGGACCTTTCGAGATATTGCGAAGAGTGGGGGAAGTAGCTTATGAGGTAGCTTTACCTCCAGAATTAGAACACGTTCACAACATTTTTCATGTTTCGGTATTGTGACCGTATAAACCCGATTACAAGCATGTAATCGAGTATGAACCGTTGCAGTTCAGTAAAGATTTATCTTATGAAAAGATTCCTATCCAGATAGTCGATAGAAAAGAACAAGTGCTTAGGAATAAGGTGATACCTTCTTTGAAGGTAATATGGAGGAACCACAATGTCGAAGAGGCAACGTGGGAACTCGAAGCTGAAATGATGAAGAATTACACTGAGTTATTTGTTTATTCTGTGTCTTCGATTCTGGGGATAAAATCTTTGTAAGAAGGAAAGAATGTGACGATTTGATTATTTGAGTTGTGATTCTGGGACAAAATCCTTGTAAGGAGGGAAGGATGTAACAATCCGAAATTTCAAATTGTAATTTTAAATATTTATTGAATTATATAAATATTTATTTGAGTGTTTATTGTTAAATAAATATTTTATTGATGTGATTGTTTTTAGTAAATATTTATTTGATGTGATTGTTGTTACTAAATATTTATGAATTAAATTAAATTAATTTATAATTTAGAGAGTTGTAATATAACATGAGATATTATATTGTTGTTTTAATTTAATAATTTAAAGTGGTATGTTAAATTATTAAATAAAATTATAATGAAATTATAATCTTGTGGTATTTGTTAAAGTGAAATATTTACTTAAAATATAGTATGTATAATTAACTTATTTGAGTAGTCTTTGGATATGGAATCCAAATAAATAATATGTGATTATAAATTATAAACCTAAATTGTTTATTAAAATAAATTAAAGGAGTTTAATTTAGTTTTGACCAAACAAGGCTTAAAAATATTAAGTCTTTATTTTAAAGACTTTTTGCCAAACAAAACCTTATGGCTTTTGGGATTTTTGATTTTTAAATTTTAGATAATATAAATAAATTAAATTAAATAAATTAAATTAAATAAATTAAATAATAAATAAAATATAATTATAACCTAAGTGTTATATCTTGTAACTGGTATTATAATAAGTGTGCATATTATGGCTAGCCTATCAGTTTATTAGGTTGCACTTGAGAGTTAGTTGGCTTTACGTGATACTGAGAAAGAGGAGAATTCAGAGAACTTGAGAGAGAATTTGAGAGTAACCCAAGAATTTCACAGCAACTTCAGTGTGTGGCAAAAATTAACAAGCAAATTGATGGTATCTTCATAATCTTAGTATTACATATATATATATATATATATATATATATATATATTCTAATATATTTTACGTCATGTATTTTCTATCTTCTGTGAATTCAAATTCTCTTGAATTGTTATATAAATAGAATTATTGCAATTTTAAGTAATTGTAATGTTAGAGTTTGTGTTTAGATAAGAATTTGTATGCTAATTACAGTTAAAAGTAGGAAAAGTAACTATAGTGTATATATTTCTCATATGGCTTATGAAAGTACCAATTTTAGTGGTCAATTTGTATGTTAAACTGTAAATTAAGTCATGATTATGCTAGTCCGTTAAGAAACGAAGAGAACGTAGTTTGAACGAAGTAATTTGGTGTAAAATTGTGATCACAGTGATGCTTTTTGTAAACAATGTCAAAAATAGTGTTTTTATATGAAAATATGGAATTTGGGAATTTAAATTAGATAAAGTTGTTGTTAAATAGTTATATGTTGATGAATGAGGAAACATGTTTATGATAGTTTATATCAATTGTATATGTTAATTTCACAGTTTTGTGGGTGAAATTCGTGTTAGTTGGGCTAAAAATGGCTACTGTTCATTGTTGTTTGGTTACGTACATGCACCAAATAAGCAATTTACTGGTGTTAAAAGGCGAGCCAGCAATTGCTCTTGTAGATCGAGAAGTTGTGTATGGCAGCAATTGCGCCATACCTACCGATTGAGAAAATGGCTTCTGCTACTATTGCAGATCTGGGATAGCAATATAACTTGGTCTAGGGTTATGTTAATGTAATAAACATGTAATATGGAGGTTAAAACAGAACCGTGTCTTGTCATTGATAATTTCAAAGTTGTAAAAAAATAATTACTAAGTTATGAATGTGATGTGTTAGAACTTAGTGAACACAATGAATGGTAGATAAGTGTTGCGAAGTTAACACTTGGAATTTCTAATATTTATATAATAGCATAAGACTTGTACTAAACTAACAAGTTTAGGTAGAAATGGGTGTTATTTTGGAAGTGAATGTTAACATATCTAATAGATATTATGATTCCACTAAAATGTGTAGGTGAACGTGAGTTGTAATTTATAGCTTACGCACAAGGCAAGTTTCTAAACCTTATCTTTTTACATTGAGCAAGTTCTTACTCTAAAATTTAATTAAGCAAATTTTAGTATTCTTAATACTTATTTGAGCAAGCTTTAACTTTATTCGAACACGTTTGAATTCCAATAGTTATTGATTACTCTACCTTGTTTATTGTTAGACAAGTTTCTTTAATGTCATTCTTGTATTGTGAATGCAATTTCTTGAAATCCAAATTTTTAATTTCAAATTATCTTATTTCAACTACTTGGAACATGTTATTCTTATATTGAGTAAGTTTTACTTTCAGCTTGCTATTACTTAATATAGATTCAATAACTCTATATCTTGTTTAATAAGATCGTAGCCTTAGCTTAATATTATTCAAGCAAGGTTAATTGTTATTCAATACTTATGCTTCATAGTTGTTTCTAAGCATGAGTTTAATATTTAGTTAGTTTGATTATGATTATTCATTGTTCCATATTATGTTATTAATGATCAATCGTTGTGTTATCAAACATTATTGGTTCAACTAGTCCTCTAGTTGTTGATCGTTAAACTCTAGATTACCCTTGAAGCTTATCCAAAACAAACTTTCTTTGGTGTGGACTTGTACTCTAAAACTGAGAAGAACAACCCTATTATAGGGGGTACGCAATGCGTTTAGATGTTTGTGCACAATACATGGTACGAAGGGCTGATCCCCCTAAGTACGTAAAGTCCCTACAATATAACTGTTAAGGTTAGAGTTAAAAGATTACTTGTAACTGTGGACATAGTCCGTGGTCTTATGATCCTCAAATATAATTCATATTTTGATTTCAGCTTTTGGTTATTGTTGATAGAGTATTATTCAGTCTTGATGAGCCTACTCATTGGCAACTATTATTCTTTTGTTGATTCATTGTTATATCTAGTGAGCAATTATTTTGCTCACTCTTGCATAATTATAATTATTGCAGCTAAAGTTGAGAAGGTAGATGAGCCTTCAACTAGCAAAGGAAAGGGAAAAATGTGCAAGTGATGAAGACTTGTAATTTTATTTATTGTCATGAATGATAGACTTTTTATTTAATGATGTGATGTAATAATTTTATTTTTGCACTTGAATGATGTTTAAGGTTAGACAACCTGGGAAGACTTTTGATTAATGATGTAACCCTTTAAAGGGAGGATTTCTGATTTAATTTTATTATATTTGGGTAGATAGATATGAATGAATGGAAAGTGATCACCAAGTCTTGTGGGAATGAAGTACGTAGATTTGGGGGTGTCACAGGTACAATTGCTCGCGCTACGAAAATTTACGTTGAATGGTCATCAACGACACCTTGACCCCTCGCTTATATTAAAGAAGTAATCTTGGTACAATTGACGATTGATGCGATAGAAGACGCCACACACAATTATGTATTGTTGTATGATATGTCAAATTGAATCTCAAACAAAAACTAAGGAATTTAACTTAGTAATTCTTTAAAGAACCAAAAGTAGAGAATAGTAACACAAATATGATAAAATCTGAATATTATTGAATGTTAATGAACTACATTCATGAAGCTTATTTATACTAATAAGAAAATCTTATAATACAATAAGGAATAGATTGCTAAGTGGTAAACCAAATTGGAATAGAAATCCTATCAAAAACCTAACTAAAACATTCCTAATTACATTAGAATTGAAAAGATATGAAGATACGTAAAAATCTGGTCAAAATGCATCAAAACATGTGCCTCAAAAACTGTGCACGCGACCTGGCGCGACAACCCCGACCTTAGGCCCAACATTGGCGCGACAACGCTGTCCCTCCAAGGATCCTCTATTGCCCTAGCGCGGGAGCGCCACCTTTTATACCAGCACTTGAGCGAAAACGCTGTTCCATCCGAACTTAATAGTTAACTTTGGACACTTGGTGTGGCAACACCAAGTTCTGCACTAAACCCGGTGCGACAACACCGATTGGTCAGAAACTTTCATTCGCTTGTTTTCGAATCTTGGCTTATCTCCATCAATTGCACCAAATTCATGAGCTTGGAATCCACCTTAATTGTCTTCGAACTTGAACTCATTTCCTCCCAAACTCCTTTGATTAGACCGTTAAGACCCTACTTGAATCTTTTTGCTCAAGCTCTCGTCACGGGACCAATCGGAACTCGCAGTGTGTCTGCTCCATGATTTTCATTCCCGTCCAAGCTAGGCATGTCTTCATCAGAGAAAACCAAAGTTATATTTAATACTTGGGGTAATATTAGAAACTAAACAATTAATGCTTAATTTAAATTCTCAAATGACTTATATTAAGGGACAAAAACACTTCTCTAAAATGACTTATATTAAGGGACAAAAATATTTTTCTAAAATGACTTATATTAAAAGACGGAGGGAGTACATCAAATATTACAATATTACCTATTAGGGTAAAAGTTTCCGTAAATGTATTGGTAGCAAATCTCGCATTAGTTCTTAAATAATTAATGAAATCCGAAAAAAATATTCTAAAATGTATACAATTCAATAATCAAAATATTACTTAAAGATGATATATTGATTGTTAATGCCAAGTTTCGCCGGCGCGTCCAATCACATAATCCATGCGCTAGAACCTGCACAATAACAGATCACACAAAAGCTTGACGACTTGTGCCGCCGGGGGATAGCTTCGGTGTGAGAATAAGTACAGGCCGTTCACAAGGTATAACAATGGAAGCTATGTGTTTAGTGCTCAAAAGTAGGTATTACCTCTTAATTATAACCTTGGCCGGTATTTATAGCACTCTCCACCTTAGAAGCCTTCTCCAAGTCGGATCAGGACTCTTAGTCATGGTAGTTACCATAACTCGGCTCCAACACAATCTCCTTAAAAGGTGCAAGTGGAATCCAATTCAATCACTACCTTTGGAATTACCGTATTCAATTATGATTAGGACTCCAGGCTCTGTGCGCAGGAGAGCCCACTGCACAGGCCCAACCCAACCAAACTCACCATCGGGTCTGAGCCTTGGCCCAAGGGACTCAAGGGCCCGACCCCGAACACCATACAATAAGGCAAGGATCCGACCCAAAGGACTCGGATGCCAAACCCGAACACCATCAGCTCCCCCATGGGCTTAGGCCCAATGGGTTCATAAACCCCTTCTAGTGTCAGGCTTTCGGTCCACTTTAAGGTCAGTAAAATGCTCCCAAACATTGCCCCCCAGTCTCTTATTATAATGTATTTTTAATTAGAGACTTAAACGGTTATGGATTCGAGGAGTCACGACAGCTAATGATGAGTTGTCTGGGGAGCCCAAGTGGTTTCTCTTTGTTTTATACTAATTGATTTTCTAACTCCCTCCTTGTTACGCAGTGACAATTTTTAAGCCCGAAGGGGTAGCTGAATCCTTAACTCCCCTTCCTATTACAATCGAGCCGATTCGCCTTCCAATCACCGATGAGATGGCTAAGGAAGAAACCATCCCGATTGCAGAACTTTCAACCGGTTCTACTTCGGGCCCTACTCCTCCAACTTCTACTGCCGAGCCCGCCGTCAAAGCCACTTTGAAAATGAGCCAGGCTGAGAAAATGTCTCAATTAAAGAAGATGAAGAAACCTTCCAAGCCATCGACAAAGCTCCCGATCAAAGCCCCCCCTGCAGTTATACCAAAGTCGACTCTCCGACCCCCTACACAAATAGAGGTGATCGAGGACTTGAAAGAAACCAAAGAGGTTCCTCTCGAACCTCGACCAAAGAAGCCACGCATGGCTGAAGTTTCAGAGTAGCCGGTTGTGGAGGCCGAACCCCTCCCGACTCTACCTCCCACCTCTCAACCGAGCTCTTCTCAAGGGAAGCCGAACACTTGTTGGCCGAAGGGCCCTTCAGAAGTGTTTCCCTTCAACCTATTCGTTCACTTCAAGTTGTCGGGTGATGACGAGCGATTCAAGGGTTTCTCCTCCGAAGAGTACCTGGTCGCCTATGTCCGCGCCCAGTGCCAGGTAATTCTGAGGTTATTTATTTTGTTCTTGTAGGCCTATAATTTGATTTCCATAACTGATATATGCATTTTTCTGCAAGACAACGCCATCTTTACCCGAGCTATTCCGCCTCTAGCCTAAACCACTAAGAAAGAAGTCCAGCTGAGGTCAGAGGTACAACTTGTTGAGGCTGAGGTTCAAAGTCTGAAGGCGGACTTGAAGAAGGAAAGTGATCTCCACGCCGAGACCCAAAAAGAGGCGACCAAGGCTAGATGTCAGGCCGACGAGCTCAAGGAACAATACTCACTGTTTCAACAGGAGTTCATTACCCTCGAAAGTCATGCTAAGAAGATTCTGGAGGAGAGGGATCATCTTTCTGGTAAAGTCAAGGATCAGGAGAAGGCCGTTACCGCTATCACAGAGAAATTCTCTGAGATGCATGACAAGATGATGCATGTGATCTAGGAGAACAATGCACTAATGGCCGAGGTTGATGCCCTACAAGGAGAACTCGCCGAGGCCAAGCAGATTGCCATCACTGAGTATAAGGAGTCGGATGCCTTAAACGATAAGGTCATGGCCCAGTTTAGCGAAGGATATGAGGCTTATCGTGAAAAGGCTCGGGAAAAACTCACAGCTGCTGGGCTCAATGCCTCCCTTCTTGACTCATCGGATGAAGAATCCGAGGTCGGGGATGACCCTCCTCTCGAATAGCTTAGTTAAGACTTGTAAATTTTTTGTACTTCTTATTTTTTTTCTTTTTTCTTTGTACTTCACCAGAATCTTATACGATCGGGTTTTGTAAAAATTTCAAAAGTATGAATGAAGTATTATAGTTTTGTTTGTGAATTTTTCTCGATCAGTTATACCCGTGGCTTTTATCGATCAGTTATGTCGTCTTCGACTTTCTGATCGGTTTAAGACCGATGTTTGTCTGATTCCAGAATTGTAGTCTCGATCAGTTATACCCGTGACTTTTACTGATCAGTTATTTCATCTTCGACTTTCTGATCGATTTAAGCCCGATGTTTGTCTGATCGAGTACCAAAAGTCATATGAATATAGATGAAGATAAACATTTCCGAAGAAAATTCTCATTTATTTCATTTGAAATCGAAACGGTTACATGGATAAAGAAAAGAATGACATGACTTTTACTGGTAAAATTTTCTAAGTCTTCCAGTGTGCCATGTAATCTTTACTTCCGAACCATCCATTGCTCGAAGTCGGTATGTACATGGCTTTGGCACCTCTTCCACTTCGTACGGTCCCTCCTAGTTAGGCCTCAGTTTGCCGATGTTCTGGGGGGTTGATGCCTCCGACTCCCAGAGGACCAAATCACCCACTTCAAACCTCCTCCGCTTCACCTTCTGATTATAGTGTCGGGCTATTCTCTGCTAGTAAATTTCCAACCTTATCAGAGTTGAGTCCCGAACTTCTTCAAGAAGATCCAAATTTGTTTTCAAGCCCTCATCATTGTATAACTCCTTGTACTGACTGACCCAAAGGGTAGGAGACCCGATCTCCACCGGTATGAGTGCATCAGTTCCATACGCCAATCTGAATGGCGAATCTCCCATGGTCGTTCTCGGTGTAGTCCGATAAGTCCACAAAACACTGAGCAACTCTTCTGGCCACTGACCCTTTAGCTCGTCTAGACGCCTTTTAATCCCGTTGAGCAGGGTTCGGTTGATCACTTCTACTTGACCATTTGATTAAGGATAAGCGACTGAGGTCTTGCGATGCTAAATTCCCAACTCTTTTAGAAAACCTTCGAACTTGGATCCCACAAATTGTCTGCCATTATCAAAAACCACTACTATCGGAATACCGAAGCGATAAATAACTCCTTCTTTGAAAAACTTTAGGCACTCTTGTTCGGTGATCTTCTGCAGTGGCTTGGCTTTGACCCTCTTCGTCATATAGTCGATAGCCACGATCATAAAACTAACTTGTCCCTTGGCCTTCGGAAGAGGCCCTAGGATGTCTATTCCCCATACAGCAAAGGGGGTCGGAGATAATACAGAATATAGCTCTTCGGAGGGTTGGTGTGGGATAGTGCTATTCAGCTGACACTTGGGACACTTTCTGACGAATTCCTTGGCCACCGTGTAGATAGTCGGCCAGTAATACCCTAGCCTCAAGATCTTGTGTGCCAGTGACTTGGCCCCCATATGATCCCCACAAATCCCTTCATGTACTTCCCGAAGTGTGTAATCTGCTTCCAATGGAGTTAAGCATTTGAGCAGTGGGGAGCTAAAGGCCCTTCGGTACAGGTCTCCGTCAATAAGGACGAAGTTTGAACTCCTGTGATAGGACCCCATCTCCCAGATACGTGATGTAAGGTGTGAGCCAGCAGTCGAGTCGGTCCAAAGCTAAGACATCTGTCTTCGGAACACTTGGCCGTTCTAACACCTCCAGGTACACCGACCTATTGAAGGAGCTTGCTTCGATAGTTGCTAATCTAGCTACTGCATCTGCTACCGTGTTGTCTGATTGATCCACTCCCTGACAACTATGTGAACTAAAATACATGAGTTTATCCTTCACTTTGACCGGGTATTTAGACATTCTCGCCCCCCGAGCCTCATACTCTCCTGATAATTTCTTAACTACCGGGTGTGAATCACTATATATGACTATCTTCTATACTTCCAAGCTTCAGGCCAACCGTAGTCCAGCTATAATGGCTTCATACTCTGCCTCGTTGTGTGTGGCCTTGAATTGAAATCGAATCGCCTGTTGGACTTTGAACCCTTTAGGACTCGTCAGAATGACTCCTGCTCCACTGATGTCTGAAGTTGATGACCCATCTCCATACAGAGTCCATGAGGGTTTTCCCTGTTGAGCTTCGGTAACCGTACTCACATCCAGTTTCGTGAAAGAGCATTCCACAATGAAGTCTGCCAATGCATGATCCTTGATTGTCGTTCGGGGATGATATTCTATAGCAAATTGCGTTAACTCCATCGCCTATGCTGCTAGCCGACCCGACACTTCTGGCTTGTGCAATACTTTCTTTAACGGCTGATCTGTATGTACCACCACCATCCGACCTTGGAAATAGTGACGAACCTACCTGCTTGCAATGATCAAGGCATACACGAATTTGTCCAGGTTCGGATATCTTATTTCTGCATCTCGAAGAATGTGGCTGACGTAGTATACCGGGAACTGTTTTCCTCCCTTGTCCTCACCAATGCCGCCCCTACTGCCATCTGGCTTGCCGTCAAGTATAAGTATAAAGGCTCCGAAGGGATCGGTTTTATCAATAATGGTGCCGAAGATAGATATTTTTTGATCCCTTGGAACGCGTCTTCGCATTCCGATGTCCACTGAAAACTCTTCTCGTTCTTCTGCCCCCTCGAGAGTGTCAAAGAAAGGCAAACATCTTTCGGCTAATGTTGACACAAATCCCTAAACGACAGCTATCTAGCTCGTCAACCTCTGCACATCTTTGAATGTCTTCGGAGATCTCATGTCTAAGATCGCCGCAATTTTCTCCGTTCGCTTCGATTCCCTTTTTGCTGACCAAATATCCTAGAAATTTTCCTGACCCCAATCCGAAAGTGCACTTGGTTGGGTTCAACCGCAGCTTGTGTCTTCTTACCATTTCGAAGCAGTCTTCAGGTAGGGGTGCTCATCGGTAAAAAATCAAACCGGTACCAAAAAAATCGAATCGGTACCGATCCGAAAAAACCCAAAAAATGAACTGAACCCCCTGCATCAAATTACGAAGTTTCAAGATTTGCCTCGGTACATATGTCTGGAATTTTTTGGATCGATTTTTTGGTTATACCGCATGCATGGCAATATTTATAATTATTAAAAATAATAATAATTAAATCATTTTTTTAATATATTACCAATTTTTTTAAAAAACTAAGAAATCATCTACAAAGACTACAATTATATATTAATTGAAGCTGAAGCTAGTCAAGCTAATTTCTGCTGATGCGTTATGTCATATGTGTCATGTGTGCAGACTGCAGTTGTTTGAGTTATGGCCTTATGCGGACTTATGCCTTATCTAGTGTGCAGACTGCAGTTGTTTACTTGTTCAGTTGTTTGTATACTTGTTGACTTGTTGTATCAGTTTCAGTTGTATCATGTATGTATTGAGTCTATTGACACAACTGTTTAATGTTTATACCTTATCTAATGTTTATGACTTATGCCTTATCGATTTGTTGGACTTATGCCTTTCCATATCTGTTTAATACTATTGAAACTTGAAAGTATGTACATAAAATTAAACATTATCCAACATTCAGCATATTTATTTTTAAACATCATTCAACATTCAGGATTAATAAACTTGAAAGTATGTACATGAAATGAAACTTGAAAATATCTGTTTAATCCAACATTCTGTTAACACCTGTGAGATATTTATTCATAACATGCACCTGTGAGATAACACATGTGAGATATTTATTCATAACAAATCCAACATTCACAAAAGAATGTACATGAAATAACACCTGTGAGAAATAACTGAACAAGAAATGCATTACACTATAATAACTATAGTATCCAACTTCACCTGTTAGGCAATTAGGCTGTTATACACTGTAACATAACAACTAAAGTATTCATAAGTCATAACATTCTGCAGCATATTCATTGTGATAAAGAAATGCATTACCATCAACTGCAGTAAACTAAGCAGTAGCCACTAGCAAGTAGGTAGTACAAAGTTGAAACAAAGTTGAAACAAGTTGTGCTGCAGTAGAAACTAGATCATTACATATTACATATCCAACTAATCCAATATTAAAAACAAACAACGCACAAGACACAATTCTCTCAACTATCAAGCCTCCATTCTTGAACAAATCAACCATATTACATATCCAAGATTGATGCATCTAAATCTCCTGCTGAAAATTCTGCAATTTTTAAAAGACAAATGTGAGCAAATCATAATTTATTAAGAAGAATTTAAACTTCATTACAAAAAAAAAATAAACAAATACAAAGTGTTACTGTGTTATACCTTTTTCAATTTCTCCAAGGGATTCCAACTTTTCTTCGATATCAATTGGTTCGTTGCTTCGGCGAAGCCAATCTTGAGCACGAATAATTCCTTGCACCATCCTAGGAGTTAAAGAGCTCCTAAAGGAATCAAGTATGCGTCCTCCTGTGCTAAACGCCGATTCGGAAGCCACGGTAGAAATGGGGATCACTAAGACATCTCTTGCCATTAATGAAAGAACAGGAAATCTATGATTGTTGGATCTCCACCAAGCTAAAAGGTTAAAATTTTCATCTTTCTTTCAACTTGATCCTTTAAATACATTTCTAGCTTAGTTTGAACTCCCCCACCTTGAACATCCTCAACATGTTGTTCAAACAAGCTGTCAATTTTCTTTTTTTTCTTGACATACTTTATACTAATGATGAGCCACCACTTCGAGTTACGCTTCCACTCCCGCTTGGAGTTTGAGATGAATTACCTTGGGATGATAAATGATTGAGATTATAATAATTGAACAACTCAAATAATACATCTTTAGCTCCTCTAATCATTTTGATTGCCAAATCACTTTCTTTACCATACATGTGATTAAATACAAACTCAACGAAAGTGAATTTGTGTCTTGGATCAAGAACCATGGCAATGTACAACAACTTGTTCATTTTTTCAACATCCCCCCAATATTTTATTAACTTTGATCTCATCCTCATAGCCATTTCTCTCATTTGATAATCATCATCATCTTCCATTTCTTTCAAAAGACCATCAATTTCCACAAACTCATGAACAAATACATTGGATGTAACATACAATGTGCTAGAGATTCTAAGTGTTAATTCATAGAAGTGTTTCAAAAACAAAACAATTCTTCTCACATTACCCCAATCCTCCATCGTTGGCCACCCTTCACCTGAGATCATTTCTTGTTTAAACAAAGGATCCCTACTCCCAAGCCTATTAAAAGCACGTTCAAAATGTTGAGCCACATTAATGTTAGGTTTGTAATATTCATAACGCAATCAAATTGCAAAAATAATGCGGAAGCGTGTAAAAATCAGAGTTTAAAAATTTTACAAACCATATACCCGGATCATCCTTTATGCATAATTATTAATTAAACGAAAAGATAAAGAATATGGTTTGGTTCCTTCCTTTGATCAACGTTAGCCACGTGTATGGCCTCTAGAGGTGATCCACCAAGGAAGAAGAAAATTCAAGAAGATGGGTGGTTGGCTAAACCCTAGTTTTTCTATCTCTATAGAAAAGGCATACTCCCAACAACTTGGAATTATTACGTACTTTGTTAAAGTCAACAACCCATACCACCCATAATAAGACTCCTCTTATTTATAGATGTGGGCAACCCACCTTAACAATTAAGGAATTGGGTTTTATTTAATTAATTAAATTCTTTTAATTAATTAAACTCCCTAATCTTATTAGGGATAATTAATTAAACTCCTTTAATTAATTTTCCTTCCTAATCCAATTAGGAATAAATGAGAGTACTTATATTAAATTAATTCCTAAACTCTTTTAGAAATTAAAATAATAATAATTGTAATAATATTAATAAGACTCCTCTTATTAATTTATATTTAATATTTCTAAAATATTAAATAATAAATATTAAGCTTATTTAATTTATTCTATCACCATAGATTAAATTAAATATACATAACATATTATTACGATTATGCCATTAACTTCTTAAATAATTATTCTTCCTTTTATGGTGTGACCCTTTAGGTTCTCCATATTAAACCTAGGTTGTGAATAAATCAATTAGAACAATTTAATCTTATTTAAATAAATAAATTAAACAATTAATTTATTTAAATAATATTTATTCTACAATAGGATAAGCCTCCCCAGCGATCAACGACTTTTCCAGATAATATAGATTTCAACATTAATCATTAAAGAACCTTTCTTTGAGTAAATAGTTACTGTCTAATTCAATCCTTCCACCATACAATGTCCCAATTAAATATAAGACATGGAATTACCGCCAAGTCTTATTTTATTTAATTATATGTATTTCGATTCTTAAATGCACAACTCAAATAATGCAAATTAGAAACTCCTTTCTAATTTCATTCCTCGCCTTAACCAAGGACTCACCGGGTTGTCATTTATCGAATCACATAGACATTTCTCTTCTTTATTAGAAGTGGTAGATTCTTTATTGATCATACATTATCTCCATTACAACTTATTATACCCAAGCATACCTTTTGATATACCCTAAGGGTCTTAAGGAATAAGTCAAAGTATAACTCATTATACACAAGATACTACGATGATCTCAAGTCCAAGGATTACTTGTACTACTATCACTTCAGAATTCCTATTGACAGCGCAAATAAAACTCCATTAGGTATTCCTTATGAAGCCACGCTCAATTGAACTTATTCTCTAATAAGCACCTACATACTTGCTTTTAGTTGTTCCACACAAATGATCATGAGATCAATCATCCTCATCCAATGAGCAAGCGTAACGTATGTATGCAATCTATCCGGATTCACTAATCCCCAATTTAGTAATCCAACGATTGGGAACTATTTTAGCTTTAAGCTTTCTAAGAATTTAGATCTCATTAGAATGATCATCATCATTATTCTAAAAGCATCATTAAAACCATGGGTTTATCACATATTATAAAACAACATTATGTAGATAATTAAAAGCCTTTAAAATAAGATTGTTACAAAGTATATGCTTTATCATCAAACATGATTGGCTTGTGTGCATACTACTTTCAATCTCCCACTTTGCACTAAAGCCAATCGTCATGGTATTTCATACTCTTCTTCTCTAAGTGACGATTATCCTGTACATTGGATAAGCTTTAGTTAATGGATATGTAATGTTGTTCATGAGAGTCCACTATCTCTATAGTGATTTCCCATCTTCAATGATTAATAATCAAATGAAAGTGCCACAACACATGTTTAGATCCAAGATGAGACTTAGGAACTTTTCCTAGTTCGTAATGAACTTTTAATCCAAACAATCAACTTGCGACTTCATTTATAGCTATATACTTTGTCTTTATCACTAAACCAACAACTCTTTGTTGTTTGGAACCTTTCCAATTCAACACACTAATCGCTCAAGATAACGCTTTACCTTAAAGTGGATTTTTCATCATCTTGGTGCATTCGAAAAACTTGAGTCCCTCTAGTTTTAATTTAGACCCACCATAAATATGATCACATCCTTAGTACCAGCTTAAGAACTTTAAGATGTTTTTCACCGCCTTTCTACGTTGATCTTCTCGAGAATATGACCGATCGACATCGACATCAGTCTCGTATATTTCATTGCATACATGATTGTCACTCATGCGATCTCTCTTATTTGGAGTCTATGGGATTATTAAGAGATATACTCCCATGGCTCATCAACATGAGAGATCATTTCTTTTTAAACAAAGGATCCCGCCCTGCTACTTGAACCAAATATCCTACTAGTGAGACGTCGGCACTCATAGAACGACACAACCAAAAGAAACACGTAATTACCAACGACACAACAAACAATCAACGCATTAGTAGCAACATAAAATGCGGCAACATTCGATTGATGCCTGGAAGCAATAGAATTTACATTAAGAAAAATTAGAGAAGACGAAGACGCAGAATCTCATTTAATAAAACCCATTCCATCTAGATTACCTTACCACCTAATTAATGCCCGAACACGAGCCGAACACGAGCTACATAAAATATTAACATCTTTCAACCCATCAACTACGACCAAGTTTAAAATATGAGCAACACGTCGAACATGAATGAATTTATTCTCACAAACACTATGTCCCCATACTTGCAATTGATTTTTTAAATAAGATATCGCAACATCATTTGAATCGGCATTATCAATGTAGTTATAGTAAAAACTCTCTTGATCCCCATTCTATCAAACAATTCTCAATTTCCATTCTGATGGCCTCACCCTTGTGACTCAAAATTGGAACAAAGTTTATAATTTTTTCTCAATCTCCATTTATCATCAATGTAATGAGTCATCACAACCATATAATTATGTCTATGCATTGATGTCCATGTGTCAGTTGTAATACATATCCTTTGAGAAGATGAGTTAAAAATAGATTTTAACTTCTTTTTCTCTTCCATATATATTTTAAAACAATCTCTTGTAATTGTGTGACGTGAAGGAACATTGAACCTAGGACATGCGATGGACACAAAATGTCAAAATCCCTCATTTTTGACAAATTTAAAAGGAAGTTCATAAACTAGAATCATATATGCTACAACAGCCCGAGTTAGTTCCACATCAAACTTCCAAAGACAATTATTTGTTGACTCCCCTTCCATGGTCTCATCATAATTATTAGCACTTGCAGATTTAAAGTTTAAGAATGCTTGATTTCTTAACTCCACATTTGGGGGGTAAATTTTACATCTCCTATTGTGAGCATTTAGACAACTAGTCCCATTATTTTTTGGATCAGCACTTAAAATAGCTCCACAATATTTGCATTTAGCATTAATTTGACCATTTTGCTTAAATCTTATATAATGAGCCCAAATTTTAGCACGAGTCTTACCGGCATCAAGTTGCTCAATTTCACCTTCATTCAACTCCTCTTCATCAATATGAATTGGATTTTCAACATTCGATTCCACATTGATGGGTGCCTCAGACTGCTGTTCAACCATTATAACCTACACAATATCAGACAACCATAATTACTACAAAGGACAGTAACAGAACAGTAACACTAACTTTTCGTGTCCATCGATACTTCCAATTAATTAAGATGATTTTAAAACCAGCTCCTTCAATAATTAACAATTTAGTTCACTTTTAAAATTCATGGGACCAAATCACACATTCAATAACACATCAAAAATCATGTATTGCTGCTGTACTACTGGACTAACATAACATAACAATTAACTGAAATGATTCTTATCTCATCCAACACTAAATTATAGTTTTCATTATTGTAAAATAGCACTTACATTATAAAGTAAAACATCGATTAGCACTGCAATTAAGTAGGTAATTCTTGATTTCCCCTCTAAAAAAGCTACTCTGGAGATACCATTAATTTTATGCAGCAAGATCTCATGAAAGATAGAAATATAATTTACAGTATATGTGAATGGTTTAGGACAGAGTAGTAATACAAAAACCCATCAAAAATCAGCAGAGAAAGTCTCAAACACACATTCAAACACATACAAAAACTGAAAAAAATAATTTACTAGTATACAGATCTCAGATCTCATAGACTCATAGTGCAAAAATCTCAAATCAGAAATCTCAAATCAGATATCAGATATGTTGGTGGTCAAAAATCAAAAATCAAAAATCAAAATCTCAAATCTCACGACTTACCGTCGGCGACTCCGCGCTAGTCGAGGACGACGGTCGTTGGTTGGCGCTAATGGAGGAGAAGTCACTCAGCAAGCAGGCGCCATAGTCCAGGCGGTGAGCTTTAGCCTTTAATGGAGGACTAAGGAGAAGCTGAGAAGGTGAAGCACGGACTACGGAGTGTAGAAGAGACTAGAGACTAGAGAGAATTTGGAGAAGAAAGTAGAACGAAGAGTAAAGTTAATAAATAAAGTTTGAGATGCAGTCACTTAAAGTACTATTAAAGTATTAAAGAGAGTAAAGTAAATAACGTTCGGTTTTTTTCGGTATTTCGGTTCTTACTGAATGCTAAAAAACCAAGATCATCATCAAAAACTAAAAAATAAAAAAAACTAAAAACCAAGATGCAAAAAAAACTTGTCTTAAAAAAAAGAATCTAAATGATGCAGGTCTGGCTCGATAAAAAAACCAAAAAATCGAATTTTTTGAGCACCCCTACTTCTACGTCCTCTAGATGATCCCGGACTGACATACTTTTCATAATCATATCATCCACGTATACTTCCATGCTTTGGCCCAGCTACTTTCTGAATACGAAGTTCATCATCCGTTGGTAAGTCGCCCCCGCGTTCAGCAATCCGAAGGTCATCTTCCGATACACATATATGGCCCGATGAGTGATGAAGCTGGTCTTCGGGATGTCCTCATTATTCATCGAAATTTGGTGGTATCCCAAGAATGCATCCATAAAACTCAGCATGCCATACCCCGAAGTGGCATCAATTAGTTGGTCTATGTTGGGCAGAGGATAGAAATCTTTTGGGCATGCCTTGTTCAGATCTGTGTAGTCGATGCACAGCCTTCACTTCCCATTTTGCTTCTGAACCAATACCACATTGGCCAAACCACTCTGGATAGTCGATCTCGAAGATGAATTTTGCTTCCAATAGTTTGGTGATTTCTTCGCCTATGATCTTTTGTCTTTCTGGGGCAAAAATCCTTCATTTCTGTATGACCGGCTTCCTCTTTGGGTCTACATACAACCTGTGTAATGCCACCAATTCACTTACTCCTGGCATGTCACTAGGCTCCCATGCGAAGATGTCGGCATACACCCAAAGAAGGTCCTTCAACCCTGTTTTGAATGGTTCTAGCAACCCCGATCCGATCTTAACCAATTTCTCTGGATTCCCTGGTATCAGCTATACATCTTCAGTTTCTTCACCCGGCAGGGCAAGCGGCTCCGTGCTACTTTCAGTGAATGGCTCTATTTCGATGGCCATTGTCTGTTTCTGTTTGCTGACTCCGATCCCTGAAGAAATCAAGGTATTCCGATAACACTTTCGAGCAATGTCTAAGTCGCCTTTTACCTCCCTAATCCTGTTCGGTGTCGAAAACTTGATCTTGAAGTGTGAGATGGATGTTACTGCTTGTAATGCTGCCAGCGTCGGCCTTCCCAAAATGGCGTTGTATGCCGAGTCTACCTGAACCACAAAAAATCTGACTAGAATCTCTGCCTGCTGAGGGGCTGTGCCGAACTTGACAGGCAGCTCGATGGTTCCTGGCACATGCACCGGATCCCCACTAAAACCGTACAACGGGTCCTCTCCCCCCAGATCCATCTTTTTGCCTTCCAGATCCATCCTCTGATAGGCGTGTGTGTATAATATGTTGACCGAAGAACCGTTGTCGATCATCATCCTCTTCATGTCTACCGACCCGACCTGTGATGTTATTACCAGTGCACTGTCATGCGGTTCAATCTTATCGGTGGGATAGTCTTCGTCTGAGAAAGAGATGGAAACTTCTGAATAGGCCCTACCTTTTCTGGGCGATGAACTTGCTATTGATAACACAGCCTCGAGGTGACCACTTCTCTTTCTTCCGGTTACACGCCCTACCGACCCACCCAAAATTACGTCAATCACGCCTTGGGGTTGCGGGTTCGGTTGCGACTGTGTTTCCCGAGTTGGCCCTCTATTCTCTTCTCGAGGTGCCTCTGAACCTTCCCGACCCACCACGTACTGTACCAGCTGTCCATTCTGGACATTCTTCTCTATCAAGTCTTTCAAATCATTACACATCTCCATTGTATGCCCACGACATTGATGGTATTCACAGTATTTGTCCCGGCCCCTCTTTCCAGGCTTCGGGATCGCCGGGTATGGCTCAAAAAAGGTTTGTTCCACATCTCTTCTAATATTTTTGCCCGGTCAGTGTTGAGTGCTGTGTAGACTTTATTGACATTCTTATTCGGGAAAGGTGGTCGTCCGCTACCTGAACCTCCCCCATTGTAGCTTTTCTTACCATAGTTGTCAGATTTCCCCTGATTATCCGACCGTTGAAAGTTCTGCTTCTCCCGATCCTTGGACTTCTCATACGACTGGGAGTGCGATCTGAAATTTCCCATAACCTCTTCTATCGCGATGAACCCTTCTGCCCGATGGAAGGCCTCTGTCAAATCTACCAGAGGGTTGATCACCAAGTCCTTCATCAGTTTCGTCGACTTCCCAATGTCCAACCCGGTCGTGAAGAAACCTGGGGCTTGTGGGAATTGACTTCGACTCTCAATTCCCCACGACCTCCGGAACCTCTTGACGTATTGGCCCAGACTCTCATCTGATTTCTGCCGAACCTGCATGAGGGAATCTGTGAACTTTCCTCTCCTTCTGTTGCTTCCGAACTGGGCGTGAAACTTCTCCCGAAGATCGCTCCATGAATTAACCGACCCTGCCGCCAAGGTCCCCATCCATTCTCGGGCGCTATTTTTCAGAGTGGTCGCGAACATATGACATTTGGCAGCGTCCGAATGTCCGTAGTATGTCATTAGTCTATCGTATCCGTCTGAATGGTCGTATGGATCCCCCAGCCCATCATATGTCTCCATCGAAGGCATCTTCTTCTTCGGATTGGTGGTGACGTGGTTTATCTCGGGTGAGAATGGTGACCATAGACAAGCCGAAGGTGTTCCCAATGCACTATTCGCCGCCAACAATTTTTCCAATTCTGCCACCCTTTGAGCGAGGGGGTCGGACTCCTCCTTATGAGGGGACGATCGGGGTCTGTCCCTCCCGTATTCAGGGGTCGCGTCCTTCCTCTTTTGTCCCGATCTGCCTGGGTGTTCCGATCTCCGTTCTGTCGAATGACTTCTCCTTCTGCTTTGGCCGTCCCGCGAGCGACTTCTGTGCCTGCTCCTTTCTCTTTCTGCTTCTCCCCGTCATGGTGAACGGGATCGGCTCCGATGCCTACGCCTTTTCGAAGACGCCTCCTGCTCTCCAGCCATCTTCGCCATCTGTTGTTCGAGCACATCTTGCTGAAGACGCAAGGCCATCATGACGTCTTTGTTATGCTGCATCTTCTTCTGTAGAATAAACTCCCTCTGATCTCGGTTGCCTTTGCCTCGGCTTTTTCCATGCACCTCAAGTGCCCGAGAATGATTCTCATCCACCCGACTAGCCTGGTTAGGGGTACACTGACTGTCATGGAAGAGTTTTCGCCGGAGGGAAGCAGTCGGTTCCTCCTAATCTCTCTGGATTCTAGAACCCAGTCTATCCTTCACAGACCCCCTCACCTGTGTGGTTTGGTGGGTCTTTGCCTTTTCCTAGTTAGAAGTACCTGTATCTCTACTCGCCATGGTTTTCCACCGGAAAAGTTGGTTGTGATTGTAAGAACACTAAAAGCCCTCCTTCTAGCGCCAATGTTAACGCCAAGTTTTGTCGGCGTGTCCAATCATAGAATCCACGCGCTAGAACCTGCACAATAACAGATCACACTGAAGCTTGACGGCTTGTGCCGCCGGGGGATAGCTCCGGTGTGAGAATAAGTACATGCCGTTCACAAGGTATAACAATGGAGGCTATGTGTTTAGTGCTCAAAAGTAGGTATTACCTCTTAATTGTAACCTTGGCCGGGTATTTATTGTTCTCTCCACCTTAGAAGCCTTCTCCGAGTCGGATTAGGACTCCTAGTCATGGTAGTTACCATAACTCGGGTCCAACACAATCTCCTTAAAAGGTGCAAGTGGAATCCAATCCAATCACTACCTTTGGAGTTACCTTATTCAATTATGATTAGGACTCCAGGCTCTGTGCGCAGGAGAGCCCACTTCACAGGCCCAACCCAACCGAACTCACCATCAGGTCTGGACCTCGGCCCACGGGACTCGAGGGCCCGACCCCGAACACCATACAATAAGGCAAGGATCCGGCCCAAAGGACTCGGATGCCGAACCCGAACACCATCAGCTCCCCACGCTTCGGCCCAATGGACTCATAAACCCCTTCCAGTGTCAGACTTTCGGCCCACTTTAAGGTCGATAAAATACTCCCGAATATTGATATTTACCAATCTTAGTCATGCATATAGTTTAAAATATGTAAAAGAAAAATAGAGGCATGAAATTAGGTAATACTGTTTTGGTTGAGGACAAAGAATTTTAATGGGAATGGTTTAAGGAAAGACGGTATAAATGGTAGACAATTAAAGAGATTTTTTGATATCACCATTATAAAAAATATAAGACTCATTTATTTTATAAAGACGACATCCAATTTTATGTTAAGTTCAATATGTAATGATATATTATGCTCATGATACTCCATCCTTCCCTTAATATAAGATTTTTTTAAATTGTGCATAAATATTAAGGAAATAATTATATAATATTAAATATAATGTTAAATATCTATAGTGCCCTTGTATTGAAAAAATAGATTCTTATTTATTAAGCAAAAAATAGGGAGATAACCAAAATTATATTTAATATTTGGAGTAATATTAGAAATTAAGCAATTAATGCTTACTTGGAATTCTAAAACGTCTTATATTAAGGGACGAGAGCAGATCTTATGTTCCCAATTTTCCTGTCCCCTTGTGTCCCTCAACTTAAATTTTGACATCTAATCTCTTACTTAATACTAATTAATTTTAAAATTAAATAAAAAGACATGTATCTAAATTTAAGTGAAGAAAACAAAAAGGACATAAAATTTAAAGATAAAAGATCTGCTCTCATTAAAGAATGGAGGAAGTATATAATAACCGTAACAGATATTCTACTTAATTTTTGTGAGAGAATTTATTGTGATTGTAGGAAATTTATTGTGGCCCTAAAAGACTTACAACTTACAAGCAACCAAATCAACGAATTCTCATTTTGCTCTTAAATTATCTATAAAGTTTACTCCCTCCGTTTCTAATTATTTGACGTTTTAGAGGTGGACACAAGAATTAAAATAATTATTAGAAAACATTCGATATAGGACTCAATTGTCTATAATACCCTTAAATCTTTTGTTGGGATAAGGAGAGTTTTGTTAGAATAAGAAGAGTTTTATTGGGACAAGGAGAGAGAAAGAGTTTAAAATATCAAAAAAATAGGAAGAATAATGAGATGTATTTTTGGAAAAATTATAATTAATTCTCCTAAATTTGAACAAACATCAAATAATTAGGGACAAATAAAAAACTCTAAAACGTCAAATAATTAGAGACGGGAGAGTATTTTTTAGGTGTGATAATTATATTCATTTTTATTTCATCATGCGTATATGTTTAATGTTCATGGTGAGTGGTGACACCATCTAATAAGTAGTAATTTTGCTCTCAATTTCATGGTATATTTAATATGTAATTGACTATTATTTAAATGTGATAATTATATTAATTTTTATTTAATTATGTGTCTATATTTAATACTCATGAATATATAATAACGGTAATCAACACTACATATAATAATTTTTATCAAAAATAAAAAAATAATTACTGCAAAAAAAATTAATTGTGTCCTTGCTACTATTTTTTGATACTTTGATACTATTTATTGTGTCCTTAATAAAAAAAAAATCAAGTAAACTATTATTCTCATTTAGTGTTAAATTCATTATATATGCCTATTATTTAAGTGCGACAATTATATTAATTTTATTTCAATATTTGTGCATATTTAATTCTAATCGTAACCGACATTCTATGTGTAATTTTTATCGATTTTTTATTATTACATTCTTAATTGGCCTATCAAACCAATAATTATTTTCTTATTTTACCTCTGTATATGTTAGCATATATATAAATATATATATATATATATATATAATTATATTCTATGTGCATCGCGTATCCCTAACCCTAAACTTTCTTATTCTATGTGCAGCGCGTATCCCTAACCCTAAACTTTCTTTGACAATGCTGCTAATTCTAAATCTAAGAGGCGCAGATACGAGTTATGGCGGAGATGCTTCAACCACTAAAGAAGCCGATGATGACGACGTGGAGAACCGATCTTCCTTTAAGGTTCGGCATCATGCTCTTTAACCAGTTCAATTATTTTTTTCTAGATCCGTTTTGCGCTAGCATAATTTAGGGATTTTGTCGTAGCCAGTAGATATGGTAATTAAAGAACTAAAGAATTTCTCTTTGATTTGAAGGGTTAGTGAAACAAAAAGAGTAACTGTACTGAGTCCCTCCTCTGTGTTGCTATTTATTTTGATTTGTGCTATCATAATTTAGGGGTTTGGTTATAGTAAGTTTAATTTTTCTTTGGATATAGTAACTAAAGAGCAGAAGAATTTCTCTTTGATTTGAAGGGTTAGTTAAACAAAAAAGGTAATTGTACTAAATCTCTGTGTTGCTATATTTATTTATGGACAGGCTCGTATTATTAGGTCGATGTTCATGGCATTTCATAATTTTGTATACGGATGGAGAACAAAGGTTGATGTGTTTTTGCAAATGATGGGTCGTGCTTCAACAAGATAATTCTAGAAGATACCCACTGTACATGTAAGTTTGATCTTTTAGTATTTGAGGAAATGTTGATCTTTTTAATTTATTATTCGTCTTATAGATTGAGCTATAGTATCTTCTTATTGTCTTATAGTCTCTTTGTTCATAAATTAACTCATTTCCTTCATCAGAATAAAATCAGCAGGGTTTCTAGTTTCTGTTGGCAGTGCACGCTTCATCACTAGTATGAGCATCCACAACATTACACCTTAAGTGACTCCACACCTATTGCAAAACGAAGGGCTTGATATTCAATACTGGGGGATCCACTACATCACACCTTAAGTGGATGCCAGATGACTGATCATTCATCATTCTCTTGCCCTTGGAAGAGAAGTTACGCAAGTGACCCTGATGCCATGGCAGCACCGTGGATTAAGGGAGCAGAAGCCAGATGTCCTAACAGATGTCATAACAGCGCAGAGTTTTGGAATGCCTGATTCCTAGATTTGCAAAATATAACCTTCTTTCCCTCGCTCTATAGTTGTTAATACCATTCCATGGAGGGTACCCTAATACCCTTTCGGATTTATCAGACACTAAAAATGATAATTTTATGTGTAATTGTTGAATACTTGTATGAAAGCACATAATTTATCTTTCTAAGTACCCCCATCACGATCCTCTTTATAACTCAATGATTTGAGTGCTGCTGAACGTTTAATAACGTAGTAATTTAATAATGTAGTTGTCTTAAGAAACTTTAGCTATACAAATTTACCTTTACGGAATTTGTAGTAGTATATTCACATTTCACTTGTAAGTGGTGCGTCTATACAAGTTTACCCTCCCTGAACTTGCTTTGGTTCAAAATCATAAAGTTAAGGTGAGTTATTTTTTAATTATTTAAGTTGCTAATTCTATTTAATTTATTAGTTGTCTATTACTAGTGGATTATTATATATCATTTTGACATTGATGATGGTGGACTAATGAAATTATAAATTGAATATTTGTTAGTTGGTAAGTAATTAGTAGATTCTTTATTTGATTGTGCAATAATTTAAATTTGGTATACTCTTTTTATGAATTAGTATGAGCTTAATATGGTTGTATGACCAAATATTTTTCAGTATCTTTTAAGCTCGCCTTTGTTATAATTCCTAGCATTGCCACCGCTAGCTCGAGGGAGTAAACCAAGGACTGCATGTGAAGTAGGCATAAATGATTGGGAACTAAAAAAATTATACCTGCATTCAATAGAGTGGTTTTCAAAACTTCATTACTTGAGAAGTTTTTGTTTAGGAACTTTGGTCTTAATAAATTCAATTATAATTAACTTATTTTGTAAAAGGATTTCTTTTAATTTTGTTATTAGTACCTTGCAAGTAGGGGTTAATTTATATAATGTTTGAAAGTGATATGTACTCATTGAACTTGTAGCAATGGTGAACTTGTATTACATATGAGAAGGATTGGCACATGCTAACTTGCATTTTTTGAATATGTAGGAAATCATGTCCAACCAGGTAGATATGGGAGAATTTAGCTTTCTATCCCTGTTGTTAGATGGTGATGAACATATGTACCATGAACAACTGCTTGCCACTCACTAGCCTCAACACCGGCAGGCAGCACTAGGACAGTTCAGAAATGCAAATTCTGTGGACATGATTGTAGCGCTGGGGCAATTCATGTGTTTCAATTCTTGACCCATGATTGCTGGGCATTCGTAAGTATTGCAGGCACAACTGCAGAACCAGAAGGTATCCAATGGTTTCAAACTCTGGGAGCACGCAACTACAGGCTTGGAGTTTTGAAAATAAATATGGCTTGCCTGCATATTTTTTCCCGCACACCTATTCACTAATTACAAATGGGAACTTGGAGACTACACGCCCACTGCAAAATTAAGGGCTTGACATTCAGCACTGGGGGATCCAACATCCACAACATCACACCTTAAGTGGAAGCCAGTTGACGATCATTCTCTTGGCCTTGGCCTTGGAACAAATGTTATATAAGTTCTAACATACAATGTTTAAAACGTATACTCTAATTAGTTAGTGCTTGAAGGTTTCTTATGTGCATCTTTCTCTCTATATAAATGTAATATGCATTATATTAATTCAAATATTTGTATTGTATTATACTAAGGATATATTTGTTTGCAAGAATTATAATCCCATGGTATAATTCTAGACTATTAATTTTAGGATTAAATAGTCTTAGTAACGTGTTTGTTTATGGGATAAGTTAAAATAATCTTATGTTATGTTTGTTTTTTTAGGATTAATTAAAGTATTGGATTAAAAAATATTGTTTGGACTATTATAGCATTATCAATAATAATATATTTTAAATTTATTTATACATCAAAAATAATAATATTTACTAATTATATGTACACCCCACCCCCAAACCGAAAAAATAATATTTATTGATTATGTACACTCTAACCTCGCTCCCCCACACCCCATACTCCATACTTCCAAAAAAATAATATTTATTTATTATGTATACACCTCCACTCCACCCCTACCCTCACCACCCCACCCCTACCTCACCCCCCACCCCTATGCTCACCCACCCCACCCCTACCCCCCACCTCCCCCCTCCCCCCAAAAAAATAATATTCATTGATTATGTATACAAACCCCCTCCTCCCTCCTCCCTCCTCCCTCCTCCCTCTCAAAAAAATAATATTCAATGATTATATATACTCATTCCATCATCACTCCCCAAAAAAAATAATACTCCCTCCGTCTCATAGTTATAGGCTAATTTTTCATTTTGAGATGTCCCAATATATATGTTACTTACTATTTATAAAATTTAGTTGGTTCGTTATTTTACTTTTATGCCCTTATAATAAATATTCAACCATTACTCTCTTTTTTGAAGAAACAAACTTCAATGTCATTATTTTTATCACCACATTTAATGTTGTTGTATTCTCAATAAAAGAATTCAACTTTTTATGCTTTACTAGTTTAACATATTTTGTGTATAAAAAGCAATTGTACCAGCAATCAATGAAGTTAAGAGTTTTAATGTGATAAGTAAAGAGTAATTAATTTATTCATTAATTCTATATTAAGGGGTATATGTGGAAAATTTCTGT
The DNA here is from genome assembly GCA_020205615.1 of Panax quinquefolius. Taxonomy (NCBI): domain Eukaryota; kingdom Viridiplantae; phylum Streptophyta; class Magnoliopsida; order Apiales; family Araliaceae; genus Panax; species Panax quinquefolius. Next base: position 78,285,800 of record CM035159.1, on the reverse strand, counting down.
TAAAAATTAACTTAAACTGATTTTCTTAAACTATGTGCAAAAAGAAATCAGCCTATAACTATGGGATGGAGGGAGTATTTATTAATTATGTATACAATCCCACCTCCCCCACCCCCACCCTCACCCTCACTCCCATCCCACCCCACCCCTCCTCCCAAAATGATATTTACTTATTATGTATACACCCACCCCACCCAACCCCTAGCCCCCACCCTAAAAAAATATTTATTGATTATGTATACACCCCACTTACCCCACCCCCCCCCCCACCCCCTACCCCCCCCACCCCCAAAAAAATAATATTCAAATGATTATGTATACCTCCACCCCCACCTCCACCTCCACCTCCACCTCCACCTCCATCCTCCATCCTCCCCCCCTCCCCAAAAATTAATATTCAAAGTGATTATAGATACATCTCACCCCCCACCTTGCCTACCCCCAACCCCTCCCTCCCTCCCTCCCTCCCCAAAAAAATAATAATATTTAGTCTTTGTACCAGTAAGTTTTAAGTTGTCAGTAATAATAACAGAAATTGCAAGATAATATGGTCATTTTAGAAAAAAGTTAAGGTTAATTTTCTTTAGCAATTTTCAATCCTAAATGGTAGGGATTATAATACCATGTAGAACATTGTATTAAATAATCCCACATCTTAAGCTATTTTATATTCCCAAAACTAATAGTCCCAAGTTTAAATTTAAAAATAAACAAGACACTGGATTAATAGTTATATCCCAAATGTAATTCTTGTAAACAAACATAACTTAAGTACCTTGTTATTTATTGAGAGTATACCAAAATGCCCTCTCCAATCTAAGTATTATTTTTATTTCAATAGAAATTTTACCTTATGTGCGGAATTTGATAAAGAAATATGAACGTTATATTTAAAGTATTGGTACGTAAGATTACTATGCTTTACACATATTACTAGAGGGTTTGCTATTGAATCAATAAAAGAAGACTTGAGGGTTATTTTTATATTATTAGAGGGTTTGTTATTGAATCAATAAAAGAAGACTTAAGGGTTGTCTGATAAAAATGAATGAAAAGTTCTGAATATATAAGAGAATCTGAATGAGTTAAATGAATTAAAAGTTCTGAATACAAAATAAAATGATGATGTTGATAATTGTCTATCTAAAATACCTGAATACGTATAATTTTTTATTTTAACCTTTTGAGCTATTATGAATAATTTTATTATGCAATTACTACAAATAAACAATATTATATAATAAAAACTAAATATAAACTTTTGAACAATATTTGATGTAGTATACTATTAGTAATATAATTTTAGGAATAAAACCCTAAAAAAATTAGTAACATTATATCCACAAAATCAAAATAAAAGACTATAACAACATTCATTAAATTGGTTATTGATCAATTTTTTGTTAAATTTTTTTAAAAACAATTTGTATATAACAAAATTTATTTACAAAAGTAAATAAAAATTATTTATAATACCAGTGTAGAACATTGTATTAAATAATCCCACATATTAAGCTATTTTATAATCTCAGGACTAATAGTCCCAAGTTGAAATTTAAAAATAAACAAGACACTTGGGATTAATAGTTATATCCCAAGTGTAATCCTTGCAAACAAACATAACTAAAGTACCTTGTTATTTATTGAGAGTATACCAAAATGCCCTCTTCAATCTAAGTATTGAATCAATAAAAGAAGACTTAATGGTTGTTTGATAAAAATGAATGAAAAGTTCTGAATATATAAGAGAATCTGAATGAGTTAAATGAATCAGAAGTTCTGAATACAAAATAAAATGATGATGTTGATAATTGTCTATCTAAAACACACGAATACGTATATATATATTTTTAACCTTTTGAGCTATTATGAATAACTTTATTATGTAATTACTACAAATAGAAAATATTATCTAAGAAAAATTAAATATAAACTTTTGAACAATATTTGATGTAGTATACTATTAGTAATATAATTTTAGGAATAAAACCTAAAACAAAATTAGTAACATTCTATCCACAAAATCAAAATAAAAGACTAACAACATTCATTAAATTGGTTATTGATCAATTTTTGTTAAAAAAAATTAAAAATAATTTGTATATAACAAAATTTATTTACAATAGTAAAACAAGATGTATATTAAATGTAATTTTTAATTGTCAATTGGGGAATGTAAGTAAAATTATCATTCAACACTACTTCTTACCCATTCAACTACAATTTTTTAGAAGAATCGTTCAGACGCATGCATTCAGATGCATTCAAAGTCTAAAAATTACAAAACAAACGCTTTGAATGACTTATTAAGTTAGATTTTTAGACTTATTCAAAAATAAACAAATAGTCCCAAGAGCTGATTTTTAAATATATTTTGTTGAGTAGGAGCAAAATTGATGAACAATGAGATATATAAAAAATATGACCCAACCATCAAATTTCAAATAATGCACATCTAACACAAATTAAGAAGCAAAATTAATTAACCTAGGAAATTTATATTTAGATGCTACATGATTTTTGGTTGTATTACACTTCAATAACTAAATATAACTTTATTTATAGAGTACCCTAAACTCTCTTCTTTCTATTCAAAATAAGACACTCAAAACTAAAATTCCTACTACAAATAGATTACTTTCTAAAATAATACTGTGAGCAAGGAAATCGTACCTTGCTGGGGTTAGGGTTTCGTGTTTACCGAGGAGGAGAGAAATTCGCAAAAAGTACAAAATTGATTGATTGATTGGAGAGGGGAGAAGAACAGGTGATCGATTACTCCAACGACACGTGGCAGAACTCTTAGAATCTGAGAACCGTGTTAGGGTAACAAGGATTCAGAGAGCCTTCTTGAGTCTTCGGGTTGAGAGAATGTCCAAGTCTTCTAGTCCTCCAAAAGGTCTAAGAGTCCAAAGTCCAAAAGAGAGCCCCCTCCCCAAAAAAAAGTCCTTTCCTAATGAAATGTAAGGGGTATTTATAGGGTTTCCTGGAAAGTGGTCATGTGCCAAGCACATGACCTTGGGGAAATTTCAAAAATACTCTTAGTCACCAGAATAATGCCCAGATCGTCCTGTCCTTCTAGCCACCAATCCAATCCCTCAATTAATTTCCAAAATGAGTCGTCTCCATGTGTCTTATGCTTCGGGACACGTGGAAGATTCTCTTAGGTCTTCTTTATTTTTGGCTCTTCCGTCTTTTCATTTAATCATAATCCGAACTCTAATTTGTACATTTAATTTAATTAAGTCAAAAGACCCCTAATTTTTTACTTGGTCCCACATTTTCTCCCTGTGCGAGAGTCATGATTTCAAAGAGACAATCGTGCAAAATATATTTTAGTCTTGAAATCTCGGTTTCTAATGTTGTCGGATGGAATTTCTGGCTTCAGCGACTAAATGTTGATCCCCGAATTCTAGCTAATATCATATCAAAATTAGTGGAAACATGATTAGGGAAATATAGATATTGGTGGTTATATATATATATATATATATATATATATATATATATATATATATATTACAAATCATGTTCCTTCCGTAAATCATGATAATGTGGGTGAATTAAATGTGATAATAGTGGAGAAAGAAAGAGTGGGAGCATGTTTTATGTGTAATGTGCATGCGTAATTCTTACGTGAACTAAGTCAATACAAAAATAATTAAAAGTGGCATACTCCATGCCAATGATGGTGCTTGATTGATATTTGGTACAAAGTCCATGTCCCAGGACAAAATTGGTATATATATTGTGACGCCCCCAAAACAGGACATACATCACCCATCTTGAGTCGCCAGATATATGGTACAAAATTCAAATACAACTTACTTATACAACACATGACAAAACATAATCTAAGAGTTTTAATAAGAATATTTCCTTCTAGACAATATCCACACTCAATGGAGTCCTCATTACATTTATTGTCACACTATTTTATAGAATAGTGAGGACTATTAAAACAACCATCTGGAACGTCAATCGTTCCCCGACTCGTCCCAGCTATATTCTCATTTCCTGAAGAGAACAATGAAAGAAATGGTGAGCTCAACTAGCCCAATAAGAAATATTATCACTAAGATAATGCAGAATAAATTATCCTTAGCCTTCAACAGTATAACAACTGATAGAATATAATAGACAACAAGTTTTAGATCAACAACTGCAGCGGAATAAGAAATCCATTAGAAAAGTCAAGTAGAGCATAAAATCTACTATCTTCTATGATTTAAAAAGTTTTTCATCAACTTTATCGCTGAGACTCAGCTTAATAAATAAAATTGAATCATCCATGCACCACGGCCAAGGATATTCATCTAATCATCAATAGTCATGATTATACAGAATAATCCCTGGTCATAATCATACCAATAATTATCCATCAATGAACTACAGGCCAATGAGGACTTTTACCACATCATTCGTCACATTACGGTCATGATTATACCGAATAATTCCTGGTCATAATCATACCACGTCCATCTATGCATGTAAGCCAAAGATGACTTTAATCATAATATAAGGATGAGGATGATGACAATGACATAATAATTCAATAAAACAAGTTCAAGGATAAATTTTAAAGATTTATAAGTTAATTTATCTAGGAATCAATAACGTTCAAATTGTCAACATGATACTGCTTTGAGTAAAATTCAAGAATAATATTCATGTACCAAAAATAATTTGGATAGAAAAGAATATATTTTTCGGGTAAATAGTACCCCATGAATAGTACCCTTTGAATAGTACTTCGGGAATAGTACCTCGTGAATAGTACATCGACATGAAAAGTACTCCAAATACCCGAGCGAATAATATTTGGGTGAATAGTAATTAGGTGAATAGTAACCCGTGAATAGTACTCCGACATGAAAAGTGTCCCGAATACCCAAGTAAATAATACTAGAGTGAATAATAACTAGGTGAATAGTAACTCGTGAATAGTAACTCAAAAAAGAAAAATACCAAAGAAAATGATATTTCATGACGAGTACAAAAAAATGATATCTCAGACGAGTATAATAGAATATACGAAACTGTAAATGAATTTTCATCCGCCATGCGGTAATTCACGTAGATAGATCATTTCCACAATTTAATAAAGAATGAATACGCAGGATCTTTCACCATGTATGCGGTAGTCCACACAGACAGGTTATTCTAACAGAATAATAAAGAATGGAATAACAAAAGAATTCACCAGGCATGCGATAGATCGCATTGCATGTGTTATTCCAATGAATAATAAAAAGAATAGAACCGGTCATGCGTAATCCGCATGAATGAGAATATTCCAATGAATAATAAAGAATGGAATAACAATAGAATTCACCGGTGCATGCGATAGGTAGCGCAGCATGAGTTATTCAACAAAATAATAAAGAATGGAATAATAGAAGAATTTCACCATATATGCGGTAGATTGCATGAGGCGAGTTATTCCAACATAATAATAAAGAACTAATAACAACCCTTACGAGTATTGAAAAGAAAATAACTCTTCATGAATACGAAAGAATAATACCCCTTACCTTAGAAGAAAATTGGATACTGGAATAAGGAGGTATGAGACTTCTTCTTTCTCTCTCTATAATTTCTCTCTATAGTAATTGCTCTAAAGCTAGTGAATTGGTGAGAAATGAAGAAAGAATGAGCTTCTATTTATAGGAAAATATAGTTTCGATAATTTTTTGGGGCCTGAAATATTACAATCTGATACCTTCAACTTTTCTTTCATTTTTATTTAGTCTCAAGTAATATCAAACTTGCACCACCTCCCCTAATAGTAAATCATGTGAATTAATAATTCATTCATGACTCAATAAGTATAATCATGTGAAAAAACTAATTACGATATAAGACCTTCAATTATACCTCCATCTTTAATTTAAGTCATGCAAGTATTATCAATCTTGCACCAACTCCTCTAATAATAAATGAATGTGAATCAATAGTACACACATATGAACAAATAGTTATAATCATGTGAATCAATAGCAATTAATTGCTAATTTATCCGATTAATTACTCGATTGGTCAATATAACCTCCAGACATCAATTATTATTGAAATAGATGTCAATTTCCACTAACACTAATAATCCCAACATAATGGAACTATCCAATTCATCTTTAATCAACACAAACTTATTCATCATTAATATTATAACTCACAATATTTAATAACCGTGTCGTTTCCGGAAAGAGGGCTTTCCAGATAAGGATTTTCCTTATTGGCAGCAAATTAGATGGCTACCTAACCTCTCCTCGATGAACTTTTTAGACATTGTCAATATTACAGTAAATAATAATATGAATAACTTTGTGCGTTGCCTCAATTATTGATTTAATAATATAACATATTATGCGATTTATGATCTTTGTGACAACAATTGAATCAATAATATGAGAGATATGATGCAACCAATTATCAGAGCAATAATTGAGTATAATCGAATGATTTCTCGTAAGCATCAATAATTAATACCGTGTATTCTTACGCAACCACATCGTACATCGTACTTTTTACCAATTATTTATTTTATGACAACTTCTTTACTTTGAAAAATTTTCACATATCACCTTTAACTTTAGACTTTTATCAATTTAACTATTTACCAAAATAGAAAAATTGAATACCGTTATTTCATAAAATTTGGGATCTCAGATATATATACATAAATATATTAATATTAGTGGATGTATATAATATATATTATATGTAATGATATATGGCTTATGCTTCCCACTACTAAGTGAGAAACACCATTGCTGAAAATGGGAAACTTAATTGTATTATATAAAATTATTAATATCATATATATATTCAAAAGCTGGGAAGCATCATTTCTGGAAATAAAATAAGCACCCATTCCTTTGTGTGCATTATTTTTCATACGTGCGTACACAATGAACTATTTACATTTATTATACTATTGCACATATACAACTTTCCATATGTTAGCAAATGTCAGTAAAATAAAGAAGATGGGAAAAATTAACGGTGCAACACATGTAAACAAATAGAATAAATAAATAACATGTGTGTTGGACTATGTGAACATGGGCAGCTACTTTGCAGGAGAGAAAGAAGAAAATATATATACAAGGGCCCATATTTTTTGCTCATGCAAATTAATGCCCAATCACATGCATAACAAATAAAGATCCTTACATGCTACCACATGCAAGTGCACCAATAATATTATATATATATATATATAGATTCTTTAATCGTAATTTTATCAAATTCGGTGGTATAGTACCAGGGGCGAAACCACTTGTTAGTCAGTAGGATCAATTGCACCTACTGGATTTTTTTTTTAATATATGATAAATAGATTTTTTTTTAGGGTCAGAAGAATCAATTTGCACTCATTGAAATTGGATATTACACTTTACTGAAATTGGGTATTACACTTTCCCGTTTCAAAGCAATTTGCACCCACTCTTTTTACACTGAAATTGTTAATCAAATTTTAACCACATATGACTCATATCCTCTCAATATATGTATCTCTCTCTATAATACTTTAAACTAAATAATAATCTAATTTATCTTACTTTTAAAAATAAATAATGAATTACTTACTTATAAACAATTGTGATTAAAAAGTCTATTATGAGTCAATATAATGTATATATACCATATATTATTACTCATTATATTTTCATTGTAATATAGTATATATATATATATATATATATATATATATATATTCGAAAGTATAAAGTATTAAAAAAATTAGTTCGGGGGCGCTGCCCTTGAACCCCTGTCAAATTATTTATAACTTAGTAATAATTTCGCCTCCACTGATAATATTTTCTGGCTTCGCCACTGTACAGTACTATGGATATCAAAAATTTATTTGCCAAGATCAGTGTGAATTTATGTTAAGCCAGGCTAGCCAGCCCTTCAAAAGCTAACCGAGTACACAAAGGAGTTCTCATAAGAAACCTTCTATAAACACAGCTCTCGATGTGCTTAGGCAGAATAAAAAAATGGCATCAGTTCAGAAGACTTGAGGAGGGTTAATCTAAACTTATTATTAATTTCAAAAAATATAATTTCAGAGAGACAATAAAGAGATAAAGGTTTGTAACTGTGTTTTCCTTTCCTTCTATATCTATTTTGTATGTATAAAAAAAACTCTCACTCTTGTGCTTCATTATGTATTGGCGGAATGTTTATAATCTTTATATGAATATTAGTTAACTCATATTTATGAATCATAAAAGCAAAACAAATAGAACCAAAGAGGAAGAGAGATCAATAACTTATCTCATTTTTCCATGTTTAGCAAGACCACTATAAGGTATGTGTTGGTTTTCTGATGAAGATGGTAGTTGATGAATCCAATTTTCTTAATGCATTGTGGCCTTTAGGTTCTGCTTGGTACTATTTGAGTCTGTGTCTCTATTCCTGCGTATCAAGCTTGTGAAGGAGTTGGTGTTCTTCATCCATAAAAAGATTGCATATGGTGCACATCTGATTCATTTTTCAGCACTGAATCCAAGTTTTATTATTATAGAATCATTAACCTTCACAATTAGGAAGAACCTTTTTTCGCAACGAAGAAGCATCCATTCCGGCAGTCTTTCTTTTTCCAGACCATTTCACCTTAACATGAGCTTGGCTCGGATATTCTCAAAGAAAAGTCAACACCGCAATAAGGAAACAACTATTCCGAGCCATTTCACCTTAACAAGGATCTTGGCTCAGATATTCTTAAAGAAAAAATCACTTCACCTTAACAGGATCTTGACTTTTTCTCTGAATATTCTCAAAAAAAGACAACAACTTTTGTTTTTTATGGTGAAGTAGCATTCATCCCAAATGGTTGATTCAACAAGCAATGAGAAGTTAAATGTAAGAGGGGAAGAGCTCCCTAGGTGGCTAAACCCTAGGGGGACCAAACCTAGTGGCCTTCTTCTTCATATTTTTTCGTTATTCCTCTACCTTTTTTATTTGAATGGCTTTTAATGTTCGTGCTTTTTTTTTCTTCTTTTTGGTGTTTTTAAGCTTAAATCTCAGACTTCCTTCTTTGCTATGATAAGCACTCAAGTTCAAATACTTTCCTTGACATCCTTTCCTTGATCTTTAGAGCCCCTATGCTGGATTCTTTCTTTCTTGTAGGCCCTCTCCATTGAACATTCTTCAGATTCAGAAACCGCCAAGGAGGCCCTTTTCCTTAGTGATTGGGGAAGGGCTCCTCTCTTTTGGTCCTTCCAACGTCTTTTGGGAGCAAGTTTAGGCTTATGACTGTCCATATATGACTTGTCAGAGAAGACTTGTTTCTATTTGCAGCGACTTGCGAATGTTGGGACGACTTTCCCCATTCTGATCGCATTCCCTACATATGTATAGAGGAACACGAGTACCCTTTCAACCCCCTTTGCTTCTTGTCCAATTCATCTGGTCGCCTTCAGGGATGGCAACATTGGACCGACGATATACTTGGGAATGTGATTATGTGGATATACTAAAGAGAGGGCTGACATTCTTCATTGCATTCAACTATGCAGGGACTTTCCCGCCAATAAAACCATGATGCTCTTACCATGTTGATTTCACTTTGGTGCTCCTCTACATGCACATTCGTCATTTTTTGTGGGGAATTCAGTACCCCTAATCTGGAGGATTTCTATGCCATTTACCAATAAGAATTTGCCCCATATACGTGAGTCACGTCTTTGATGGGATGATTGTGCAAAATTTTCAAGTGTTGAAGTCTTGATTCAAGTTTCTAAACAATTCACGGAGCTGGATTTTTTGCAAGTCTCGATAACAAAAGTCCTATGAGAGGGACCCTCTATGGGGAAAACCCTAGGAAGACGAGCCTTAGAGGAGCTCTCCCTAGATATTTTGAAAAATCTTCAATCTAATCCTTCTTATTCTTTCTTGAAATTTTTTGCTTCTTCAAAATTAAGAAGTCATCGAGAAGGCCAATGCTGATGAAGAGGATGATGATGCTCCCATTGGGCTCTTTGTGAGTCGAGGACTTGAAGTAATTTAGCGATGATGTAGAGACCTTGCAATCATGAGTGTTGATATGTCTCCTTTTTGTGCTAGGCTGGATCTTCTCAAGTCAAATTTTTATATTGTTGCACTTCGTTCGAAAGTTGCTATACGCAAGTGTGAGGATGACATCTTTTTAGTACAACTCTCAGATCTTGACGAAGCCGCAAGAAAATTGGAAGTCAAGTCTCGGGATCTAGAGTCCAAGCTTCAGGATGTAGAGTGCCAATGACGAAACTTAGAGTCAACTACCCAAGAGGCCAGGGAGCTGAGAGTGATAAATCTTAAGATTCATGAGACCGTCATTATTGACTTAGAGGCTTTAGTTATGCCTCCTCTTTAATTTAATATGTCGTGGCTTTTAGATCATGGCATTTTGTAGTCTTTTCCTGCATCAGAAACTCATTTACATATATTTTATTTATCAAAATAGAGTTTCTTTATCCTTATTGATTGCCTTTAATTTAAATGATTCCTTAAAACTCAATATTTAACATTGAATCTTAAGTTGTTCAAATTAATACTCCAGGACAACAATAGGTCTCATAAAACAATAAACATAAATTTTGTTAAAGAAAAAACATGTTTTTTTTTTCTTTTCAATTTCATGCAAACCAACACTTAATTCTATACTTTTCTTTTTAATAAATCAGAAAAAATATTCAAGTATAAGTGAAAGTTTGACAATTTATTAATAATCAGATTGCTTTTAACCAAAAACTAGCGTAACTTTTCAAATAATAAATCTTGTTTTTATCGAAGAAAGCATAACGTTCGCCACTTTTAGAGATAAAGTGTAACTTTTTTTTTCGGGGTTGATGGATTATACTCAGGTGCCTCAATCACTTTTAAAGTTGAAAGTGTAACTTCCGAGGACTTATAGTCAGATGCCTCGATTACTTTTGAAGTTGAAAGTATAACTTTTCAGGTTTGAGGACTTATAGTCAGGTGCCTCATTCACTTTTGATGATAAAGTGTAACAGTCGGGTGCCTCGTCACTTGGGTCATCTAATTTCTTGGCAAGTGCGGTCTACAAGGACTTGAAATCGGGTGCCTCATCACTTGGATCGTCCAATTTCTTGGCAAGTGCGGTCTACAAGGACTTGAAATCGGGTGCCTCATCACTTGGATCGTCCAATTTCTTGGCAAGTGCGGTCTAAGAGGCTTTAAATCGGGTGCCTCATCACTTGGGTCGTTCAATTTCTTGGCAAGTGTATTTTACGAGGACTTGGCCACCATTTAGAGTGGACCACCATCTTGGGTGGATTTGTTTTAATTCATCAATTCTTGTGCCTCCTCCCTTGGTCACCCAATTACTTGGCAATGGATACTCTTGAGGACTTAAACCACCATTTTTGGTGGACCACTATCTTGGGTGGATTTTTAATTTGTCAATTCTTGTATCTATAGTTCAGAGTTCTTTCGATGGTAGAGCCAATATTTGGGTTGTCCATCATCTTGACTTCTGGGACTTCACCATGAGTGATAGTGTTGCACGTTTTTTTTCCTAGTTTAATCTTTTCGGCCGCCAGCCTCATGGTATATCCTCCGTAAACTGTAACAGTCCATAGTGGAATGTCCTATGTACTGGTGGCATACATAGAAGTTCAATTTTCTTTACATCTCTTCCGTCACAACCAATCGAGGCCTTGGAGGCTTCAACACTCCGTGCTCGATCCATTGTTTGTACAGGCCCCTGAATGCCTTCTCACTGTATGTGATAGCTTCCGGAACTAGCATTCTGATATACACATGATTTCCTCTACTTCGCTTAAATTTCTTATTCTTCTCCCTCTTGGCCCCTTGTGGTTTTAACTGAGAATCCGTTAAAGCCACAGTTGTTGTCCTCCTACCTTTCTATATAACCGTTGCATGGCTGGAGGGCAATGTCATGATTCCTCCTAAGTCTTGTGCAAAAGATGAGAGGGTCGCAAATGAATCACAAGCCTTGGTAATGAGGTGGGGCTTGAAGGCGTCTAAAGCACCATTGTTGCATATACTGACCAAGTTCTTTTCTTCAATCATTGGCACACTTTTATGCTTGGGCCCTAAACCTGTCCACGTAATCCGACAACTCCTCATTTGGATTCTTCTTGAATCGCATGAGCCATACTATGGTTACCTTTTTCTGCACATAGAAAAATTTCTTTAAAAATTATAATTTTAGATCATCCCAATCATGGACTGATCCTTTCTCCAAGTTTTAGTACCAACTGAAGGCACTATCAGTCAAATTCTTATTGAATTCCCTCATCAACAAATTATGATTGTTCATTTCATCATATCCTAGCCATGGGGACATCGACTCCACGAATATGGCATTGTGTTCCATGGCATTTCCTTTCTCCCTATTGTATTTTGGAAATTGCGGGGATGCTCGATATACCTTGCCGGGTAAGGTTGTCTCCGAACATGTGCCAGGAAAGATGGAGTAAAGTCTAACTCCGAAGGTCGGGATGTCTGCCTGCGAAGTTGATTGATCACATCGATCATATCATCCTTCATCACGTATTGGCTCGTGCCATGGACTCTTTGTGGTGTTGTGACGTATTGCTGCATTGGCGATGTGTATGGTAAAGAAATTGGTTGATTCACACTTGCATCGTGCAAAGCCTGCATTGGTTGTGCTTGTTGGCTCGGTCGTTGGATGTGGCTTGGGATGGTCGGTACCTGCACTTGTGAAAATGTGAGAAGAGTGGTCGTGGTGATGTTTGTCTGAGGCTGGCTTACTTCCAGTCTGGATTATGGCATCACTATTTTAGGGTTCCAAGTTGATGATTGGAACCGACTGATTCTCTGTTAATGGAGGTACAATATAATTCTCTTTGTTATTGTTGTTGTTTTTGTCCTCCACTCCTACTCGTTCCTCCTACGAATTGCTTGGAAACATGACCTTGAAAGTGGGGATTTGCATCAACTGTTGGTGGAAATTTCCCATTTCCTCTTGCTTCCTCTACATCTCTAGAATCATAGCCATCATCATCCATTGTCCTTCCTGTGCTTCCTTCAACATCTTGAGCATCTCCAATTGCACAACATTTGTCTGTTCTCCACTTTCTTCCTCGCCTTGCCTTCATGTGCCTGTCTGCCTGACATTTGTTGGTTGTTGATCAGCCTTGTATGGTGATGTTGAACTTCCTTTCGAGGCATCTTCAAGAATGGGTTGATCGAGATCTAGATTCACGCCTTGGAAAGCTTGATTTTCTTTCCTTGGAACTAGATCCGGTGAGGTAATGCTATTTATTAGTGAAGCTCTTCCTGTAGTTCTTCCACTTCGAGTTGTGGGCATACCCTACACGAATTCTACACCTCCCCAGTAGAGTCGCCAAAGAAATATGGGAAAGGAAATCGTACCTTGCTAGGGTTAGGGTTTCGTGTTGGCTGAGGAGGAGAGAAATCCGCGAAAAGTACGTAATTGATTGATTGATTGAATAGGGGAGAAGAATAAGTGAGCGATTACTCTAACGACACGTGGTAGAACTCTTAGAATCCGATAACCTTGTTAGGGTAGCAAGGATTCAGAGAGCCTTTTTGAGTCTTCGGGTTGAGAGAATGTCCAAGTCTTCTGGTCCTCCAAAAGGTCTAAGAGTCCAAAATCCAAAAGAGAGCCCCCCAAAAAGTCCCTTCCTAATGGAAGGGAAGGGGTATTTATAGGGTTTCCTGGAAAGTGGTCATGTGTCAGGCACATGACCTCGGAAAAATTCCAGAAATACCCTTAGTCACCAGAATAATGCTCAGATCGTCCTGTCCTTCTAGCCACCAATCCAATCCCTCAACCATTTCCTAAAATGAGTCACCTCCATGTGTCTTCTGCCTCGGGACACGTGAAAGATTCTCTTAGGTCTTACTTCTTTATTTTCAGTTTTTCCGTCTTTTCATTTAAACATAATGCGAATCCTAATTTGTGCATTTAATTTAATTAGGTCAAAAGAACCTTAATTTGTACTTGGTCCCATAAATACCAATATTAAAAATGACTTCTTCCTTTTTCGTAGTTGCAATCTTTTTCTGAATTGAATTTTGAGACGTGTCCCAACACTTACTAGTCTTGATCATGTATGTACTTTAAAATAGGATCGAAAAAAATAGAAGGCATAAAAACAGATAATGTTTGGTTAAGGACAGAGAATTTTGGTAGGAATGATTTAAGCAAATACAAGATGAATGGTAGATAATTGAAGAGATTTTTTTTATATCACCGTTATTAAAAAGAGTAATGCACTTGTAAAAAACTTTTACAAAAGATATTTAAAATGATTATAAGACTCCTTTGCATTATAAAGGCAACATCATGTTTCCCGTTGAATTCAATGCATAATTGTCTATTATTTAAGTGGATTCAGATCCTCCAAGAGTCTCCATTTAAAGCATCTTTAACCGTAGTAACAAAAAAATTTTTTAATTGAATTTTGTTAATTTACGTAACAATTTGAAACATAACAATTTGAAAAGTATTATTTGCTATTTTCATATTTTGTATCTTATCAGTCTCTTCAATTTAATGAGTTGTACATCAAATCCATAAAGCAAAATAAATATTGTTAACCTTTCATAAATATTTTGAAAAGAGAGAATGGGATTGCAGATCTGAAGAGAGATAATGAGGTTGCAGATTTGATGACTAAGTGGCTGTTTGTTTTTTGCTGAATGACTGACAGATTCAGCCATTCATTGCATTTGTTTTTTGAAAAAAATCATCTAAATAGCTGAACCAGTCAACAATTTAGACAATTTAAGCTGAATAGTTTAGTCCCATTTTTTTGGCTGAATGGGCAGTATGAGCGGCTGAATGAACTTTTTTTACAATATTAACTATTATATTAAGTAATATTAAATAAATTTATAACAATTTTTTAAATTTTTTAGAGGGGTAAAATAATAAAAATATGTTATTAAGATGTTTCAGACATGTCAATTATTAAACAACATTTTTTATTAAGATTCAGCTCATTCAGATTCAGATTCATTCAGTTTTTATCAAACACCTCCTAAGGTTGAAGAGATTGTTGGAGATAATTTTTCTGATGTGACTCACCTATTTGAGTATTCCAAAGTGGTTGAAGAGTATGTTGAAGATGCTCTTAAAGGTTCAGATTTAAAATTATTGGATTTAAGGCCTAGAAGCTACTACCTCATTTAAAAGTCACTAACCTAACTTTAACCACCTCATTTAAAAGTCATTAACCTAACTCTAGCCACCTCATTTAAAAGCCACTAACCTAACTATAGCCATTAATTTAATATAACACTAATATATTATTATTATTATTATTATTATTATTATTATTATTATTATTATTATTATTATTATTATTATTATTATTATTATTATTATTATTTTTTTATTATTATTATTATTATTATTATTATTTTGTATTCTATTTTTTCTTCTTCTTTTTGGTGAGAAAGTTATGTACCTATTTTGTCTAAATATTTATTGAGTGGAGTTTTTTGATGAGCACTTTGCCATGTTAAGGTTATGAAAGACAAAAAAAGAAGAAGAATAAAATAGAAATTATAACTCATAATTTACTCAAAATTTTTTACTTGACTACATGTAATCCTAACTTACACATGACAACCTACAATTTTGAGTTAAACTACATATAAAATAATATTATTTTTTTTGCTATTCATTAATTAAATGACTGGTAAAAACTAATTTTCTTTTAAGTTATTTCATACATATTACTATTTGTTAAAGAAATATTTTTAAAATCCATGTAATTTTTTAATAGAATAATTGACATTTAAAGAACATGTAAATTTATGTAGCATATTTTTTTTGTCCTTCATAAACTTAACATGATAAAGTGTTAGTAACGCCCCCAAAATAGGTCCACACAACCCATTTTGAGTCGCCAAATACATACTACATAATTTAAATATAAATTTTTCTATTTAAAACTATTCAACTGTTGTGCAAAATACGATCACACAAACTGTGAGTTTTAATACAAATATTATCCGTAGACAATATTCACACTCAAATAAAAGTCCTCATTACAATTATTGTACCACTATCATGAAGACTATTATAGACTATCTCGGACCATCACTCCATTCCCCGACTAGTCCCAGTTATGTTCTAATTTCTTGAAGAGAATAATAAAAGAAAATGGTGAGCTCAACTAGCCCAATAAAAAATATTATGACTAAGATAATGAAGAATAAATTATTCTTAGTCCTCAACAGTGAAAAATCTGATAGAATACAATAGACAACAAGTTTTAGATCAACAACTGCAGCGGAAATATCAATCCATTAGAAAAGTCAAGTAGAGCATGATGTCTACTATCTTCTATGATTTAAAATTCCATCATTAGTATTTTATCCCTGTAACACCAATCAATAATTATTTACAATCAATGAATTATTGATGCACTACGGGCCAAATATATTCGTTTGTATTGGTTATGATCATGCCAAACACCTGTTCATCTATACACTACAGGCTAAAGAGGACGTTTACACAAACTTTTACCTGTAACGTTAAAGGTCATGATTATACCAATACACAATTCCTGGTCATAATCATACCAATCAACAATCCATCTTTGCACTACGGGTCAAAGATGACTTTCCATCACGAAATTACAGCTTGAAGATGATGACAATGATATAAAGAATGAATAAAAGTGAGATCAATGATAAATATTAATGATTTGTAATTTAATTTATCCAGAGTTCAAGAATGTCAAAATTGTCAACATGATCACTAATTGTGGAGTAAAATTCAAAAATGATATTAGATGAAGCGCAAGCTAGTAAGGATATTCTATTAATTTCATGAATTTTCACTATTTAATAATAATTTATGGAAAAAATAATAATTTCGTTCCATAAATGGAGAAAATATGAAAGAAAAAGATATCATTTGACGAGTACAAAAGAAATGATATCCCATACGAGTATAAAAGAAATGATATCCCATAAGAGTATGAAAGAATATATGAAACTGCAAATTAATTTTCACCCGTCATGCGGTAATCCGCGTAGACATATCATTTCCACAACGTATTAAAGAATGAATACGAATGATTATTCACTAAGCATGCAGTAATCCGCGTAGACAGGTTATTCCCACATATTAATAATGAATAGACTGACAACCCTTATGAGTATGAAGAAAATATCATCTTCTACCTTAGTAGGAGACTAAATCTGACTACTATAACAAACATTATCTTGAGAAAATCTTGCACTATTAGCTACACTCAAAGTTTCCTTATACTCGAAAGAAATACGCACAATATTATAGAAGAAGAATTCTCTGATTCCGGTGTGATTTTTCATTTCTTAACTAAGCAACCTATTTATAGGAGAATGGCAGTGCACTATGTTAGTTCCCAGTAGGCACAATATAGATCTAGAAGGGGACGTTGAATAGATCCTTTTTAATTTAAAAAAATTTTCTCATTTATTTTGTATTGCTCATGAATTAGCATATGACAAACATAAGAATCTTTTCAAGCACAACGAAATAAGTAAAAGATCCCCTTCATTGATATATTCATAATCAGACATACATTGTTAATAGCGTTAATTCAGTAGTAAATAGTTAAAACATACATAGCAGTTATAGCAGTTAATGTACACAAAGTAAATGACATAGAGTAAAAGACACAAGGGGTTTTAAGTGGTTCAGAGACTCAAGCTCCTAATCCACTCTTCTGCTTTTAACTAGCAGGATTTCCACTAAGGAAGGGCAGCACCCTGAATCACTAAGATTCCTTCAAGGCCAGTAGCCTTGGAACTTCAATTCACTAAGAACTCTTCAAGGCAGCAGCCTTGGAACTCCTCTAGTTCCTTAGGAACTCTTCAAGCCCAGCAGGCTTAGAACTTCATTTAGTCCCTTCGGACAAGGACCCCTCAGGCCCTGACTTCTTATTGTTGTTTGTTGTTGTTGGTGTTGTTGGTGCTGAGCTGCTAAGATGTCATTAAGCTTGAACATCTTTTGTACTTAGCATCTTGGCGTGATCATCCTTGAAGTGCAGTTGAGTGTTGCATGGTGCTCAGCTTCTTCAGTTACTCAACCACTTCTATGATCCCTTGATGAACTGCCTTGAAAATCATTCTTATTGATACTTGATGGCTGCACATGATGGGTTTCTAAAATGACTGTAAGCTCTTTTGCTAGGTACTTAGAAACTTTCTCATGCTTGACACCATGATGGCGTTGGTGATCTTCTTTCTTGATACTTGATGCCTTTTCATGATGGACTTGCTAAGATGACTGTAGGCTCTTCTATCTGGTACTTAGAGTCTTCCCATAATGGACATCAAGATGGCATGATGCTCTTCTTTCTCTCGGCAGTTCAGAACACTCTTCTTGTTGTAGAACTCTCACTTTTCTACATTGTAGAATTCTCACTTCTACTTCTTTCTTTGTCTGTCTCTAAGTATTCTTGGTGGATCGTAGAGTGAGCCTTCGGACCTTCATTGGTCAATTATTATTTTATGTTGATTAGATTAGTCCACCATTTCTCCACACTCAGCAACTCCAGCAACCTTTGATCTTTGAAGCTCTAGCTAATTTATACTCCTTCCCAATCTTCCCATTGGAAAGTAGCTGTTGAAAGCTCTTTGAGTTTCTTCGCAGATCTTGAGTTGTTTGGTGCAGACTGCAGATGTAGCATGACATGACTTTCTGACACTGCAGTCTATTGTTTCACCTACCCCGTCAGAGATGTTACTTTAATGTCTCGGGCAGGTCGACGACTTTATTTCCCCCTTCTGATTTCTCAATCAGAGGTTATTCTTTTGCATCGATGCTCTCAATAAGCTCTTGTCCGAATACCAACCTTCAGATTGAATCGTTGCCAATGCTTCAATCCTCAGTTGTTCAAACTCTATGATTTTGATGCACATCTTCTTGGACCTGATCATAGTGTCAAGTTGACAGTTTCTCATTTGACATGTAGAGACAACACTATGATCTTGAAGAGTTTTCATTGCATCTTTAATGTAGAACACCTCTTCCTTCTCTCGTGCAGTGCCTTAACACTTCTGTTTGCCTCAACTGCTCTCAGATACTGATGGCTTGACTCTTTGTTCTGATCCCTTTCGAACAACAAGACACTTCAAATTTGTGGCGTGTCCAACTCACTTTCTCTTTATGATCTGCCATTCACTTATCATCAATGGACTGACCCGATGCTTAATCAATTTAGCCTTGTTCTTCAGAGGCTAACCAGTATCTCTGTGTACACTCCATCAGTTCTTTCTTTGTTTGGCAAACACGACGATCCTGGTGCTTCCAATATCGTTGTCTTCTATTTTCTTGACAGCAACTGCATTAGCTGACTTTCCTTAGTCAGTTACTGAAGTCTTCTTATGATCAACTTGTGGAAGACTTCATCTCGAATGGCTTCACAACTCAATCTGGATGCTGATTGAGTTGATGCTTAGATCTTTTGTTATCTTGCATGCCATTCGTTGAGTGCTCTCTAGTTTCCTTTAGGTGGGATGTATCTTTGTAGTACCAACCAGAGGCTTCATTCCTTTGGATATTCTGGGAGTGCTCATTTTTTGAGTATCATATTTGCTCTACAATTCTGCCTTGGCATTGTGAGCACATCTGTTGAAGTCTCAGTTCTACACACTACGATTTAGCTTCTAAAGGTGCAGATACTCACGACTCGAGATCGATCTTGACACTCTACGATTTCTGTCGTTGTGCTTGTTGTCTTCATCTGATCTTGCTCGACTACTATCTCTGCCTTTGATATGATCAGTAGACTCTACGACTCTGAGTGTAGTCTACGATTTTTGACTTGGCTTCGACATCAGTAGAATCTACGATTCAGAGTGTAGTCTACGATTCTTAACTTGGCTTTGGCAGATGCTCGGTCAGCTCATAGGCAAGCTGTCTCTATGATTTTGAACATGACTTCCTCAGTAGACTACGGCTTCAAGAAAGTGCTACTCGACACACTACGATCCTTCCTCGTCTCTCCTGGAAGTCTACGAACTTTGAGATCTACTATCTTGCAGACTACGATTCTGCCTCGATAGCTCTCGAGTTATCCTCGACTCTCCTCGGCATACATAAGCCGATCGAGATAAGCCTATCTATTACATCATAAGATCAACCTAACATGCTTGATCTTTCTATATTTATAGTCCTTGTACATCATTTCTTTTTAAGGACTTTACAGAGTTTTTTGCTTATGTAAGATCACCCTAACATAGATCAATTCAATCTAAGTCCTTGTACATATGTTTCTACTATCTATCAAAGGACTTTACATCTTTTCTTAATGCAAGCATACTTACATATTCATTCATATATATCATAATCAAATCATATGTAAATAGGAATATCATTCACATGTTTATTCCTGACAATCTCCCCCTATTTGATTATGACAAAAATAATAAGTGTATATGCATGTTATTAATGAATCTTATATACATTGAGCAACTGTATTTTTAAAACAGATAATCATGAATGTCATTTAATAATATGGAATTTAATAAACTATGACATTTTATATCCTGGATACAGAACATACCTAACTAGTTAGAGATGTACCTCTTTGGCTCCATGTATGCTTTCAGGATTTCTGTTGATCATCTATCCATCTGTTTGATTTCTTTGCTCCTGCTCCCCCTGGGATGTTGACTTCATTTCTTTTGTTTGCTCCCCCTTAGCCGTTGCAGACACAGGCTCATCATCCTTTGGCTCCCCCTCAGATGATGACCCAACTTCTTCGTTTGTTGCCTTCTTCTCTTGTTTCTTTCTTCTCTCCTTGCCCTTTCTTGAATGCCTCTTACTGTGCCTCTTTCTATGCCTCTTTTTCTCCCCCTTTTTGTCATTAATCACTTGGGAGAGCTGCTCCATGTTGGACATAAGTTGCTCCATCAGGTAAGAGGAATTACCAACTTCAATCTTGAGTTCTTATTGACTTAACTCAAGTTGCATAGAAAAAGACTGATTCATGTTGTTAATCTTGTCAGAGAGGGCTTATAGTTGCTCTACATTTGCTTTCTGAGGTTATAGTGCATCTGCCTTCTAATCATTTATGGCCTTCAGATAGATGTGATCTCTCTCTTTGATTTTGAGATATACATCTGCCATAGTTGCTTGGAGTCTGTCTTGAACTGAGTTATCTCCGATTGCTGTCAACCTCTTTGCTTCTTCATTAATTAGAGATATCTTCTCGATTAGCTCATCAGAATTTTTCATCAGCTCCCGCTCCATAGGAATTTGGTCATCTGGTTGGGCAACCTTTTGTTGAGCATCAAATTGGACTCTACGATTTTCATCCTTGGACAAATTTTTGAAGGTATTGAGAATCTAAATAATCGTTGAGTACCAATCGCTATTGGTGGATGAAGAACTGTTGGGCAATTGTGCTTGGGCAAATGGAGGCTTCTCATTTTGGACTTGAACACCATTAGTAGTAGAGTGAACATACTCTATGATTATTTCCTTAGTCATGATCCTTTTTCCTTCAGAATCCACTCTTCGATCATAAGGAATATAATGGTTGCCAGCATGTCTGTAGACTTTGTAGTGGGGCTTGTTTTTGATCATCATTGTTCAACTTTGGGAAGTTCTAAGCCACCAGTTCTAGTCTTAAAACTTCTGGAAACACTTCTGGTGGTTCATTCGAGGCTTCCATTTCTATTCTTCATTACTCTAAATCAAGAAATGACAGATCAGATTCGGTTCCTCTAATTCCTAATGTGCAGAATCAGAATCTTTCTCTATTTCTTTTCTTTTTGAGCCTGAATCTTGTTGGCTCCTTTCCTCAGATTCATCAGTGAATTCCTCTGGCTGAATTTCATTTCCAGAACCTTCTTCAGAAAGATCTTCCTTGGATTCATCTTTTTCAATGTTGGTCCCATCTTCAGCATCTTCTTCCTGTGATTCAAATTCATCATCACTTAATTCAATGATTGCAGTAGAGTGATCACTTCTTTTCTTGGAGGAAAATTGAGCAAGTAATCTGTAGCTCTTCCTTCTCCTTGGAGGTTCAGCAATTTGAGAGTCAGACTCTTCTTCTTCTTTAAACTCTGAGACCTTTGAATCATCAGGCAAGCTTCCTTGACTCTTAGCATTGGCATGGGCATGTCCTTCTTCAGAATCACCATCATTTGTGTCATCATCTGGGCTTGTTGGAGCATTTTCATTTAGAGATGCAGTTGGGTTATCTTGTAGCTTTTCTTCATCATCAGAGTGAATGCTCTGAGAGTTAGCCACAGGTCTTGTGCATTCTTCTTCATCAACAGATTCTGCATTTTCTTCCATGAATCCAGCTTCAGCTTCATTGCTAGATTTATTCTTTGGGGACTCGATCTTGAGATCGTCAGTTTCCTTTTCTTCCTCTGACTCTATGTTCTCCTTTTTGTCAGATGTACTTTCTTGGGAAACTAGGACTGGTTTGGTTTCCACCTTAGCTCTCTTTCTTTTGGCCCTCAAGCGATCACATTACTCTTCCTCTTAGTGGTTTCAGTAGTCAGAGACTTTTTCTTCTCAGATCCTTGTCTTCCATGGAGAGACTTTTTGGTTGGGCCTTAGTTTTCTTCACACCTTTGATTTCTTCCTTCTTTGGTGTGGTCACATCGAGTCTTTGAGTCACAAGATTCAGAGATTTCCACCTCTTTTGCCTTTCTTTTCTTAGTAGAGTTCTTTTTGCTGCCCCCAGCTATATTTAGCCTCCTATTTTCCTTTGGGTTTTTCTTCCAGTTTACGAACAGCTGAGGAGACATTATTTTGTAAACATTTAGAGGGACTCCTTCATCCTCCTTAATTTTGTTTCCCAGCTTCTTCTTTAGTAATATACTCAACAATCTTCCATGAAACACCTTTTTCAGGGGTTTTTCTGTAGACATCTTCAACTCAGCCTTTTCTATCCATTTGAGATCTAATCAAATAAGATTACTCCAAAGTTGATTTGCTTCTTCAGAACTATAGCAGACATAATTTTTAACTGTAGGTCAAGTACAGTGTCATGTGCAGTATTCTTGCATAGTATACATTTGCCAACTATCTCGGCAAGGAACTCGAATTCCTCAGAAAACTCTTTCTTCTTCATATCCTTTAGATTAGAGTTCCTTTGGTACCGCATTAGCCTCTTGCCTTCTTCAATGTTGACTTCATCCAGGTTTTTCAGACCTTGATTGGGAAATCTTAGACATTGATTGATGTCTGATGCTCTTATCTTCAGACTTGATCCTTTCACCTTAGTGGTCAGAAGCCAAGAATTTGTTGAAGCATTTGAGTAGAACTTCTTTACTAGCTCTGTATAGACTGGAGTGTTGGCCTCCAAGCACTCAGAGAACCTAGCCTTCTTTATGAGTTCAAGAATGTCCTTGAACTTCGTTTCTAATTTTTCAAAATTTTTGAAGCTGGGTTGGATTCCCGTTATAACTCGCCATTCTGCCATTTGAAGAGTTCAAGGTATGTGGGATAGTGTTTCAAAGAGATTTATGAGAGATAGCTGATTGTGATTTGGGTTCTGGAGGTTTAATTGATTTAAGCTTCAAAGAGGATTCTAGGGTTTGAAAATGGGAGGGAGAGAGATTCGATAGTTTCTGGTAACTGTTTGCAGATTTTGAATTTTATCTTTATGGTAGTTCCTTCTGACTCTGCATACGCTGTGATGTGTCAACAAGCCATTGGTTGCTCGATGCCCAGTAATGAGTTGTAACTCCCCCATTAACTCTTAAGTTGAATGTCCCTTTTTTAAAAATAAGTAGTCATCAATGACGTGAATTGACCGTTGACCATCTTGGTTCATAGAGTAGCATGGTAAGGCAACTATGGACTCTACGTTTTCTTTTATTGACTCAACGATCAACTTCTGAGAGATGCTGCAGTGGATGGTTTTGACATTAATCCCCATCTTGAAACTGCATATGTGAGACCCCAAAATTTATGAATAAAGAATTAAATTTCTCGAAATATTTTTTTGAATATTATGGTGTGGATTTGATATAATGTTATAGTTGTGGGTAACATTTATAAATTTTGCAAAGTAAGCAAGTGGTTATATAGTATTCGATTGGTCGGGGAATATTCTTTTTGTCGGGGAATATCCTTACGACGGTACAATCATTGGTGGACCCCACAACGGAATTATTATCGGATTGAGAAAACGACAAAAATATTTTAATGAAAATAACGGCGGAAGTTTTACCGTTACAACTGTTGAACTATTCGATAGTAAAAGTACAGTAATACGCATGGTTGCGTAGTAGCACACGGTATTAATTATTGATGCTTACGTGAGCAATCACTCAGTTTTGTTCAATTATTGCTACGATGAATTCTTTATAAGTATCTCACGTTATTTGATTCAATTATTGTCAATATTTTATATATTATTAAATCAATAATTAAGACGACGAAGTATTAATATTATTATTTACAATATTAACGATGTCTGAAGTTACACAAGGAGAGGTTTGGTCACCTAATCAAGCGCCAATAGGGAGAAATCCTTATTGGAAAGCCCCTCTTTCACGGGAGCGACACGGATTAATATTGTGAATTGTAATAATGATGATAAATATTGTTAAAAATATTGAGGAATTGGAGTCAATGTTTATATATATAATATATTGAGGATTATAAATATAATAAAATGTAATACTTTTATAAAGTTATTTGTTTTATTAGATTATAAATAGAATATATTATATTCTATTATGCATAGTGTTTGCATAGTGCATGCATAATAAATTTTTTATATAAAATGTAATACTTTTATAAAGTTATTTGTTTATTAGATTATAAATATAATATATTATATCTTTTTTGCATATAAAAGATAGTAAAATCTTTTTTATAAAATGTAATACTTTTATAAAGTTATTTGTTTTATTAGATTATAAATAGAATATATTATATTTTATTATGCATAGTATTTGCATAGTGCCTACATAGTGTTTGCATAGTAAAATCTTTTTATATAAAATAAAATACTTTTATAAAGTTATTTATTTTGATTACATTTTAAATAATATATATATATATATATATAATATATTATATTTTATTGCATAGTATCCTTTCCATTCTCCTATAAATAGGATGCTTAGTTAGAATTGAAAATCACACCGGAATTCAGAAAATTCTTCTTCTATAATCTTGAGCGTATTTCTGTAGAGTTTAAGAAAGTTTTGAGCGTAGAAAATAGTGCATGTTTTGTTCAAGAATATCCCCGCCCTACTCGTCGGAATACTCTTCTTCTTAAGGTAAGGGATATTATTTGTTGTATTCGTAAGGGGTATTATTTCTTTCATATTCATAAGGAATACTATTTTTCGTATTCATCATTTAGTATGTCGGAATAACCTGTCTACGCGGATTATGTACCGTATGACAGGCAAAAATCCATTTGCAGTTTTCGTATGTTAATTCTTTTCATATTCTTAAATCTAAGCTTACTATGGTAAGTATTCCTTCTATAATCCATGAAATTAGTGGAATATCCATAATTTTTGTGTTTCATCCAGTATCATTTTATTGGAATATATATATGAACTTTCTTATTCAATATCAATATTTTTACCCGAAGTACTATTCACGAGTTACTATTCATAGGTTACTATTCACCCGATTTTATTATTCACTATAATATTATTCACTCGGGTATTCGGGGCACTTTTCATGCCAGGGTACTATTCACGGGTTACTATTCACCCGGTTTTACTATTCACTATAATATTATTCACTCGGGTATTCAGGACACTTTTCATGTCGGGTTACTATTCACGGGGTACTATTCTCGAAGTACTATTCACATGGAACTATTCACAGGGTACTATTTACCGAAAAATTTATTTCTTTTCTGTCCAAATTATTTTTGATACATGGATATTATTCTTGAATTTTACTCTACAAAGCAGTATCATGTTAAAAATTTGGACGTTATTGATTTCTGGATAAATTAAATTATAAATCTTTAAAAATTTATCCTTGAACTTGTTTTATTGAATTCTTATATCATTGTCATCATCCTCATGCTTATATTATGATAAAAGTCATCTTTGGCTTACGTGCATAAATGGACTGTTGATTGGTATGATTATTGTAACGCACCCAAAACAGGTATACATCACCCATCTTGAGTCGCCAAATACATGGTACAAAAATATAAATACAACTTAATAATAATACAACTGTCGTGTAAAATACGACAAAACATAAACTCAGAGTTTTAATAAAAATATTGTCATCTAGATTGTAAGACCCCAAATAATTAATAAATGAAATTTATTTTCCTCTATTATTTCTTTTAATTAGTAAGGGTTGATTTGATTAATGTGGTTAGTTATGGGTAAAATGCGCAAATATTTTAAATAAGCAGGTGGTTATAAAATATTTATTTTTGTCGGGGAATATTCGTTTGGTCGTGGAATATTCTTACTGTCGGGGAATATTCGATGCACGACGTTAAACCTTGTGTGGGCCCCATAACTGAAAGCGATTGGATGAAGAAAACAACAAATATAAGTTGTTTAAAAATAACTGGCGTAGTTATTACAAGCTATTATCTTTGTTGGAATACCCTTGGTTAAAACACGATGTCTACGTTGTTGCAGCAAGAACACGGTATTGCACTAATTATTGAAGGCACTACTCAATAATGCTTACGATAATTACTGCTCGATTTTTATTTTATTGATTCAATAATTGCTGCGTTGATATTTTATATTCTTTGTTGTTTCAATAATTGTCATTACACGCATATTTTCCATTATCTATAATAATTAATATTATCTGAATAATATTATTAGATAACATTATTGACAATGTCTAGAAGTTTCGCTACAAGGAGAGGTTTGGTCATCTAATTACCAGCGTCGAGGAGAGATCCTTATTGGAAAGCCCCTCATCCCAGAACCGCCTGGGTTGTCAATAATGTGTTCTCAGTAATATTATTTATGAATAATTAATTATTGATTTATATGATGAGGAAAATATTGATTTTATGAGGATATAGATGGAGAAAATTTTTAATGTGACAATTGTTGAAAATTAATATTTTATCTTTTTCGATAAAATAATTCATTTAAATATATTATTAATAATATATTAACGATGATATTTTTACAATGAATGTGGGATATATGAGTATATGAGGAGGAAGAGTATTTTTGTGGCATTAAATGTTTAACACATGTTTTGTGTGTTGGTGGACACAATTATTGATCAAATTTGATTATAGCTTGTAAAAATCGCCTGCTTGTGGATTTCAAATAATTTCTGTTTGGAATTTGGAAAAACTTTCTTCTGCAACGTTGTAGAGAATTGAATTTCCTATAAAAAGTCGTGAGATTCGAATTTTCTGATAAAACGGCTATTTATTATGAATTATTAAAGTTCCGAAGTTCCAAAATAATTAATTTTTGGGAGTTTTAGTTAATTATTTTGAGAAAAACGTTTTTTGCAACTAAGTTGGCCTCACATGTGATTCAAATGGGCTGAGATCAGTTGTCTAAGGTGGGCTAAGGAAAATGTGAAAAATATATTAATATTATATTCAATTTTCTACTTTGGTGTTCTAAGCATTTTCCTATAAATAGGGTGCTTAGGTTAGAATTGAAAATCACACTAGAAACTGAAGTTTCTCTCTATTTCTCTCTCGATATATTGAGCGTATTCTTGTGAGTATACTTTGAGTGTTGTTATACGGTGCAAGTTCCTTCACCAGATATCGCTTTTTCAATTGGCACCGCTTTTGTGAAGTCGGGGATATTATTATTAAAATGATATTATTTCTTTCAATATCATTATGCCGAAGTATTGATCTGGACTTTTAATCAAATTTGGAACTTTTTGTGCCGGAGTTACTATTCACGTATACGGCACTATTCACGTATACGACACTATTCATGAATACGACACTATTCACAGAAAAATAAAATTTTTCCTTTTCGTCCAAAATATCTATTGTGGATACTAGCTTTGATTGTATCCATGTTTTGATCATTCTTGAATTTTACACCACTATGATTATTTATGAGGTATTTTTGGACATGAAATAGTTAAAATACGAATCCTTAATACTTGTTCTTTTGTTTCACTGGATTCGTTTTCTTTAAAATATTTTTCATCATCCTCAGTCCTAAATGATGATATTACTGAATATCTTTGGCCTGTAGTGCAAAGATGAATGATTTCTTGATGAATATCTTTGGGCCGTAGTGCAAAGATGAACAGGTGTTTAGATGAACATGACCGACTGATGAATATCTTTGGCCGGTAGTGCAAAGATGAATATTTGATTCAAGATGAATATTGATTGATGTTACAGGGATAAAATAATGATGATGGACTGTTAAATTCATAGATATTAGTAGATTTCATCCTCTACGTAACTCTTCTATGAATTAATATTTTTTGCTGCGAATATTGCTCTAAAACTTGTTGTTTAATGTATTCTCTCAGATTTTTTTCCCTGTTGAAGACTAACGATAATTTGTTGTATATTATCTTAGTCATAATATTCTTTCTTCGGGCTAGTTGAGCTCACCCTTTTCCTTTTTATTCCATTTTTCTTCTCGGGGAGGCGAGAATGTAGCGAGTACTAGTCGGGTATGGAATGAAGGTTCTAGAGAGAGTTGTTTAGTAGTCCTCACCATTTTGTAAAATAATGTATCAATAAATGTGATGAGGATTTATTTGGGTATATATATTGTCTAGAAGATAATATTTGTATTCAAACTCACAGTTTCTTGTTGTAATAATAAAGTTGTAGTTGTTTCATACCATGTATTGACAACTCGTAATGGGTGATGTATACCTATTTTGGGGGCGCCACAGTTAGTATCGAGCTTAGGGATATGATCTCATGGAGATCGGGGAATAGAACTAGGAGGGAGAGATTTAGTAAATCCTTCGCTAGTGTGTCCTACCTAAGCTTATTTGTTAGTTGGTCAAGATATAGGGATATTATGTGATATATTGATTTCCTTAATTAACCCTTGTTTTATAACGATGATTTGAGAATGTCGATCGAGATTATTAATAATGGAAATGAGACCGTGGAGACGCCTTGCAGTACTCATCAACGAGGAGAACGTGCAACAGCCGGCAATGTTCCTCCCGTGAACAACACCACCGAAAGCGATGATGAATGAGGGATGTTTAGAAGCTTTTTGCTTCGTATGCAAAATCGATTTAGGAGACTCGTGTTCAAAATACAGGAGGAAATGATAGCAATTCACGGGTTGTCACAAACCAAGTAGTTCAAAGAGTTGAGACCGCTGAAATTTAAGGGAAAGCGAGAATCCGATCATGGCGTAAACATGGGTCAAGCAAATTACCAAGATATTCGATGTCTTGGGATGCACGGAGAATGAGAAGGTTCCATTCGCCACCTTTATGTTCCGTGGCGAGGCGACTCTTCGGTAGAGTCTCAGAAACGGACCCACCGCCCGACTTAGCATGTCTTGGGAAGCGTTTGAAACTTTTCAACGAAAAATACTTTCCGAAAGTGTTCGTCATTTAAAGGAAGTGGAGTTTATTAGATCGAGCGAGAAATAACATGACGATGTCCCAAAGACGAGGCGAAGTTCATGAGTTATCCAGTTTGCACCTCATTTGGTGGAGAATGAGGAACGATGACGCAGAGATGTTTCTTAGAGGTTTGAAACCCCAGATACGCCGATCTCATTTCTCATAAATTTTCTCTCTATTCGAGATGTTGTAAACATGGCTCAATTATTAGAGCGAGATAATGAGTACGGCCAACCGAGGGACCACAACCAGTTCATACCGGGGATAACGATCAACAAAACAACGATAACCAATGAGAAAGAAAAAGACGGATAAAATGGTAACCACTCTGTGGTAATCATGGCCATGAAAATAGAAGAAGCGAGTCGAGGAGATTTTTTAAAGAGGAGATTTAACAACGACCATATAAAGACGATAGCCCAAAGAAGAATTAGTTCTAGGGAGGAGAACGACCACCTGGCCATTATATGCTATAAATGCGGAAAGAGGGACATATCACCAAACCGCCTGAACAGTTCAAGGTATGCTATAATTGTGGAAAGGAAGGACATATCGCTTCGAGATTGTTATGCAGTAGCAAAACCTAGTTCAATGGGGATTTGGTGACTCAAAAGATCGTCCCCGAAAAGTCAAAGTCAACGGTTCTGGAAGAGCGTTTGTTGTGACTCGGTCAAAATGCGAGGAACCCAAACGAGGTGATCACGGGTAAGTTATTTATAAATTCTTGCGAAGTTTATACCTTACTTGATAAAGCTACCCATTCATTTATCTCTCTCGCTTGTGCTCAACGTTTAAACTTGACTCGGAGAAATTAGACTTTGACCTATCTGTGGAAACTCCGTTAGGAGAAACTTTCATCACATCCACTGCTTATAAATCTTGTTTGATTCATGTTGGCACCATCACCTTACTCATTGACCTTATCTCTTTAAAGATACTTGCTTTTGATGTGATTTTAGGGATTGATTGGTTAACTACTCATCATGCCAAAATTGATTGTTTTCGTAAGGTTGTTAGTTTTCATATTCCTAACCAACTCATTTGCATTTAATTCAAGCAACTAAACCATTAAAATCAATCACCGTCATATCTAATCATAAAGCTATTCGTTTATTGAAAACGGATGTCAAGATTTCATAGCTCATGTTATGGATTTGAATAAAGACACGCCGATTTGAATAATATTCTGTTGTTATTGACTTTCCGACGATTTCTGAAGAACTTCCCGCCTTACCCCCCTAACGTGAAGTTGAATTTTTTATTGATCTTGAACTCGGTACCAAGCCCATTTCTAAAACCCCATATCGAATGGCTCTATTGAACTTCGAGTTAAAGGTCCAACTACAAGAGTCATTGGACATCTGTTTCATTCGTCTAGTACATCTCCTTGGGGTGCTCCTGCTTTATTCAGTAAAGAAGAAAGACGGGAGTATGCGACTTTGTATTGACTATCGAGAATTAAACCATGTCACCATCAAGAATAGGTATCCTCTACCTCGTATTGATGACCTGTTTGACCAGTTGCAAGGAGCACAATTCTTTTCAAAGATCGATCTTAGCTTCTGGATATCATCAAATGAAGATTAGAATCGAGGATATTCCAAAGACGCGCCTTGAACTCTGCAGGGGCATTATGAATTCTTAGTCATGTCTTCGGGATTGACTAATGCTCCTGCGACTTTCATGGATATGATGAACCGAGTATTCAAGGAATATTTGGATCAATTCGTTGTTGTCTTTATTGATGACATCCTCGTATATTCCAAAAGTCGTGAAGATCATGAGCACCATTTGAAGCTGGTACTCCAAAGGCTTCGTGAAAACAAGCTTTATGCCAAGTTGAAGAAATGCGAGTTCTGGCTTGAGGAAGTAGCATTCCTTGGGCACGTGGTGTCGAAACATGGAGTATCTGTTGATCCAAATAAGATTTAAGCAATACAAAGTTGGAGCAACCAAGTCGGTGGTGATCAAGTACGTAGCTTTTTGGGCTTAGCTGGTTATTAT
Source organism: Panax quinquefolius (assembly GCA_020205615.1). Classification (NCBI taxonomy): domain Eukaryota; kingdom Viridiplantae; phylum Streptophyta; class Magnoliopsida; order Apiales; family Araliaceae; genus Panax; species Panax quinquefolius. The sequence continues at coordinate 78,254,296 of CM035159.1, read as the reverse complement.
CGGAGATTCGTGGAAGGGTTTTCTCGAATCGCTACTCCATTAACCCAGCTAACTAGGAAGGATACAAAATTCGTTTGGAGCGAAGAATGCGAGAAGAGTTTCCAAGAGCTTAAAAGAAGACTCATTTCGGCACCTGTTCTAACAATACCATATGGTACGGATGGATTTATTATCTACAGCGATGCTTCAGGCAAAGGGTTAAGATGTGTTCTCATGCAACGTGGGAAAGTCATAGCCTATGCCTCGCGACAACTCAAAGAGTATGAGAGGAATTATCCTATTCATGATCTAGAGTTGGTAGCAGTCGTTTTCGCGTTAAAGATCTGGAGGCACTATCTATATGGGGAGAAAGTGGAGATATATTCAGACCATAAAAGCCTCAAATATTTCTTCACACAAAAGGAACTCAACATGCGGCAACGACGTTGGCTCGAGTTGTTGAAAGATTACGACCACACTATTTAATACCATCCTGGAAAAGCGAACGTGGTAGCTGAGTAGAAGATCATATTCAGGAACGAGTGCGATGATGTCAAGTATACGTATAGATCTAACTTTAATAGAAAAAGTTAAGGTTGCTCAAGCTACCGACCCAGAGCTGATGTGTATGAAGAAGAAAGTACAAGAAGGTGTTATTCCGGAAGCGAGAATCGATGAAGAAGGAATACTTCGAGTCCACTCCAGACTCTGTGTTCCTAACGACTCTGATTTGAAGTACAAGATTATGATGGAGGCACACAATACACCATTTGCAATCAATCCTGGAAGTACTAAAATGTATCGTGATCTTCGACATACATTTTGGTGGAACAATATGAAGGAGAGAGATTGTAAAGTTTATCTCGATGTGTTTAACTTGTCAACGTGTAAAGGCGGAGCATCTAGTACCTAAGGGTCCGTTGCAACCACTTGAGATTCCAAAATGGAAGTGGGAACACATTACCATGGATTTCATTACGGGTCTTCCTATGGTTTCTCAAGGCATCAATGCTATTTGGGTTATTGTTGATAGATTAACCAAGTCTCGCTTATTTTCTTGCCGATACGGAGACTTATTCCTTGAACGTCTTGCTCATATGTACATAGATGAGATTGTGAGATTGCATGGCATGCCAGTATCCATAGTTTCGGATCGTGACCCAAGATTCACTTCAAGATTTTGGGTTAGCTTGCAAAAAGCTATGGGCATGAATTTATGATTCAGTTCGGCATACCATCCTCAAACGGACGGACAATCAGAGAGGACTATTCAAACTCTTAAAGATCTATTAAGACTATGTGTCCTAGACTTCAAAAGGAGTTGGGATAAGTATTTATCATTGGTGGAATTCTCCTACAACAACAGTTATCAGGCAAGCATTGGTGTGGCCCCATTTGAAGCATTATATGGACGAAAGTGTCGCTCTCCAGTATGTTGGGACGAGGTGGGTGAAGCAACATTGTTGGGACCCGAGTTGGTACGTATGACTACGGAAAAGATCCAAATAATTCGATAACGATATAAACGGCACAAGATCGACAAAAGAGTTATGCGATCTTCATCGAAAGGACGTAGAATTTAGTATTGGGGATCATGTATCGTCATGCGTGTTGCCCCATGGAAGGAGTTACAAGATTCGGGAAGAGAGGAAAACTCAATCCATGATTTATTGATCCATTTCAAATTCTTGGCCGAGTAGGTAATGTAGCCTATAGACTCGCGTTACCTCTCCGAGTATGTCTCGTGTTCATAATGTGTTTCACATATCTCGTATTTCAGTAAATATGTGAAAGACCCGAACCACGTTATTGAGTTAGAACCGGACGAGATAGCCAAGACTTAACGTATGAGGAGGTACTGTCAAGATCTTGGATAGGAAGGAGCATGTCCTACGTACAAAGGTCATACCACAAGTTAAAGTTTTGTGGAGGAATCATGCTATAGAGGAAATGACCAGGGGAATTAGAAACGGAAATGAAAGCGAGGTATCCTCATCTTTTCGAAACATCAGGTACGTACGTCAATTTCGAGGACGAAATTTCATAAGAAGGGGAGGTTGTAAGACCCCAAATAATTAATAAATGAAATTTATTTTCCTCTATTATTTCTTTTAATTAGTAAGGGTTGATTTGATTAATGTGGTTAGTTATGGGTAAAATGCGCAAATATTTTAAATAAGCAGGTGGTTATAAAATATTTATTTTTGTCGTGGAATATTCGTTTGGTCGTGGAATATTCTTACTGCTTCAGAATAATATTCGTATTTGACCAGCGACGACCTTGTGTGGGCCCCATAACGAAAGCAATTGGATGAAGAAAATGACAAATATAAGTTGTTTAAAAATAACGACATAGTTATTCTGAATTAATCTTGTTGGAATACCCTATTGGTTAAAACACGATGTCTACGCGTTGTTGCACAAGAAGATACTCAGATTGCACCAATTATTGAAGGCACTACTCAATAATGGTTACGATAATTATTGCTTAGTATTTTATTTTATTGATTCAATAATTGCTGCGTTGATATTTTATATTGCTGTTGTTTCAATAATTGTCATTACATAGTATTTTCCATTATCGGAGCAATAATTCATATTATCTGAATAATATTATTAGATAACATTATTGATAATGTCTAGAAAGTTCTGTCTAAGGAGAGGTTTGGTCATCTAATTGCGCGCCAGTAAGGAGAGATCCTTATTGGAAAGCCCCCTCTATCCTGGGAACTGCATGGTTGTCAATAATGTGATTCTGTAATATTATTTATGAATAATTAATTATTGATTTATATGATGAGGAAAATATTGATTTTATGAGGATATAGATGGAGAAAATTTTTAATGTGACAATTGTTGAAAATTAATATTTTATCTTTTTCTGATAAAATAATTCATTTAAATATATTATTAGTAATATATTAACGATGATATTTTTACAATGAATGTGGGATATATGAGTATATGAGGAGGAAGAGTATTTTTGTGGCATTAAATGTTTAACACATGTTTTGTGTGTTGGTGGACACAATTATTTAATCGAAATTTGATTATAAATTTAAAAATCGCTTGGTTTGTGGATTTCGGTCAATTTTTGTTTGGAATTTGGAAAACGTTCTTCCTGTAAAGTTGTAGAGAATTGAATTTCCTATAAAAATTCCCGAGATTTGAATTTTCTGATAAAACCGCTATTTATTATGAATTATTGAAGTTCCAAAGTTCCGAAATAATTAATTTTTGGGAGTTTTAGTTAATTATTTTGAGAAAAACGTTTTTTGCAACTAAGTTGGCCTCACATGTGATTCAAATGGGCTGAGATCAGTTGTCTAAGGTGGGCTAAGGAAAATGTGAAAAATATATTAATATTATATTCAATTTTCTACTTTGGTGTTCTAAGCATTTTCTTATAAATAGGGTGCTTAGGTTAGAATTGAAAATCACACCAGAAACTGAAGTTTCTCTCTATTTCTCTCTCGATATATTGAGCGTATTCTTGTGAGTATACTTTGAGTGTTGTTATACGGTGCAAGTTCCTTCATACTTATCCGCTTTTTCAATCGGCAAGCACCATCTTTGTGAGGTAAGGGATATTATTATTAAAATGATATTATTTCTTTCAATATCATTATGCCGAAGTATTGATCTGGACTTTTAATCAAATTTGGAACTTTTTGTGCCGGAGTTACTATTCACGTATACGGCACTATTCACGTATACGACACTATTCATGAATACGACACTATTCACAGAAAAATAAAATTTTTCCTTTTCGTCCAAAATATCTATTGTGGATACTAGCTTTGATTGTATCCATGTTTTGATCATTCTTGAATTTTACACCACTATGATTATTTATGAGGTATTTTTGGACATGAAATAGCTGAAATACGAATCCTTAATACTTGTTCTTTTGTTTCACTGGATTCGTTTTCTTTAAAATATTTTTCATCATCCTCAGTCCTAAATGATGATATTACTGAATATCTTTGGCCTGTAGTGCAAAGATGAATGATTTCTTGATGAATATCTTTGGGTCGTAGTGCAAAGATGAACAGGTGTTTAGATGAACATGACCGACTGATGAATATCTTTGGCCGGTAGTGCAAAGATGAATATTTGATTCAAGATGAATATTGATTGATGTTACAGGGATAAAATAATGATGATGGACTGTTAAATTCATAGATATTAGTAGATTTCATCCTCTACGTAACTCTTCTATGAATTAATATTTTCCGCTGCGAATATTGCTCTAAAACTTGTTGTTTAATGTATTCTCTCAGATTTTTTTCCTTGTTGAAGACTAACGATAATTTGTTGTATATTATCTTAGTCATAATATTCTTTACTGGGCTAGTTGAGCTCACCCTTTTCCTTTTTGTTCCATTTTTCTTCTCAGGAGGCGAGAATATAAATGCAGTACTAGTCGGGTATGGAATGAAGGTTCTAGAGAGAGTTGTTTAGTAGTCCTCACCATTTTGTAAAATAATGTATCAATAAATGTGATGAGGATTTATTTGGGTATAGATATTGTCTAGAAGATAATATTTGTATTCAAACTCACGCTTTCTTGTTGTAATAATAAAGTTGTAGTTGTTTCTGTACCATGTATTGACAACTCGGAATGGGTGATGTATACCTATTTTGGGGGCGTCACATAGACAATATCCACACTCAATGGAGTCCTCATTACATTTATTGTCACACTATTTAAAAGAATAGTGAGGACTACTAATGCTATCATCTGAGCCGTCACTCCGTTCCTCGACTCGTCCCAGCTATATTTTCATTTCCTGAAGAGAACAGTGAAAGAAAGGGTGAGCTCAACTAGCCCAGTAAGAAATATTATGACTAAGATAATACAGAATAAATTATCATTAGTCTTCAACAATGTTAAACTGATAAAATACAATAGACATCAAGTTTAATCTATGAATAAATAAGTAATTCATTAGAAGAGTCAAGTAGAGCATGATATCTACTAACTCCTATGATTTAAAATGTTTTCATCAATTTTTATCGCTGAGACTCAGCTTAATAAATAAAACACATCCTCTAATCATCCCTGTACTACGGGCCAAGAATATTCATTAAATCATCAATGGTCATGAGTATACCGAATAATCCCTGGTCATAATCATACCAAAAACTGTCCATCAATGCACTACAGGCCACTGAGAATTTTTACCACATCATTCATCACATTACGGTTCTGATTACACCGAATAATCCCTGGTCATAATCACACCAAGTCCATCTATGCACGTAAGCCAAAGATGACTTTCATCACAATATAAGTATGAGAATGATGGCAATGATATAAGCATTAATCAAATGAAAACAAAGATAAATATTAAAGACTTTAAATTTATCCAAATATTATCAATCACTTAATAAACTCATAATCTAATATTATTAATATTATAACAATATTTTAATCACTTTTTAAACTTATAAACAATTTATTTCAATTATTTATACTTTACCAAATAATGCATTTAATCATTCAAAAATGCCATACTCATACTTATCAAAAAAATCTGCATATACCCTATATAGGATTCCCAAGCCATAAAATCCTATTTCCCACTTTTGTTACTTCACATAACATATTTAACTCATTTACTCATAACTAGATTATTTTCATGAAAAATACCAAATCAGTCCCAAAAATATTTCTTTTCTGGGATTTAGCAGAATATAGTCCTATATTGAACATATATTTTTCTCGAAATTTTTAAAAATCATTTACTATTTTTCAAAAATCAATTTCTAATTAATTCCTTAAGAAATTAGCTACCATAAGTTTAACTCCAAAAATTCCCAAATCTTGGTAGGATCTTACACATGTTAACGTGAGCTTCTAGTTTAAATTTCATCATCATCGGAGTTATAAAACTCCGGTTATAGCGTTTTTCGTCGAAAAAACCTAAATATTGAAATAGTCATAACTTGCTCATTTTAAGTTGGAATGAGCTCATTTTTGGATAGGAGGTACTTTATACCATATATTTCCATGTCCCAAAAGGCCGGAATTTTCTCACAAATTAAGTAATGAAAAATGCCTTTTTAAATTTCAAGCAAGAGCTATTTAGTACTTTGCGCTTTTGACTCCTTTGCTAAAATCATTCCACACGAAAATCTACAACACCTTTTCCAGTCATTCCACTTGGATAAGTTAGAAAACTTATAGATCCAACTCTAGAACTTGACCACACTCAAAAATTCAAAATATAATAGGAGATATGGTCAATTGAATTTCATGTTCCATTTTCACCAAAATCTGATTTTTAACTCTTTGTGATTTCTAAGAACTTTTATGTTTTCACATAATAACCAACATACTCATCATAACACTTACTAATACTACATATACCCATGATTTTCATCAGTCCAATGCTTTTATTATGACTTTCTAGAATTTTTGAGGGTCAGAAAAATTACAAAACTGCAAATGGATTTTAAACCGCCATGCAGTAATCCACGTAGATAGATCATTTATATAATTTAACATGGAATGAATATAAAGGATCATTCACCATGCATGTGGTAATCCACATAGACTGTTATTCCAATGTAATAATAAAGAATGGAATAATGTAAGATTCACCATGCGTGCGATAGACTCGCATGAATGAATGTGTTATTCCCAATAGAATAATAAAGAATGGAACCAGTCACGCCAAAACTCACGTATGTGATATTCCGACGTAATAATAAAGAATCGGAACCAGTGTCGCAAAATTACACTCGATGTGATATTCCAACAAAATAATAAAGAATGGAATAACAACGTAAATCACCATGCATGCGATAGATCGCGATATACAAAGTTATTCCAATGTAATAATAATTAATGGAACTAGGTCAAAGCGTAAGACGACCAAGCAAGATATTCCAACAGAATGATAAAGAATGGAATAACATAAGAATTTCACCATGTATGCGGTACTTCGCATAGACAGGTTATTCCAACATAATGATAAAGAATGGAATAACAGAAGTTCTCTTCATGAATACGAAAGAATAATACCCCTTACCTTAGAAGAAAACTGGATACTGGAATAGTGAGGTAGCAGACTTCTCTTCTTCTTTCTCTCTATAGATTTTCTCTCTATAGCTTCTCTCTATAATTTCTCTCTATAATTTTTCTCTCTAGAGTTTCAGTGAATTTGTAAGAAATGATGAAGGAATGAGCTTCTATTTATAGAAGAATGGACTGAATAGTAACTAAATCATGAACGATCCAGATTGATTTACTTTTAAACGGACGATCCAGATTGGTTTACTAATAAAACAAAATCTTTTAAATAAAATAAATATATTCTATTTATAATCTAATAAAACGAATAACTTTATAAAAGTATTCTGTTTTATATAAAAAGATTTTTACTATGCAAACACTATGCAGGCACTATGCAAACACTATGCATAATAAAATATATTATATTCTAATTATTGTCTAATAAAACAAATAACTTTATAAAAGTATTCTGTTTTATATAAAAAAATTTTGGTATGCAAAATACTATGCATAATAAAATATATTATATTCTAATTATTATCTAATAAAACAAATAACTTTATAAAAGTATTCTGTTTTATATTAAAAGCTTTTTTGTTTTATTATATTAATAATACTAATAAAACAAAACTTCATCATCATTATTATAATTCACACTATTAATCGACCAAGTCGTTCCCAGGAAAGAGGGGGCTATCCAATAAGGATTTCTCCCTATTGGCGCGCAATTAGGTGACTAAACCTCTCCTTGGTAGAAATTCTAGACATCATTAATATTGCAAATAATAATATTAATAACTCTGTCATCTCAATTATAAAATATCGACAAAAATTGAATCAATTAACGTGAGATACTATGCAACAATTACTGAAGCAATAATTAAACAAAACTGAGTGACTTCTCATGTAAATATCAATAATCAATATCGTGTGCTACTATGCAACCACGCGTATTACTGTACTTTTACTACCGAGTAGTTCAACAGTATTAATGGTAAAACTTCCGCCGTTATTTTCATAAAAATAATTTTTTCATTTTTCTCAATCCGATATTAATTTTGTTGTGGAGTCCACCAATGATTGTGCCGTCGTACGAATATTCCCTGATAAAATGAATATTCCCCCATCAATTGAATATTATATAACAACTTGCATACTTTGAAAAATTTATAAATACTACCCACAACTATAACATTATCTCAATTTCACACCATAATATTCAAAAAAATATTTCGAGAAAATTAAATCTTTATTCGTAAAATTTAGGATTTTATAATTTCCCCCTCAAAATTTACGTAAGTACCTTGTATACCGAAGAGATGAGGATACCTTGACTTCATTTCAGATTCTAACTCTTGAGGTATAACCTTTGAGTGTTGAATACGATCATTCTTATCAAAGATTTTAACACGTATCTCCTCATACGTTAAATCTTCTACTATCTCGTCTAGTTCTAATTTAATAACGGGGTTCGGATCATCCACATATTTACGTAACATCGATACGTGAAAAACGTTATGAACACGCAACATACTTGGCGGTAAAACGAGTCTATAGGCCACAGTTCCTACTCAATAGAGGATTTCAAATGGGCCAATAAAATCGAGGGTTGAGATTTCCACTATTCATTAACTCTTGCTTCTAGAATAACGCCCTCTTGAACCTTCTTTTTCGTGTTCATCAGCTCTGGGTCTGTAGCTTGAGCGGCCTTTTGAAAGTAGTATGCACACAAGCCAATCATGTTTGATGATAAAGCATATACTTTGTAACAATCTTATTCATTTATTAATAAAAAGTATTAATTTATTAAAGGCTTTTAATTATCTACATGATGCTGTTTTATAATATGTGATAAACCCATAGTTTTAAGCAATGCTTTTAGAATAATGATGATGATCATTCTAATGAGATCTAAATTCTTAGAAAGCTTAAAACTAAAATAGTTCCCAATCATTGGATTACTAAATTGGGGATTAGTGAATCCGGATAGATTGGTACATACGCTGTTTGCTCATTGATGAGGATGATTGATCTCATGATCATTTGTGTGGAGACACTAAAGCAAGTATGTAGGTGCTTATTAGAGAATAAGTTCACTCGAACGTGGCTCGCTAAGGAATACCTAATGGAGTTTTATTTGCTTCGTCAATAGAAATTCTCAGTGATAGTAGTACAAGTAATCCTTGACTTGAGATCATCATAGTATCTTGTGTATGATGAGTTATACTTTGACTTATTCCTTAAGACCCTTAGGGTATATCAAAGGGTATGCTTGGGTATAATAAGTTGTATATGGAGATAATGTATGATCAATAAAGAATCTACCACTTCTAATAAAAGAAGAGAAATGTCCTATGTGATTCGATAAATGACAACCCAAGTAGTCCTTGGTTGAAGGCGTAATGAAATTAGAAAGGAGTTTCTAATTTGCATTATTTGAGTTGTGCATTTAAGGATCGAAATACATATAATTAAATAAAATAAGACTTGACAAAGAATTCCATGCCTTATATTTAATTGGGACATCAGTATGGTGGAAGGATTGAATTGTACAGTAACTATTTACTCAAAGGTTCTTTAATGATTAATGTTGAAATCTATATTATCCGGAAAGTCGCCGATCGCTAGGAGGCTTATCCTCTATTGTAGAATAAATATTATTTAAATAAATTAATTGTTTAATTTATTTATTTAAATAAGATTAGAATTGTTCTAATTGATTTATTCACAACCTGTTTAATATGGAGAACCTAAAGGGTCACACCATAAAAGGAAGAATAATTATTTAAGAAGTTAATGGCATAATCGTAATAATATGTTATGTATATTTAATTTAATCTATGGTGATAGAATAATTTAAATAGCTTAATATTTATTATTTAATATTTTAGAAATATTAAATATAAATTAATAAGAGGAGTCTTATTAATATTATTACAATTATTATTATTTTAATTTCTAAAAGAGTTTAGGAATTAATTTAATATAAGTACTCTCATTTATTCCTAATTGGATTAGGAAGGAAAATTAGTTAAAGGAGTTTAATTAATTATCCCTAATAAGATTAGGGAGCTTAATTAATTAAAAGAAATTAATTAATTAAAACCCAATTCCTTAATTGTTATGGTGGGTTGCCCACATCTATAAATAAGAGGAGTCTTATTATGGGTGATATGGGTTGTTGACTTTTACAACGTAATAATTCCAAGTTGTTGGAGTATGCCTTTTCTATGTAGATAGAAAACTAGGGTTAGCCATAACACCCATCTTCTTGAATTTTATTCTTCCTTGGTGGATCACCTCTAGAGGCCAAACACATGGGTGGCTAACGCTGATCAAAGGAAGAAACCAAACCCGTGGATTCAAGATTGAACGCGAAAAGGATTTGGAGGTGAACTTGTACTGAGAAGCTCGATCTTCAAGGGTATGATTTTATTCTTTATCTTTTCGCTTAATTAATAATTGTGCATAAAGGGTGATCCGTATATATGGTTTGTAAATTTTTAAACTCTCGATTTTACACGCTCCGCATTATTTTTGCAATTTGATTGCGTTATGAATATTACAAACTAACAGCCGCATCGAGCCAAACCTTTATGCGAATTATTAATTGTTCAGATTTGATATTATATTGATATATGTTTTGAACAATTTAATTGGGCATAATTTTATTGTATAAAATTTAATAATAAAAAAAAAAAAAAATTAAAACGCGTGGTCACGGCTTTTCATGTTAACAATTTCACTTTAATTACCCGTTGTTTTTCCATGCATGGCAAGCCTATTAAATGTGAAGGAGAACATACGCACAGACATTACGTAATTTTTTTTTAACAAATAACATTGCCTCAAATCATAATAAAGACCTTAAAAAAAAAAAAAAAATAGCAGGATTTTTTGTTGAAAAAGTTACTGCATCGGATATATTTTAACCATGCCGCTACCTCATTTATTTTAACAGATTCTATAAAGTTTTTTTTTTTTTTTAAATGAATCACTTGATTATGTAATATATATATATATATATATATATATATATATATATTTAATATATATATATGGATATTATATGTATATATATATAATAGTTATATATATTATTCTTAATTATTATATAATTAAAATAAAAGTTTATTTTAATTTTAAAATAAAAGGTTTATTTTAATATTAAAATATAAAGTTTTATTTTAATTTTAATAATTTTATAATTAAAATAAAAGGTTTATTTTAATCTTAAAATAAAAGGTTTATTTTAATATTAAAATAAAAGATTTATTTTAATTTTAAAATTAAATTTCATGCTAACTAATTAGAGTTGGAATTGGATTCCATGCTAACTAATTAGAGTTGAAATTAGATTGCCTAATTTCCTTAAATAAAGGAGTTTATTTAGATATGAAAATAGATTTCATATTATTCAAAATAAAAGAGTTTATTTGTGAATAGGAAAGAGAATCCTAATTTCCTTAAATAAAGGAGTTTATTTAGATATGAAATAGGATTTCATATTATTTAAAATAAAGGAGTTTATTTATGAATAGGAAAGAATATCCGTGTTTCCTTTAATAAAAAGATTTTTTTACATGGAATCGATTCCATAATTAATTAAAATAAAAGAGTTTATTTTAATTAAATAATTTTTTTACATGGAATTGGATTCCATAATTAATTAAAATAAAGGAGTTTATTTTGATTAAAGATTTTGATTAAAATAAAATAGTTTATTTTATTCAAAATAGGATAAATTAAAATAAAATAGTTTTATTTTGATTTAAATTTGATTTAAATAAAGGAGTTTATTTTTATTCAAAAATAGATTTTATACTAACTAAATTTGCCCATTAAATGATATCAATATATATATTAAATGTTTATTATTCATAAGATGAATGTTATTTATCGATGCATACATGGTGATGTGTATGATAATAAATGGGATTGATTATGGACTATCGACCAACGCGATTGATTTTATTTTAGTTGGATGCACGAATGTATGGATTTTATTAAATGGGGTCTGCAGATTGCCTTCTCTAATTTTTCTTAATGTAAATTCTATCTCTCTCCTATGTACTTCCCCTTGACTGCTGATCAAGGTTTCTATTTATTTTAAAATAGTTTTGTAATAGGAATAGTTAGAATTAATTTTAGAAAATTAGAGATCAAAGGAGCAAGGAGCGCGTGAAGACCCGTTTGTTATGGAGCCCGGGTTTAAATGTAATAGTTATATTTAAATATTATTTCTTGCACCCCTAGGGTTTGACCTTTTGGTTCACTTGGTGGCTCTAGTGAACCAAACTAGAATAAAAGTCCATAATCAATCCGTGGTAGAATATAGTATTCTATATGTGCATGTATACTATATATATATATATTTATGCAAACATGCTTCGATGTTCATTAATATGACGCATATTTTATATATATATGTGCATGCTACGCTAAACAAGATGAGACAAATTAATAACAAACCCTCAATTTTTATATTAAGTCCTAAAGTTCAAAGATATTTGGAATATCGAACGTCGCTTTCTAAAGATGATAAAATTAATAGAGTATTAAATATTTAATATGAGTTTGTTGTGTCACCACAAGGCAAGTATTAAGTATTTAAGATGTTAATTTATCACATTTGATGCTTATAAAGAAAATTGAACAATATTGTTTTGTCAGGTCACCACAAGGATGATATTTTTCTTTTTTGATATATGGAGTGCTAGGTTGGACTTAACTTGGATAATTTTGATTCTGGATGTGCCACCACTGATCAAAATAATCTAAGAGGCAAAATAAAAGGAGTTGCATAGTTGATGTAATTGACAAAAGTTGTCTACCTATTTATTTATATATAGTTTGTTGTGTCACCACAAGGCTATATACATTTGAAATGGGATCCTTATTCTCACTAGCAAATCTTTAAATAGATTTTATTCAACTATATAAGTGAGGTAATATAGTTTGAAGAAAATAGTGGGAGATACCAAATTAAAACAAGACCTAAATTATTTTGGTAATTAATAAAAGAATGTATGTTAAAATGTTGTTAATTATAAATTCATTTACGAAATTTTACAATGTCTAAAATTACTATCATCATGGGCATATTAGATGCTAAATTAACTGCACCTAATTAAACGGATTGGTTAAGGAATTTGAGAATAGTTCTCATAGTCGAAAAGCTATCTTATGTCCTTAATACGCCTATCCTCGCAATGGTTGCGCATAATGCCTTTGAGGAAGAGATTGCTACTTTTAGAAAGTGGCAAGATGATGCACGATTGGCTCAATGCATCATGCTCGCATCCACGAGTAACAAGCTTCAACACACCGAAACTATGGATACTCCTACTATATTCCCGCACATCAAGTAGTTGATGGTGAGGAAAGTAGGACCGATAGATATCGACATATCTAAGGAGCTCTTCCGATCTAGAATGGCCAATGGCACTACAAAGATGAGATAAAAGTCCTTAACATTATCAATTTGATTGATCAATTAGGACAACGAGTTTTGTCATGGATGGAGAGTTGAGCCAAGATTTGATCTTGCACTCACTCCCGAACTCCTTTCACAATTGTTGTAAATTTTCATATGAATAAGCTAGATATCGCTTTTTGCGATTTGCTTAACATGTTGAAAAATGATAAGAGTCACTTTCCAACCAAGAAAGACCATGTTTTACTGGTAGGGGCCAAAGGATCTTCCAAAAGAAGAACGATTCAAAGAAGGTAAATAGAAAAGCGTAAACAAAGGATAATAAGAACAAAATCGATACGGATAGCAAAGGAGTTTGCTACCACCGCAATAAGCCCGACACCGGAAAGAAATCTGCGAGAAGCATCTTACGAGGCTAACCAAAGAAGCTTAGTGAAGTTTCAATACGCTTTTTGTTCATGATTGAAATAAATTTTCTTTTAAGTCAAGGTTCTACTTGGGTATTGATACCGACTTTGGTTATCATAAATATAGATTTATGAAGGGACCAAGGAGAAGTAGAAAGTTAAACAAAGATAAGTAATCCTATGTGTGGAAAATGAAGCAAAGGTTGCTGCATTAGCTATAGAAACTTATAGTTTAGCACTGCCTACGGGCAAATCTATTAAGTCAATAAGTTGTTATTGTATTCCAGCCTTTGTTAAAATATTATTTCTATTTTATTGTTGACAATAAAATTTTTGGTATTATAATTAAGAACAATTGTTGTTCTATTTATAATAATAATGTTTTGTATAGAACCGGAATATTACTTAATGGATTTTGTATACTGACTTACATGAAAATAATTTTGCATATCGAACAAATTAGTATAAGAAAAGGAGATGATCATTCAAAGAGTTGAATGTGTGTATTTGTTTGAATACAAAATGTGAATTATTTGAAAGGTTCAAAGAATTCGTAAGTGAAACAAATTGGCAAAGTATTAAGATTCTTTGATTAGATCAAGGAATAAATACTTGTGCAATAAGTTTCTAGATCATCTCAAATGGTTTTCATAATGGACGCCTCTCGATACATAATAATTGATTGATGTATCCGAAAGGAAAATTGCACCTTGTTGACATGATGCGGTCCATAATGATTTTACCGACATTCCAAAGATCCTCTCAGGTCATGTCCTAGAAATGGTCAGATATCTACGAAAATGGTAACCTCAAAATCCATTTCAAGACTCCATAAAAGTTATGGATAGGGGAGGATTCCTAATCTTAAGTATGTTAAGATAAGGGGTTGTCCAACTTATGTGAAAAGGTTTCAAAGGATAAGCTTGGGACAAGATTTGACAAGTCTTGATTTGTGGGACATCCTAAAATAAGTTTAGGTATATCGCTCTATAATCCTACATAGAAAAAGGTGTTTATTATGAAACACACTACCTTCTAAGATAAAGGTGTTTATCATTAAAAGGGGCTAGTGGGAGGATAATAGATCTTGAAAAGTTCAAGAACCACAAAACACTATAAGTCAAATAAGAGGAACTCAGAGATAGATCTATTGTACCACAACCGAATCAGAAATGCGAATAGTACCAAGATACCTAGAGGGTATGGATTCATCATAGATGATGATGATGAGGTACGCATCATAAAAGATGATGATCCAGAGTTACATATGATGAGGTAAGAGTTCTAGTGTGTACAAAAGGGTCAGTGGGAGCGTCGTGACATTCCTAATATTATATGTTGATATACTACGGATGAGGAATAACATACCAATGCTACAATCAGTAAAGATAAAGTTGTCTAAACATTCCTCCATGAATGATTTGGAAGAGTATCTTAATTGGGGATATAAATCTATATAGATAGATTTAAAAGGATGCTCAACTTAACCCAAGGAACGATATTCATTTGATGCTAAAGTCGCTTAGCATGGCAAACTCCAAGAGATGTCTCATGTTGATGAGCCATGGAGTGTATCTCTTTAATAGTCCCCATAGACTCCAAAGAGAGAGATCGTGATGAAATGACAATCATGTATGCAATGAAATATACTGAGACCCGATGTCGATCGGTCATATTCGAGAAGATCACCGTAAGGCAAAGAAAATATCTTAAAGTTCTTAACCCAAGCACTAAGGATGTGAGCAAACATGGTGGGTCTTAATTAAAACTAGAGGGCTTAATGCACTCAAGTTTTTCGCATGCACCAAGATTTACGTAAAAATCCACTTTAAGGTAAAGCGTTATCTCAACAAAGGCGATACGTTGAATTGAAAGGTTCCAAACAAAGAAAGAGTTCTTTGGTTTAGTAATAAAGACAAAGTATATAGCTATAAATGAAGTCGCAAGTTGATTGTTTGGATTAAAAGTTTATTACGTAACTAGAATAGTTCCCAAGTCTCATCTTGATCTAAACATGTGTTGTGGCACTTTCATTTGATTATTAGAATCATTGAAAGATGGGAAATCACTATAGAGATAGTGGACTCTCATGAACAACATTACATATCCATTAACTAAAGCTTATCCAATGCCAGGATAATCGCCACTTAGAGAAGAAGAGTATGAGATACCATGACGATTGGCTTTAGTGCAAAGCAAGTGGAGATTGAAAGTAGTATGCACACAAGCCAATCATGTTTGATGATAAAGCATATACTTTGTAACAATCTTATTCATTTATTAATAAAAGTATTAATTTATTAAAGGCTTTTTAATTATCTACATGATGTTTGTTTTATAATATGTAATAAACCCATAGTTTTAAGCAATGCTTTTAGAATAATGATGATGATCATTCTAATGAGATCTAAATTCTTAGAAAGCTTAAAACTAAAATAGTTCCCAATCATTGGATTACTAAATTGGGGATTAGTGAATCCGGATAGATTGGTACATACGTTGCTTGCTCATTGATGAGGATGATTGATCTCACGATCATTTGTGTGGAGACACTAAAGCAAGTATGTAGGTGCTTATTAGAGAATAAGTTCAATCGAACGTGGCTCGCTAAGGAATACCTAATGGAGTTTTATTTACCGTCAATAGGAATTCTGTAGTGATAGTAGTACAAGTAATCCTTGACTTGAGATCATCTTAGTATCTCGTGTATGATGAGTTATACTTTGACTTATTCCTTAAGACCCTTGTAGGTATATCAAAGGGTATGCTTGGGTATAATAAGTTGTACATGGAGATAATGTATGATCAATAAAGAATCTACCACTTCTAATAAAAGAAGAGAAATGTCCTATGTGATTCGATAAATGACAACCCAAAGAGTCCTCGGGCAAGGCGTAATGAAATTAGAAAGGAGTTTCTAATTTGCATTATTTGGAGTTGTGGCATTTAAGGATCGAAATACATATAATTAAATAAAATAAGACTTGACAAAGAATTCCATGTCTTATATTTAATTGGGACATCAGATGGTGGAAGGATTGAATTGTACTAGAACTATTTACTCAAAGGTTCTTTAATGATTAGTGTTGAAATCTATATTATCTGGAAAGTCGCTGATCGCTAGGGAGGCTTATCCCTATTGTAGAATAAATATTATTTAAATAAATTAATTGTTTAATTTATTTATTTAAATAAGATTAGAATTGTTCTAATTGATTTATTCACAACCTATTTAATATGGAGAACCTAAAGGGTCACACCATAAAAGGAAGAATAATTATTTAAGAAGTTAATGGCATAATCGTAATAATATGTTATGTATATTTAATTTAATCTATGGTGATAGAATAATTTAAATAGCTTAATATTTATTATTTAATATTTTAGAAATATTAAATATAAATTAATAAGAGGAGTCTTATTAATATTATTACAATTATTATTATTTTAATTTCTAAAGAGTTTAGGAATTAATTTAATATAAGTACTCTCATTTATTCCTAATTGGATTAGGAAGGAAAATTAGTTAAAGGAGTTTAATTAATTATCCCTAATAAGATTAGGGGAGCTTAATTAATTAAAAGAATTAATTAATTAAAACCCAATTCCTTAATTGTTAAGGTGGGTTGCCACACATCTATAAATAAGAGGAGTCTTATTATGGGTGATATGGGTTGTTGACTTTTACAACGTAATAATTCCAAGTTGTTGGGAGTATGCCTTTTCTATAGAGATAGAAAACTAGGGTTAGCCATAACACCCATCTTCTTGAATTTTATTCTTCCTTGGTGGATCACCTCTAGAGGCCAAACACATGGGTGGCTAACGCTGATCAAAGGAAGGAACCAAACCCGGTGGATTCAAGATTGAACGCGAAAGGATTTGGAGGTGAACTTGTACCGAGGAAGCTCGATCTTCAAGGGTATGATTTTATTCTTTATCTTTTCGTTTAATTAATAATTGTGCATAAAGGGTGATCCCGGGTATATGGTTTGTAAATTTTTAAACTCGATTTTACACGCTTAAGCATTATTTTTGCAATTTGATTGCGTTATGAATATTACAAACCTAACACCTTTATCTTTATCAATTAGAGTCGATTCTACTCGTATATTTGATATCACCACGTGGGTCCCTAAAGTCTTGAACTCTATCTTCATCATTTGTAAGTTATACGAAATGGATTTTGTACTAGGGTAAATACAAAATTCGATTTCACGCTTTAGGGGTAGGCTAAGAAGTCTTCAAGAATACGTCAGAAAATTTATTAATAATAGAAATATTATTCAAAACTGTGACTCTCATCCAAGACTTGGATAGTACGTCACATTGATACCTATTAACTTGCCATCGTTATTCACGACGTCCCCTACAGATATTCTGGCTTCGATGTATTCCAAGACTTGGAAGTCACCAGAAAAGGCTCGGGGCTTTTTTACTTATGGCTTGATATGACAGTGATTAACTTTAGTGGTTTGGTTGCTTGAATTTGTATAATAGGTTGGTTAGGAATATGAAAGCTAACAACCTTACGAAAACAATCAATTTTAGCATGATGAGTAGTTAACCAATCAATCCCTAAAATCACATCAAAGGCAAGTATTTTTAAAGAGATAAGATCGATAGGTAACATGAAAGTGTCGATTTGAATCAAACAAGATTTATAAATAGTGGAGGTAACGAAGGTTTCTCCTAACAAAGTTTCATCAGATAAGTCAAAGTTTAACTTCTCCGGAGTCAAATTTAAACGTTGAATGCAAGCAAGAGAGATTACAGAATGTGTAGAACCGGTATCTAATAAGGTATAGACTTAGAAAAAATTTATAATTAACTAACCCGTGTTAACTTTGTTCAGGTTACTTGCTTTTTGAGAAGTCATGAAAAATGCTCTTCCTGAAACCACCGACTTTGTTTTGTCCGTATCCACCTTTGGTGCCAACGTCCCAGCTGGACTTGACTTCACTATATGACAAAATCGAGCTAAATGACCTTCTCTTCTTGAAATTTCCACTTCTATTATCTTGACCATGATTACCACCAAAGTGGTTACCATTCTTGACATGATAATTTCCCCCACGATGGTCATCATTGTTCCGATGGTCGTTGCCACCGGTACGATTATTATCGTGTTATTGGTCGTTACCTTTTGGTTGTGCTAACTCATTATCGCGCTCCAATAACTGAGCCCTATTCACAACATCTGAATATAAACAAAGTTTATGAGAAATGAGGTATTGACGTATATAGGGTTTCAAACCTCTTAGAAACATTCACGTCATTCGCTCCTCATTATCGACCAAATGGGATGCAAACCGAGATAACTCATAAACTTAGCCTCGCATCTTTGCGATACGGTTATATTATTTTGCTCCATTGCTTATCTCAACATTTTCAGATGCCATTTTCATGCATTGTCACAAAACAAGAGTTAATTAACATATCACATATTATTCCTATACTCTGACCAACCAATTAAATACCAAATAAACTTAGGTAGGTCATACTAGCGAAGGAATTCCCCGTCTCTCCCCTCCTAGTTCTTGTCTCACATCTTAGTCAGGGATCATATCCCTAAGCTTTGATACCAACTGTGACGCCCCCAAAATAGGTATACATCACCCATCTTGAGTCGCCAAATACATGGTACAAAAATACAAATACAACTTAATAATACAACTGTCGTGTAAAATACGACAAAACATAAACTGAGAGTTTTAATAAGAATATTGTTATCTAGACAATATCCACACTCAATGGAGTCCTCATTACATTTATTGTCACACTATTTAACATAATAGTGAGGACTACTAATGCTATCATCTGGACCGTCACTCCGTTCCCCGACTAGTCCCAACTATATTCTCATTTCCTGAAGAGAACAGTCAAAGAAAGGTTGAGCTCAACAAGCCCAGTAAGAAATATTATGACTAAGATAATACAGAATAAATTATCATTAGTCTTTAACAATGTTAAACTGATAAAATACAATAGACATCAAGTTTAACTGCAGCGGAATAAGTAATTCATTAGAATAGTCAAGTAGAGCATGATATCTACTAACTCCTATGATTTAAAATATTTTCATCAATTTTTATCACTGAGACTCAGCTTAATAAATAAAACATATCATCTAATCATCACTGTACTACGTGCCAAGGATATTCATTAAATCATCAATGGTCATGACTATACCGAATAATCCCTGGTCATAATCATACCAAAAACTGTCCATCAATGCACTACAGGCCACTGAGGATTTTTACCACATCATTCATCATATTACGATTCTGATTACACCGAATAATCCCTGGTCATAATCACAACAAGTCCTTCTATGCATATAAGCCAAAGATGACTTTCATCACAATATAAGCATGAGAATGATGACAATGATATAAACATTAATCAAACGAAAATAATGATAAATATTAAAGACTTTAAATTTATCCAAATATTATCAATCACTTAATAAACTCATAATCTAATATTATTAATATTATAATAATATTTTAATCACTTTTTAAACTTATAAACAATTTATTTCAATTATTTATACTTTACTAAATAATGCATTTAATCATTCAAAAATGCCATACTCATAAGATTTCATCACTAATGATCAAATCCCTTATCAAAAAAATCTGCATATACCCTATATAGGATCCCCAAGCCATAAAATCATATTTCCCAC
Organism: Panax quinquefolius; assembly: GCA_020205615.1. Lineage (NCBI taxonomy): Eukaryota > Viridiplantae > Streptophyta > Magnoliopsida > Apiales > Araliaceae > Panax > Panax quinquefolius. Next base: position 78,233,759 of record CM035159.1, on the reverse strand, counting down.
TTTTGTTACTTCACATAACATATTTAACTCATTTACTCATAACTATATTATTTTCATGAAAAATACCAAATCAGCCCCAAAAACATTTCTTTTCTGGAATTTAGCAGAATATAGTCCCATATTGAACATATATTTTTCTTGGAATTTTTAAAATTCATTTACTATTTTTCAAAAATTAATTTTTAATTAATTCCTTAAGAAATTAGCTACCACAAGTTTAACTCTAAAAATTCCCAAATCTTGGTAGGATCTTACACATGTTAACGTGAGATTCTAGTTTAAATTTCATGATCATCGGAGTTATAGAACTCCGGTTATAACATTTTTTGTAGGAAAAACCTAAATATTGAAATAGTCATAACTTGCTCATTTTAAGTCGGAATGACCTCATTTTTGGACAGGAGGTACTTTATACTATATATTTCCATGTCCCAAAAGGCCAGAATTTTTCTCACAAATTAAGTAGCCGAAAATGCGCTTTTAAATTTCTGGGCAGTAACTATTTAGTACTTTGCAGTTTTTGACTCTTTTGGTAAAATCAGTCCACACGAAAATCTACAACACCTTTTCCAGTGATTCCACTTGGATAAGTTAGAAAACATATAGATCTAACTCTAAAACTTGACCACACTCAAAAATTCGAAATATAATAGGAGATATGGTTAATTGAATTTCATGTTTCATTTTCACCAAAATCTGATTTTCAACTCTTTGTGATTTCTAAGAACTTTTATGTTTTCACATAATAACCAATATAACTCATCATAACACTTACTAATACTACATATACCCATGATTTTCATCAGTCCAATGCTTTTATTATGACTTTCCAGAATTTTTGAGGGTCAGAAAAATTACGAAACTGCAAATGAATTTTCACCCGCCATACGGTATTCCACGTAGACAGATCATTTATTTAATTTAACAAGGAATGAATATAAAGGATCATTCACCATGCATGTGGTAATCCACACAGACAGGTTATTCCCAATAGAATAATAATGGAATGGAACCGCGTCATGCGATAACGTGAGCGCAGTTATTCGCAATAATAAAGAATATTCTCGACGAAATAATAAAGAATGGAACCGGAACCAAGTCAAAGTAAATTACACCGATGGGATATTCTAATAGAATAATAAAGAATGGAATAATAAAAAAAATCACCATGCATGCGATAGACTGTACAGACAGGTTATTCCAACAGAATAATAATTAATGGAACCAGGTTAGGCGTAATACGCATCGACAAGATATTCCAATAGAATGATAAAGAATAGAATAACAGAAGAATTTCACCATGTATGCGGTACTTCGCATAGACAGGTTATTCCAACATAATGATAAAGAATGGAATAACAGAAGTTCTCTTCATGAATATGAAAGAATAATACCCCTTACCTTAGAAGAAAACTGGATACTGGAATAATGAGGTAGCAGACTTCTCTTCTTCTTTCTCTCTATAGATTTTCTCTCTATAGCTTCTCTCTATAATTTTTCTATATAATTTCTCTCTCTAGAGTTTCAGTGAATTCGTAAGAAATACTTTAGGAATGAGCTTCTATTTATAGAAGAATGGACTGAATAGTTACTAATTCATGAATGGTCCAAATTGATTTACTTTTAAACGGATGGTCCAGATTGGTTTACTAATAAAACAAAATCTTTTAAATAAAATATAATATATTGTATTTATAATCTAATAAAACAAATAATTTTATAAAAGTATTTTGTTTTATATAAAAAGATTTTACTATGTAAACACTATGCAGACACTATGCAAATACTATGCATAATAAAATATATTATATTCTAATTATTGTCTAATAAAATAAATAACTTTATAAAAGTATTCTATTTTATATAAAAATATTTTACTATGCAAAACACTATACATAATAAAATATATTATATTCTAATTATTGTCTAATAAAACGAATAACTTTATAAAAGTATTCTGTTTTATATAAAAAGATTTTTTATTTTATTATATTAATAATACTAATAAAACAAAACTTCATCATCATTATTATAATTCACACTATTAATCAACCAGGTCATTCCCAAGAAAGAGGGGGCTTTTCAATAAGGATTTCTCCCTATTGGCGCGTAATTAGGTGACCAAACCTCTCATTGGCAGAACTTCTAGACATCGTTAATATTACAAATAATAATATTAATAACTTCAACAATAATTATAAAATATCGACAATAATTGAATCAATTAACGTGAGATATTATGCAACAATTACTGAAGCAATAATTGAACAAAACTGAGTGACTTCTCACGTAAACATCAATAATCAATACCGTGTGCTACTATGCAACCACGCGTATTATTGTACTTTTTACTATCGATTAGTTCAACAGTATTAACGGTAAAACTTCCGCCATTATTTTCATAAAAATATTTTTGTCGTTTTTCTCAATCCGACAATAATTCCGCTGTGGGGTCCACCAATGATTGTGCCGTCGTATGAATATTCCCTGATAAAATGAATATTCCCCGACTAATCGAATATTATATAATAACTTGCATACTTTTCAAAATTTATAAATACTACCCACAACTATAACATTATCTCAATTTCAAACCATAATATTCAAAAAAATATTTTGAGAAAATTAAATCTTTATTCGTAAAATTTGAAATTTTACAATCTCCCCTCCTTATGAAATTTCGCCCTTGAAATTTACGTACGTACCTTGTATGCCGAAGAGATGAGGATACCTTGACTTCATTTCAGATTCTAACTCTTGAGGTATAACCTTTGAGTGTTGAATACGATCATTCTTATCAAAGATTTTAACACGTATCTCCTCATACGTTAAATCTTCTACTATCTCGTCTAGTTCTAATTTAATAATGTAGTTCGGGTCATCCACATATTTACGTAACATCGATACATGAAAATCGTTATGAACACGCAATATACTTGGCGATAAAACGAGTCTATAGGCCACAATTCCTACTCGATCGAGGATTTCAAATGGGCCAATAAAATCGAGGGTTGAGATTTCCTCTATTCATCTACTCGTGCTTCTAGAATAACGCCCTCTTGAACCTTCTTTTTCGTGTTCATCAGCTCCGGGTCTGTAGCTTGAGCGGCCTTTATCTTTATCGATTAGAGTCGATTCTACTCGTATATTTGATATCACCACGTGGGTCCCTAGAGTCTTGAACTCTATCTTCATCATTTGTAAGTTATACGAAATGAGTTTTGTACTGGGGTAAATACAAAATTTGATTGCACGCTCTGGGGGTAGGCTAAGAAGTCTTCAAGAATACATTAGAAAATTTATTAATAATAGAAATATCATTCAAAACGTTGACTCTCATCCAAGACTTGAATTGTACGTCACATTGATACCTATCAACTTGCCATCGTTATTCACGATGTCCCCTACGGATATTCTGGCTTTGGTGTATTCCAAGACTTGGAAGTCACCAGCGAAAGGCTCGGGGCTTTTTTACTTATGGCTTGATATGACAGTGATTAACTTTAGTGGTTTGGTTGCTTGAATTCGTATAATAGGTTGGTTAGGAATATGAAAGCTAACAACCTTACGAAAACAATCAATTTTAGCATGATGAGTAGTTAACCAATCAATCCCTAAAATCACATCAAAGGCAAGTATTGTCAAAGAGATAAGATCGACAGGTAACGTGAAAGTGTCGATTTGAATCAAACAAGATTTATAAACAATGGAGGAAACGAAGGTTTCTCCTAACAAAGTTTCAACATATAAGTCAAAGTCTAACTTCTCCGGAGTCAAATTTAAACGTTGAACGCAAGCAAGAGAGATAAAAGAATGGGTAGAACCGGTATCTAATAAGGTATAGACTTCGTAAAAATTTATAATTAACTAACCCTTGCTAACTTCGTTCGGGTTACTAGCTTTTTGAGAAGTCACAAAAAATGCTCTTCTTAAAACCACCGACTTTATTTTGTCCGTATCCGCCTTTGGTGTCATCGTCCCAGCTGGACTTGACTTCACTACACGACAAAATCATGCTAAATGACCTTCTCTTCTTGAAATTTTCACTTCTATTATCTTGGCCATGATTACCACCAAAGTGGTTACCATTCTTGGCATGATAATTTCCCCCACGATGGTCATCATTGTTCCGATGGCCGTTGCCACCGGTACAATTATTATCGTGTTGTTGGTCGTTACCTTTTGGTTATGCTAACTTATTATCGCGCTCCAATAACTGAGCCCTATTCACAACATCTGAATATAAACAAAGTTTATGAGAAATGAGGTATTGACGTATATCGGGTTTCAAACCTCTTAGAAACATTCGCGTCATTCACTCCTCATTATCGACCAAATGGGATGCAAACCGGGATAACTCACGCAAACTTAGCCTCGTACTGTGATACGGTCATATTATTTTGCTCCATTGCTTATCTCAATATTTTCAGATGCCATTTTCAAACACTGTCACAAAATAAGAGTTAATTAACATATCACATATTATTCCTATACTCTGACCAACCAATTAAATACCAAATAAACTTAGGTAGGTCATACTAGCGAAGGAAACAATTGGGAGAATCCAACATCGAGTTCGAAATTACCCTGTGCAGAGCGTTCATCCCCAATTCGATATGGATCGGAGAGTAATGATTCGAATCATGGATCAGGAATGTGACAAAGCAATTAAAAGTGGAATGTACTCTACAGCAAAGTTAAGTCCAACTGGGATGTCCCAGACAAGTCAAAATCGGTAGTTTAAGAGAGAGCGTTTTTCGTAACGAGGAACCTGAACAAAGTTATCACGGGTAAGTTAATCATAAACTCTTGCAAAGTCTATACCTTATTCGATACCGGTTCTACCCACTCTTGTATTTCACCTAGTTGTGTTCAACGTTTGAACTTGGCTATTGAGAAATTAGACTTTGACTTATCTGTTAAAACTCTGTTAGGAGAAACCTTCGTTACATCCACTGTTTATAAATCTTGTTTAATTCAAATAGACACTTTCACGTTACCTGTCGATCTTATCTCTTTGAAAATACTTGCCTTTGATGTGATTTTAGGAATCGATTGGTTAACTACTCATTATGCTAAAATTGATTGTTTTCGTAAGGTTGTTAGCTTTCATATTCCTAACCAACCTGTTATGCGAATTTAAGCAACCAAACCACTAAAGTCAAATCACTATCATATCAAGCCATAAGTAAAGAGTCCCGAGCCTTTATTTGGTGACTTCTTTGTGTGGAATGTACCAAAGCCAAAATATCCGTAGGGGACATCGTGAATAATGGTGGCAAGTTGATAGGTATCAATGTGATGTGCTATCCAAGTCTTGGATGAGAGTCACAGTTTTGAATGATATTTCTATCATTAATAAATTTCCTGACGTATTCTTGAAGACTTCCTAGCCTACCCCTAGAGCGTGAAATCGAATTTTGTGTTGACCCTAGTACAAAACCCATTTCTAAAACCCTTAAATATTTCTTCACCTAGAACGAACGTATTATGCGCCAAAGACGTTGGCTCGAACTGTTGAAGATTATGACCATACCATTCAATACCATCGTGGAAAAGCGAACGTGGTAGTTGACGCGTTGAGTAGAAGATCGTATGCATTTACGAGTGCGAATATACGAACTTACGTGAAGATAACGAATATACGAGTAGAATTGACTTTAATCGATAAAGTTAAAGCCGTACAAGCTACATACTCAGAGCTGATGAATGTGAAAAAGAAGGTTTAAGAGGGCGTTATTCTAGAAGCAAGAATCGGTGAAGAGAGGAAATCTCAACTGTGGCCTATAGACTCGTTTTACCGCTAAATATGTTGCGTGTTCATAACGTTTATCATGTACCGATGTTATGTAAATATGTGGATGACCCAAACCACGTTATTAAAATAGAACTAGACGAGATAACAGAAGATTTAACGTATGAGGAGATACATGTTAAAATCTTAGATAAGAAGGATCGTATTCAACACTCAAAGGTTATACCTCAAGAATTAGAATCTGAACTGAAGTCAAGGTATCCTCATCTCTTTGGCATACCAGGTATGTACGTAAATTTCGAGGGCGAAATTTCATAAGGTGGGGAGATTGTGAGACCCCAAAATTTATGAATAAAGAATTAAATTTCTCAAATTTTTTTTTGAAGATTATGGTGTGGATTTGATATAATATTATAGTTGTGCGTAATATTTATAATTTTTACAAAGTAAGCAAGTGGTTATATAGTATTCGATTGGTCGGGGAATATTCTTTTTGTCGGGGAATATCCGTATATTTCAGACAATCATTAGGGACCCCATAATGTAATTATTGCCTTGATTGAGAAAACGACAAAAATATTTTTATAAAAAATAATGGCGGAAGTTTTACCATTAAAACTGTTGAACTATTCGGTAGTAAAAGTACAGTAATACGCGTGGTTGCATAATAGCACACGGTATTGATTATTGATGCTTACGTGAGAAGTCACTCGCTTTTGTTCAATTATTGCTACAGAATTCTTTGCGTAGTAAGATCACGTTATTTGATTCAATTATTGTCAATATTTTATATATTATTAAATCAATAATTGAGACGACGAAGTATTAATATTATTATTTGCAATATTAACAATGTCTAGAAGTTCTGTCAAGGAGAGGTTTGGTCACCTAATTGCGCGCCAATAGGGAGAAATCCTTATTGGAAAGCCCCTTCTTTCCTGGGAACGACCTGGTCGATTAATATTGTGAATTATAGTAATGATGATAAATGTTGTTAAAAATATTGAGGGAATTGGAGTCACGGAAGTTTTTATATATATATTATATAAATTTTGTTTTATTATTATTATAAATGTAATAAAATAGAAATCTTTTTATATAAAACAAAATACTTTTATAAAGTTATTTGTTTTATTAGATTATAAATAGAATATATTATATTTTATTATGCATAGTGTTTGCATAGTGCATGCATAGTGTTTGCATAGTGCATGCATAGTGTTTGCATAGTAAAATCTTTTTATATAAAACAAAATACTTTTATAAAGTTATTTATTTTATTAGATTATAAATAGAATATATTATATTCTATTATGCGATAGTGTTTGCATAGTACATGCATAGTATTTGCATAGTAAAATCTTTTATATAAATGTAATACCTTTATAAAGTTATTTATTTTATTAGATTATAAATAGAATATATTATATTCTATTATGCATAGTGTTTGCATAGTAAAATCTTTTTATATAAAACAGAATACTTTTATAAAGTTATTTGTTTTATTAGATTTTAAATAATATATATATATATATATTGAATATATTATATTTTATTGCATAGTATCCTTTCCATTCTCCTATAAATAGGATGCTTAGTTAGAATTGAAAATCACACCATAATTCAGAAAATTCTTCTTCTATAATTATGAGCGTATTTCTGTAGAGTTTAAGAAAGCTTTGAGCGTAGAAAATAGTGCAAATTTTCTTCAAGTATATCCCCGCCCTACCCGTCAGAATACTCTTCTTCTTAAGGTAAGAGATATTATTTGTTGTATTCGTAAGGGGTATTATTTCTTTCGTATTCATAAGGAATAGTATTTTTTGTATTCATCCTTTAGTATGTTAATAATAACTGCATCACGCAGATTACGTCTTCGTATGACATGTGAAAATCCATTTGTAGTCTTCTATAATCCTTGAAATTAGTGGAATATCCGTAAGTTTTTGATAAGTGGGTTTTACGCCTACTTATTGGATATCAATTCACGCGAATTATGCCCATCTCAAGTATATTTTAGTATAATTTTAGTTACATTTTATGTTATTTTGCATTGCATGTACTGAGAACTCCTTTGGCGTAAAAGTAGAGGATATGACATAATTTGGTGAGGCTAGATGGCATTAGGCGGATGGATGCATGGCATGAGGATACAGTGGAGCAAGAAGACCAAGCATGGAAGGAATGAGCGAAAGATGACAAAGTAAAGTAGTAATAGCGATAACAACTGCAGAACCCGTAATCGAACCGAATCGTCGATCGCAGAAGTTGCAAGGCTATACAGCCAACACACGTCTTGCCCGCCGCCATAGCCCAAATTTGCCATATTACGAAGATCTTGCGCCAAGGATTACATGAGTGATATTCGTCTTTGAAATGTTTTATTTTAATTTTTAATCTCAAGGGATGTAATTAATTAAAAACAATTTCTGACTGGTGTCAGACGTATCTTTCATTACTTTTGATGTAATTTTTTTATATCGTAACTAGGGTTTACACTTTGGGAGAGATTCCAACGAAGAACAAAGCCTAAACTCCATCTATTCTAATTTTTCTTGGGATTTTCTATCATTGTGGATTACTATTGTTATTTTGCTGGATTTATATGAGGATTTGAACGTTATTATTGGAATATAATCAGCAATTGGGTTTGAACATTTCTACCCTTTCTCTCTTAATTGCTTGCTTATTAACCATGTCTAGCTTTGATCCCATGATGGCTTTTGGTTCAGTCATGAACTAAACTCCATTATGGGATTCTAACGGATTTTAATATGTAGTTTAATTACGTGCTTGATTGCTGGACTGTTTTGCATATCAATAGGAATTTCTATCATGGTTGTTTTGCATGCATGAATGCTTGATCACCATTCGTTTTCAGTACTTGCATGGAATTGACAATAAACATGTGAGTATGGATTGTAATCATGATAGCATACATATATGGGGCTGTTTTGCATGGCTTGTGTATTTCGTGAATTAGATAGACATATACTAATTCACCGTATGAGTTAATATATGGGCTTGTGCTTAAATTCAATATAGTTGGAATTTCACATAGACATATAGTGATTTTGGTTATATTGACGATTACATGGTGTCTATCGCTTGTGGATGTTGTGTAAGTAGGGCATAGTACATTGAAAAATGGCTGTGTCTATATTAGTGTTCTTGGCTACTTTCCTGTGATATGTGAACGTTCTTGCATAATGGTGGTAATTAGATGAAGTATTAAATGAAGTTAGGATTCCATTATTTCTAGATTTGCTTTATCACATTCTTATTCTCATTTTAGTTATTATTTGCATTTAGAACAATTTCACAATTATAATATTTAGTTTAAGCATATAAGAATAATGATTTAATTGATGAATAATAGTTTAAATTAAACAACTTTCTCTATGGGATAATACTCTACTTACTCTGTATTACTTGTTGACACATGTATGCTTGCATGAGTTAGAGCTCTTTTGTTAGAACTGAAAAAGAGGCAACAAGTTTTTGGCGCCGTTGCCGGGGAAAGGCGTTTAAATTTAAATAAGTATCATCAATTTTAAGCTATATTGTATGACTTAGACATATCTAGTCTTATCTCATTTTTGTTTTTGTTTTTTTTGTGATTTCAGGTACTTGTAGATTTTTATGCACACGCGATCATCTAATTTTGAATTAATACCAGCACAGGATAACATTAACGGAAAAGGTTGGAAAACAAGTGTGCAGAGAAATTTACAAGCTCAATTGAAAAGTACTATATTTGACATAACAAAAGAACAAAGAGAGGAGCACAAGGCTCTAAGGGATTATTCCATGCGGAATATAAATGGACTACAGTCGAGCATAGTCAGACCGGTGATAGCAGCGAATACTTTCGAGATAAAACCGGGCACTATTCAGATGGTGCAGAATTTGGTACAGTTTGGGGGTGCTGCTACAGATGATCCGAATGAACACCTGTTGAGTTTTATCGAGATTTGTGATACATTCAGATACAACGGTGTGACGGAGGATGCTATCAGACTTAGGCTATTCCTATTCTCATTGAGGGATAAGGCGAGAAGTTGGCTACATTCTTTGTCGTCAGGGTCATCACTATATCGGAGGAATAAGCACATAAATTCTTAGCTAAGTTTTTCCCAATGGCTAAGACTGCAAAGATGAGGACGGCTATCTCTCAGTTCAAACAACAACAGGGCGAGTCCTTATATGAAGCATGGGAGAGATATAAAGAGATGTTAAGGAAGTGTCCGCATCACGGTATGCCAGACTGGATGGTGATCAACACGTTTTATAATGGATTGGGATGGCAATCAAGACCTATTGTAGATGCAGCTATAAGAGGGGCATTATGGGCGAAGAGCTATGACGAGGCCTATACACAGACTATGGCTGCAAATGATTTTTAGAATCCTACATCTCGGATGCCACAACCCAAGGTTGCAGGTGTGTTGGAGGTAGATGTTATTACGCAATGGTTTCAAGACGGATGGCGACTATGGCAAAGAAAATAGATACACTGGCAGAGAGTAAAGTGAAAACAGTTGCCTTCGTATGTGAGATTTGTGTGGGGTCACACTCAACAGATCAGTGTGCTATCAACTCAGAATCGGTACAATATGTGAGTAATTACAGGAAAGACCTAGGACAGTTCAGAACACATACCACCCCAACAAACGAAATCATCCAAACTTCAGTTGGTCAAATAATCATGGGAATCAGCAGAATCAGTTTCAGCCGAATCAATAATTTCAATCACAGCCATCTCAGCCACATTTTACACCAAAACCACCATTTCCCCTGGGATTCTCTCAACAACAACAACATCATACCCCAGCTGCACCTCAGCAAGAGAAGAAATCATAAGTCGAGGAGATGATGTTGAAATATATGGCAAACACAGAGGTAATGATCAAAAGCCAAGTAGTGGCTATTAATAATTTGGAGACTCAGATGGGGCAAACGGCGAGCATGCTTAACAATAGGCCTCAAGGTTCTTTGCCAAGTAATACAGAGACAAATCCAAGAAGAGACCCGAAGGAGCAATGTCAAGCGATCACATTGAGATCTGGGAAAAATATTGCAGTCTTCGATAGTCGCGCCCACCACATTATGATTACATTATTAGGAGGCATGCTGACCTTGACATGAGACATAAAGCAGGACTAACGAGAAAGAAAATCTAAAAAATTCTGAGATACAACATGAAGAGAAAGATAAAGAAGGGTCAGTTGAGAAGCCTATGAGTTCAGTACCACCAGTTCACCCTCAGGTTCCATATCCACATAGATTAAATAAGCAGAGGGAGGATAAGCAATTCAAAAAATTTTTGGAGGTCTTCAAAAAGCTGTAAATCAATATACCTTTCGCCGAGGCATTGGAACAAATGCCAAGCTATGCAAAGTTCATGAAGGGTATATTATCAAGGAAGAGGAGATTAGACGAATTTGAGACAGTAGCCTTGACAAAGGAATGCAATGCAGTGCTTCAGCAGAAATTACCTCCAAAGCTGAAGGATCCGGAAGCTTCACAATTCCATGCACGATCGGGAATATGAGCTTTAGTAAGTGTTTATGTGATCTTGGGGCAAGTATAAATCTGATGCCCTTGTCAGTATTCAATCAATTGGGATTACCGGATCCAAGGCCAACAAACATTTCTTTATAGTAAGCTGACAGATCCATAACATATCCACGGGGAATTGTTGAAGATATCTTGGTGAAGGTGGACAAGTTTATCTTTCCGGCTGACTTCATCATCTTAGATTATGAGGAGGACAAAAGCCTACCAATCATACTTGGGAGACCATTCTTAGCCACAGGCAGGGCTTTGATAAATGTGCAGAAAGGAGAACTCATGATGCGTGTACATGATCAGGAGGTTATCTTTAACGTCTTCAAGGCAATGAAATTCCCAACAGTTGACGAAGAATGTTTTCGGGTTGATTTGGTGGATCGGGTCTTACATGATGAGGTACAGAATTTGGTGAACCATGAACCGTGGAAGAGTGTAATTGCTGACAATTCAGATTTGGAGGATGAGGAATTCGACGAATTTATGCAATATCTAGACACTACTTGTGAGACCCCAGATTTTATCAATAAAGATTTAAATTTTGTCGAAATAATTTTTAATATTATGGTGTGAATTTGAGATAAATATTATAGTTGTGGGTAGTATTTATAAATTTTGCAAAGTATGCAAGTGGTTATATTATATTCGATTGGTCTGGGAATATTCGGTTTAGTAGGGAATATTCGTATAACTACTCAATCATTGGTGGACCCCATGAATGTAATTATTATCTCGGATTGAGAAAACGACAAAAATATTTTATTGAAATAACGATGAAGTTTTACCGCTGATCTTGTTGAACTACTTTCATTAGTAAAAGTACAAGATGTCGTGTGGTTGCATAGTAGCACACACCTGTATTGATTATCGATGCTTATGCGAGAAGTCACTTCAGTTGATTCCATTATCACGATTAATAATATGAATTATTATAGCGATAATGACGTTTTGTTTTATTCAGTATTATTAACGTAATAAAATGAAACATCTTTTATATAAAATGAATACTTTATTAAAGTTATTTTATAAATAGAATATATTATATTTTATTATGCATAGTGTTGCATAGTGTTTTGCATAGTGTTGCATAGTGTTTGCATAGTAAAATGTTTTTATATAAATAGAATATATTATATTTTATTTAAAAGATTTTGCTTTAAAATATGGACCGTCAGATTAAAGTAAATCAATCTGGACCGCTCATGGATTAATTACTATGCATTCTATTTTCCTATAAATAAAGCTCATTCCTTCATTATTTTCTTACGAATTCACTTTGAAACTCTAGGGAGAGAAATTATAGAGAGAAGCTATAGAGAGAAAATCTATAGAGAGAAAGAAGAAGAGTATTCTCGGTACTTCACTACTTTGATATCCATTGTCTTTTTACTAAGGGGTATTATTTGTTGTGTACTCGTAAGGGATATTATTCGTTTGTATTCATGAAGAGAACCTCATGTTATTCCATTCATTATTATTCTATTGAATAACTTTGTAAAAGTGGCATACCCTATACATAACTTTTCAGTATACGCAGATACCCTATACTTGGTGAAATCCTTATGTTATTCCATTGCTTATTATTCATTGAATAACCTCAGATCATGGCGGTTTACCCTATACTTGGTGACATTCTTCTATTATTCATTGGAACATCCATCATGTGTTTTACAATCGGACCGGTTCCGCTCTTTATTATTCTGTTGAACATCCTATCATGTGTTTTACAGGACCGGTTCCGCTGCTTTTATCATTCTTTGAATATCCTATCATGTGTTTTACACCGGATCCGGTTCCATCTTTATTATTACATTGGAACATCCTGGCGATTGTGTGAATTTCACGACCGTTCCGTTATTATTATTCTCGCTTGGAATAACTCGCTCATGCTAAGCACCGCATGCACGGTGATTTCTTTTGTTATTCCATTCTTTATTACACCCAAATAAGTTAAAACTTTGACTTCTATACTCCATGAAATTAGTAGAATATCCTTGATATTTGTGTTTCATCCAGTATCTTTTCATGGAAATATTCTTCTGATCATTCTTGAATTTTACTCTACAAAACAGTATCTTGTTGACAATTTGGACGTTACTAATTCCTGGATAAAATAATTCTTGAACTTGTTTTATTGAATTATTATGTCATTGTCATCATCCTCATGATATATTATGTTATCTTTGGCTTACGTGCATAGATGAACTTAGTATGATTATGACCAGGGATCATTCGGTATAATCATGGCTTGTTATAAATGATGTGATAAAAGTCCTCAGTGGCCTGTAATGCAGTGATGGATAGTTTTTGGTATGATTATGACCAGGGGTGATTCGGTATAGTCATGACCATTGATAATTTGATGAAAATCCTTGACCGTGGTACAGGGATGATTAGATGTGGTGGTTTATTTATTAAGCTGAGTCTCAGCGATAAAAAAAAAATTGATGAAAACCTTTTAAAACCTAAAAGATAGTAGATTTTATTCTCTACTCGACTCTTTTAATGGATTGCATATTCCACTGCAGCTTAAACCGGTTGTCTATTGTATTTTATCGCTTTAACATTTGTTGAAGGCTAATGATAATTTATTCGCATTATCTTAGTCATAATATTTCTTCTTGGGCTAGTTGAACTCACCTTTCTTTCACCGTTTTCTCTTGAGAAATGAGAACATATTTGAGACGAGTCGAGAACGGAGTAATGGTCCGAGAGGATAGCATTAGTAGTCCTCACTATTACGTGAAATAGTGTGATAATAGTTGTAATAAGGACTCCTTTTGAGTTTGTATAATATCTAGTAGACAATATTTGTATTCAAACTCACAGATTTATGTCGTATTGCACACTGACGATTAGGTTAGTAAGTAAGTTGTATTTGAATTTATGTACCATGTAAGTGGCGACCCAAGATGGGTGGCGTATACCTAATTTTGGGGGCGCCACAAATGCGGTTGGTATTAGAGCTTAGGGATATGATCCTCGGCCGAGATGTGAGATAAGAACTAGGAGGGAGAGACGGGGAATTCCTTCGCTAGTATGACCTACCTAAATTTATTTGGTATTTAATTGGTCACGTAGTATAGGGATAATATGTGATATGTTAATTAACCCTTGTTTTGTGACGGTGTTTGAGAATGGCATCCGAAAATGCTTTGATAAGCAATGAAACACATGAGAGTGTTGATTCAAATTTCAAACAAAAGGTAACGACCAATAATACGATAATAATCATCTTCGGTGGCAACATTTATCGAATAATGATAACCATCGTGGGGAAATTATCATGCTAAAAATGGTAACCACTTGATGGTAATCATGGCAAAGATAATTGAAGTGGAAATTGCAAGAAGAGAAGGTCATTTAGCTCAATTTTGTTGTGCACCAAAGTCAAGACTAGTCGACGGTGGCACCAAAAGGTGGATGTGGACAAAACAAAGTCGTTGGTTTTAGGAAGTGCATTTTTATGACTTCTCAAAAGCGAGTAAACCGAACGGGTTAGCACGGGTTAGTTAATTATAAATTACTGAAGTCTATACCTTATAAGATACCGGGTTCTACCCATTATTTTATCTCTCTTGCTTATGTTCAACATTTAAATTTGACTCCGGAGAAGTTAGACTTTGACTTATTGGTTGAAACTTCGTTAGTAGGAGCCTTCGTTACCGCTACTATTTTTAAATCTTGTTTGATTCAAATAAACACTTTCACGTTACTTGTCGATCTTATCTTTTTGAAAATACTTGCCTTTGATGTGATTTTAGGAATCAATTGGTTAACTACTCATCATGCTTTTAAGAAGGTTGTTAGCTTTTATATTCATAACCAACTCCGTTATACGAATTCAAAGTAACCAAACCCTAAAGTTAATCAACGTTATATCAAGCCATAAGTAAAGAGCCCCGATCCTTTCGTTGTTGACTTCCTCGCGTGGAATGCACCGGCCGGACTTTCTCAGAGCGATGCGGTGATGAAGATGGCAAGTTGATAGATATCATTGTGAGGTGCTATCTGTGTTAAGGGATAGAAGTCACAGCTGATATTAATGTGACGTACTATCCAAGTCTTGGATGAGAGTAATGCTTTTGAATGATATTTCTATCATTAATAAATTTCTTGACGTATTCTTGAAGATTTCCTAGCCTACCCTAGAGCGTGAAATCGAATTTTGTATTGAACTCAGTACAAAAACCCATTTCTTAAACCCTCAAATATTTCTTCAACTAAAAGGATCTGTTTACGAGGATTATGATGAAAGTCATAATAAAAGCATTGGACTAATGAAAATCATGGGTATATGAAGTATTAGTAAGTGTTATGATGAGTTATGTTGGTTATTATGTGAAAACATGAAAGTTTCTTAGAAATCACAAAGAGTTGAAAATCAGATTTTGGTGAAAACGTAACATGAAATTCAATAGACCATATCTCCTATTATATTTTGAATTTTGAATGTGGTCAAGTCCTAGAGTTAGATCTATGAGTTACCTAACTAATCCAAGTGGAATTACTGGAAAAGGTGTTGTAGATTTTTGTGTGGACTGATTTTAGCAAAGGAGTGCAAAGCTGCAAAACCGAAAAAGTTGCTGCCATGATTTTAGACGGGCTGTTTCGCCACTTAAATTATGAGAAAAATTCTGGCCTTTTGGGACATGAAGGTATATGGTATAAAGTACCTCCTGTCCAAAAATGAGCTCATTCTCGACTTAAAATGAGCAAGTTATGACTATTTCAATATTTAGGTTTTTCCAATGAAAAGCTATAACCTGAGTTCTATAACTCAGGTGACCATGAAATTTAAACTAGAAGCTCACGTTAACATGTGTAAGGTCCTGCCAAGATTTGGGAATTTTGAGTTAAACTTGAGGTAGCTAATTTCTTAAGAAATTAATTAGAAATTGATTTTTGAAAAATAGTAAATGAATTTTAAAAATTTCGAGAAAAATATATTTTCATCATGGGACTATATTATGCTAAATCCCAGAAAAGAAATATTTTTGAGACTAATTTGGTATTTTTCATGAAAATAGTTTAATTACTGAACATATGAGTTAAATATGTTATGTGAAGTAACAAAGTGGAAAATAGGATTTTATGGCTAGAGAGAATCCTATATAGAGTATATGCATATTTTTTTTTTGAGGATGTGATAATTGGTGATGATATCTTATGAGTATGGCATTTTGAATGATTAAATGCATTATATGGTAAAGCGTAAACAATTGAGATAAATTGCTTATAAATTTAAGAAGTGATTAAACTATTGTTATAATATTAATGATATTAGATTATGAGATTATTAAGTGATTGATAACATGGGGATATTCTTGAATCTGGATAAATTATATTATAAATGTTTAATATTTATCCTTTATCTCATTTGATTGATTCTTTATATCATTATCCTTATGCTTATATTATGTTGAAAGTCATCTCGTGGCATTCAGAATGCGTAGATGGACTTGGTATGATTATGACCGAGATTGTTCTAGTATAATCATAACTAGTAATTAAAAACACAATTATCTTTGGTAGTAGTGCATGGATAATTTGTGGTCGTCGTGATACTAATGAATACACAATTATCTTTGGTAGTAGTGCATGGATAATTTGTGGTCGTGATACTAATGAATACACAATTATCTCTCGGCCGTAGTGCATGGATAATTTGTGGTCGTGATATTAATGAATACACAATTATCTTTGGTCAGTAGTGCATGGATAATTTGTGGTCGTGATACTAATGAATACACAATTATCTTTGGTAGTAGAAATGGATAATTTGTGGTCGTGATACTAATGAATACACAATTATCTTTGGTAGTAGTGCATGGATAATTTGTGGTCGTGATACTAATGAATACACGATTATCTTTGGCCGTAGTGTTAGGTTTTCGTGAAAATCAGAGTAGCAATCAAATTGCAAAACGTAGCGGAAGCGAGATAAAATCAGATTTTAAAATTTTTCACAAACCAATTACCCGGATCATCCTTTATGCATATTATTAATTAAACGAAGAATAAGAAATTATGAAATCATACCCTTGTAAAACGAGCTTCCTCGTGTACGCAGTTCACCTCCTACTTCTCCATGATCTCCTTGAATCTCCTGGTAGATTCCTTCCTTTGATTAATGTAAGCCACCCAAGTGTATGGCCTCTACAAAGTGATCCACCAAGGAAAAGGAATTTTTCAAGAAGAAGGATTTGGCTCAAACCCTAGTTTTTCCTATCCTGAATAAGAAAAGGGTGTACTCTCCAAATCTTGGAATTACGTATATCTCATATCTAATATAAGACTCTCTTATAAAGATATTATGTAACCCTATTTTAATTAAAATAAGGTATTATTTATTTAATTAAACTCTTTTAATTAAATGGGCTCCCTAATCCTATTAGGGATAATTAGTTAAACTCCTTTAACTAATTTTCTTTCCTAATCCAATTAGGAATAAATGAGAGTACTAATATTAAATTAATTCCTAAACCTTTAGAAATTAAAATAATAATAATTATAATAATATTAATAAGACTCCTCTTATTAATTTATATTTAATATTTCTAAAATATTAAATAATAAATATTAAGCTATTTAATTTATTCTATCACCATAGATTAAATTAAATATACTTAACATATTATTACAATTATGCCATTAACTTCTTAAATAATTATTCTTCCTTTTATGGTGTGTGACCTTTAGGTTCTCCATATTAAACCTAGGTTATTGAATAAATCAATTAGAACAATTCTAATCTCATTTAAATAAATAAATTAAACAAATAATTTATTTAAATAAATAATATTTATTCTACAATAGGATAAGCCTCCCTAGCGATTAACGACTTTCCGGATAATATAGATTTCAACATTAATCATAAAAGAACCTTTGAGTAAATAGTTACCGTGCATAATTCAATCCTTCCACCATACTATGTCCCAATTAAATATAAGACATGGAATTATCACAAGTCTTATTTTATTTAATTATATGTATTTCGATTCCTAAATGAACAACTCCCAATGAATGCAAATTAGAAACTAATTTCTAATTTCATTCCACCTCGCCAAGGATTCCGGGTTGTCATTTATCGAATCACATAGGACATCTCTCCTTTTACTAGAAGTGGTAGATTCTTTATTGATCATTCATTATCTTCATATATAACTTATTACACCCAAGCATACCCTTTGATATACTCTAAGAGTCTTAAGGAATAAGTCAAAGTGTAATTCATTATATATAAGATACTATGATGATCTCAAGTCTAAGGATCATTTCAGACTTTACTATCACTACAGAATTCCTATCGACAATTAAGTAAAACTCCATTAGGTATTCCTTAGCGAGTCACGCTCAAAGAACTTATTCTCTAATAAGCACCTACATACTTGCTTTAGTGTCTCCACACAAAATGATCATGAGACCAATCATCCTCATCCAATGAGCAAGAAAGCGTATGTACCAATCTATCCTGATTCACTAATCCCTATTTAGTAATCCAATGATTGGGAACTATTTTAGTTTTAAGCTTTCTAAGAATTTAGATCTCATTAGAATGATCATCATCATTATTCTAAAAGCGTTGCTTAAAACTATGGGTTTATCACATATTATTAAAACAGCACCATGTAGATAATAAATGCCTTTAATAAATAATTCTTTTATTAATAAATAAATAAGATTGATTACACAGTATATGCTTTATCATCATACATGATTGGCTTGTATGCATAATACTTTCACGTAGTGCATGGATAATTTGTGGTCGTGATACTAATGAATACACGATTATCTTTGGCCGTAGTGCATGGATAATTCGTGGTCGTGATACTAATGAATATCCTTGGCACGTGAGTGCGTGGGATGATTCGATGATGTGGATTAATTATTGAAATTTGAGTCTCAAAGAATGAAATATTAATTCATGGATGTGGTAAAAGTCATCTTTAGGTCGTAGTACATTGATGGACTTGGTATGATTATGACCAGGGATTATTCGGTATAATCATGACCGTAATTAAAAACACGAATATCCCTGGCCAGTAGTGCATGGATAATTCGTGGTCGTGATACTATTAAGCTGAGTCTCAGCATTATTGGTTTTACAGTTGTATACCTTTGGCCTGTAGTGCAAAGATGAATTGTTAATGAATATCTTTGGCCGGATTGCGAAGATGAATTTAATATTTTTAACGATAAAGGTATTCAAGGTATCCTCACCTCTTATCATACCAGGTACGTACCCTAATTTCGAGGGCGAAATTCCATAAGGAGGGGAGATTGTGAGACCCAGATTTTTATCAATAAAGATTTAAATTTTGTCGAAATAATTTTAATATTATGGTGTGAATTTGAGATAAATATTATAGTTGTGGGTAGTATTGATAAATTTTGCAAAGTATGCAAGTGGTTATATTATATTCGATTGGTGGGAATATTGGTTTAGCGAGGGAATATTCGTGATAACGACTCAATCATTGGTGGACCCTAGCAATGTAATTATTGTCGGATTGAGAAAACGACAAAAATATTTTATTGAAATAACGATGAAGTTTTACCGTTGATCTTTGTTGAACTACTTTCGGTAGTAAAAGTACGATGTCGTGTGGTTGCATAGTAGCACCTGGTATTGATTATTGATGCTTATGCGAGAAGTCACTCATTTGATTCCATTATTGTCGATTAATAATATGAATTATTATAGCGATAATGACGTTTTGTTTTATTCAGTATTATTAACGTAATAAAATGTAAACATCTTTTATATAAAATGTAATACTTTATTAAAGTTATTTTATAAATAGAATATATTATATTTTATTATGCATAGTGTTGCATAGTGTTTTGCATAGTGTTGCATAGTGTTTGCATAGTAAAATGTTTTTATATAAATAGAATATATTATATTTTATTTAAAAGATTTTGCTTTAAATATGGACCGTCAGATTAAAGTAAATCAATCTGGACTGCTCATGGATTAATTACTATGCATTCTATTTTCCTATAAATAGAAACTCATTCCTTCATTATTTTCTTACAATTCAATTTGAAACTCTAGAGAGAAATTATAGAGAGAAGCTATAGAGAGAAAATCTATAGAGAGAAAGAAGAAGAGTATTACGGTACTTCACTACTTTGATATCCAAAGGTCTTTTTACGGTAAGGGGTATTATTTATTGTACCTGTAAGGGATATTATTCGTTTGTATTCATGAAGAGAACCTCTCATTATTCCATTCATTATTATTACATTGGAATAACTCAGTAAAAAGTGGCATACCCTATACATAACTCAGTGATCGCGGCATACCCTATACTTGGTGAAATCCTTATGTTATTCCATTTCTTATTATTCATTGGAATAACTTTGTATCGCCGGTTTACCTATACTTGATGACATTCTTCTATTATTCTATTGGAACATCCTGTTTGTGTGTTTTACAACGACTGGTTCCGTCTTTATTATTCTCATTGGAACATCCTCATGCGTGTGTTTTACACGGACACAGGTTCCGCTCTTTATCATTCCGCTTGGAATATCCTATCTGTGTGTTTTACACAGGATCTGGTTCCATCTTTATTATTCTCATTGGAACATCCCGCTTCGGTGTGAATTTCACCGACCGTTCCGTTATTATTATTACATTGGAATAGCTTTGTCTATCTGGCACCGCATGCATGGTGATTTCTTTTGTTATTCCATTCTTTATTATACCCAGTTGGTTAAAACTTTGACTTCTATACTCCATGAAATTAGTAGAATATCCTTGATATTTGCGTTTCATCCAGTATTTTTTTCATGGAAATATTCTTCTGATCATTCTTGAATTTTACTCTACAAAACAGTATCTTGTTGACAATTTGGACGTTACTAATTCCTGGATAAAATAATTCTTGAACTTGTTTTATTGAATTATTATGTCATTGTCATCATCCTCATGATATATTATGTTATCTTTGGCTTACGTGCATAGATGAACTTAGTATGATTATGACCAGGGATCATTCGGTATAATCATGGCTTGTTATAAATGATGTGATAAAAGTCCTCAGTGGCATGTAATGCAGTGATGGATAGTTTTGGTATGATTATGACCGGGGGTGATTCGGTATAGTCATGACCATTGATAATTTGATTTAAAAATCTTGGCCAGTAGGTACGTGGATGATTAGATGTAGTAGTTTATTTATTAAAATTTGAGTCTCAAATGATAAAAAAAAAAATTGATGAAAACCTTTTAAAACCTAAAAGATAGTAGATTTTATTCTCTACTTGACTCTTTTAATGGATTGCATATTCATTGCTATGATTAAACCGGTTGTCTATTGTATTTTATCGGTTTAACATCATTGAAGGCTAATGATAATTTATTCGCATTATCTTAGTCATAATATTTCTTCTTTGGGCTAGTTGAGCTCACCCTTTCTTTCACTTTGTTCTCTTGAAATGAGAACATAGGCTGAGACGAGTCGGGAACGGAGTAATGGTCCGGAGGATAGCATTAGTAGTCCTCACTATTCGTGAAATAGTGTGATAATAGTTATAATAAAGACTCCTTTTGAGTTTGTATAATATCTAGTAGACAATATTTGTATTCATACTCACAGTTTATGTCGTATTGTACACGACAGTTAGGTTAGTAAGTTGTATTTGAATTTATGTACCATGTAAGTGGCGACCCAAGATGGGTGACGTATACCTAATTTTGGTGGCATCACACTACTCCACAATTCAGAAAATTTAGGACACCTGTCGAACCATTGACAAAAGCTGGAGAGTCAACAGTAAAATTAAAACCATCTCTTGAGACAGCTCCAGAGCTTGAATTAAAAGCACTTCCAGAACATCTCAGGTACGCATTTTTAATGAAAGATTCAAAATTACCTGTGATTATTTCTTCTGCACTAACATCTTTTCAGGAAGAAAAACTGCTACAAGTGCTTAGAGAGTTTAAATCAGCTATTGGATGGACCATAACAGATATCAAAGGGATCAGCCCTTCGTATTGTATGCATAAGATCTTGCTGGAAGATGGGAGTAAACCGTCAGTTGAGCAACAAAGAAGGCTTAATCCGATAATGAAAGAAGTGGTCAAGAAAGAGGTAATCTTGAAATGGTCGATGATGCGAGCATAATTTATCCTATCTCGATAAATTTCATGGGTGAGCCCAAAGGCGAAGTGTACCAAGAAGGGTGGTATGACAGTCGTGACTAATGAGAATAATGAGTTGATTCCAATAAGAACAGTGATGGGGTGGAGAGTCTGTATGGACTACCGCAGACTTAACAAAGCTACAAGGAAAGATCATTTTCGACTCCCATTCATTGATCAGATGTTGGATAGATTAGCGGGTCATGAGTATTACTACCTTCTAGATGGGTATTCAGGCTATAATCAGATTATGATAGCTTTAGAAGACCAAGAAAAGACTACCTTTACTTGTTCGTACGACACTTTTGCTTTTAAAAGGATGTCTTTCAGATTATGCAATGCTCCATCCACCTTTCAGAGATGCATGATGGCTATATTTTTAGACATGGTGCAGCAGAATGTGGAGGTATTTATGGATGACTTCTCAGTCTTCGGGGACTAGTTTGATTTATGCCTTGAGAATCTGGTTATGGTTTTGAAGAGATGTGTTGAGACGAAATTAGTGCTGAACTGGGAAAAGTGCCATTTCATGGTACAAGAAGGAATCATACTGGGACACAAGGTTTCAAAAAAGGGACTTGAGCTGGATAGAGCGAAGCTGGATACGATTGAGAACTTGCCACCACCTACTTCAGTAAAAGGTGTTCGCAGTTTTCTGGGACATACAGGTTTCTACCGCAGATTCATCAAGGACTCCTCCAAGATAACTAAACCTCTATACAGTCTATTGGAGAAGGATGCACAGTTTCATTTTGATGAAGCCTGCATGTCAGCATTTGAGCATTTAAAGAGGAAACTAACTTCAGCACCAGTGATTACCGCACCAAATTGGGAATTGCCATTCGAGTTGATGTGTGATGCCAGTGATTACGTTGTAGGGGCTGTTTTGGGGCAGAGGAAAGAGAAGATGTTTCATGTGATCTATTATGCCAGCAAGACCCTGACAGATGCACAGTTGAACTACACCACCATAGAGAAAGAGTTATTGACAGTGGTGTACGCCTTTGATAAATTTCGAGCATATCTGATTGGCTCAAAGGTGATAGTGTATACGGATCACATGATAATTCGACATTTAATGGCAAAGAAGGATGCAAAACCCCAATTGATCAGATGGATTTTATTACTGCATGAATTTAATTTGGAGATCAAGGACAGAAAGGGCACCGAAAACCAAGTGGCGGACCACTTATCGCGACTAGAGAATCCGGAAAAGAAGGCAGACGATAACATTATGATAAATAAGACCTTTCCAAATGAGAAGTTGTTTGCGGTGAAAGAGGAAGTGCCATGGTTTGCAGATTACGCGAATTATTTGGTGAGTAAGATGGTACCTTTTGACTTAGTGGGTTATCAAAAGAAGAAATTTCTGCATGATGTTAAATGGTATATATGGGATGAGCCTTACTTATTTAAATAGTGTTCTGATCAAATGATAACAAGGTGTATTCCGTATAGCGAGACCGAGGGGATTTTGTAGGATTGTCATGCTTCGGTGTATGGAGGTCACTATGGGGGAGAAAGAACTACGGCTAGAGTACTATAAACAGGATTTTATTGGCCAACAATTTTCAAGGATGCACACAGTTTTGTTCAGCGATGTGATAGATGTCAGCGAGTGGGGAACATCTCGAAAAGAAATGAAATGCCCCTGAACACGATCCTTGAAGTAGAAATTTTTGATGTGTGGGGGATTGATTTCATGGGACCTTTGTTTCTTCCTACGGAAATCTTTACATCTTGCTCGCAGTGGATTATGTCTTAAAATGGGTAGAAGTGGCAGCTCTTCCGACAAATGATGCTAAGGTTGTCCTAAGGTTTTTACACAGAAATATCTTCATGAGATTTGGAACTCCAAGGGCTATCATCAGTGACGAAGGTAGTCATTTCTGCAACAAGCAGTTTACAGCCTTGTTGGCTAAGTATGGGGTGAACCATCGCATTGTTACAGCTTATCACCCACAAACAAATGGTCAAGCTGAAGTGTCGAATCAAGAAGTCAAGAGAATCCTTGAAAAAGTTGTGAATCCCACACGGAAAGACTGGTCGTTAAAGTTGGATGATGCAGTATGGGCTTATAAGACTGCATACAAGACTCCGTTGGGAATGTCACCTTTTCAGCTCGTGTATGGAAAAGCTTGTCACCTTCTAATGGAGCTAGAGCATAAGGCATATTGGGCAATTTGAAAGCTCAATTTTGATTTGAATGTTGTAGGGGAGAAACGCCTACTCCAACTCAATGAGTTGGATGAATTCAGATTACAAGCATATGAGAATTTGAAGCTGTACAAGGAAAAGGTGAAGAAATGGCATGACCAAAAGATCATTGAGAGAGCCTTTGAACCGGGACAAAGGGTTTTGCTTTATAACTCCAAACTTAAACTTTTCCCGGGAGCTGAAATCGAGATGGTCAGGACCATTTACAGTGAAAACTATTTTTCCGCATGGTGCCATTGAAGTATTTGATAAGTTGTCGGACAAGCCTTTTAAGGTGAATGGACAGCGCTTGAAGCATTACTTTGGTGGTGAGGTAGACAGATAGAAAGTCACCTCAATTCTTTCTTTGACGTGAGATTCAGAGACAGTCAAGCTAATTGACTATAACTTAGCGCTTGATGAGAGGTAACCCATTATTTCTATCTATATTTTCTTTTTATTTATTCAGTAGGGTATTTAGCTAGTTCATCTGTATTTCATTTTTAATAGATTGTTGTGTTGAGCATAAGTGAGTGTGTAATTGAATCTACCTTTACGGTGTTGTAGTATTGTATAGAATTTACTTGTCCATTTATGCTTATTCCAGAGTTTACACGTTTATATGGGTAATTGGTGTGATGCAGGTGAATGAACCAGAAGGCATTCCTGTTTTGCAGATTGAAGTTACATACATTGAAGTACAGGAATTTGCATCGCGCGAACGCGCATGATTAAGCTTAAGGAATCGCGCGCCCGCGCCTGGAAGTCAGTAACTCATATTTCCAATCAAGCCAATCGCACGCCCGCGTAGGATCTTCATAAGGCCACGCGGCCGCGCGCGATGCTGTGATGTGAAAATTTTTAAAAGTTATAAAATCGAGTCGTGGCTTAATTGGTTTTTCACTGGACATAACAGAAGCGAATCCTTCAGTTCTCCCATAACCACAAGACTTCGCAACACTCATAAAAACTCATACCTACGCTTCTCTCTATTATAAAAGTTCAGACCCATGCTCTCATCCACGAGTATAAATCTAGGGTTCCTGCTAGGGTTGCGCAACGAAGAGTTTGAGGGTCCTTGTATCAGCAGCTCTTAGTCATTAGCAGATAAATCATCTGCACTCTCTCTATCAACCGCACATGGGTCCAAAAAGAGCACGCTCAATCTATATCTCTTCATCATCAGCATCTTCCTCCAGTAACCAAAAAGAGGATGTCGTGGATCACAAAAAATTTATCAGTCTGGAGGCCCAGTAGGAATATTATCGAATTATGGCCAAATATTTTTTGAAGGAACGAGGATTTAAACCTGATAAGAAAGACGACCAACTATGGTATATGATACGTGAAAGAGGCTGGGTTGACTTGACTACAACTCCTGTGCCTATTCCTATGGGGGTTGTTCGAGAGTTCTACGTGAATGCTAAGGAAATGAAAGGAGGGATAACACTGGTTCGAGGAGTGTAAGTGGATTTTTGCCCTCTAGCGATCAGAGCAGTTTTTAGAATCAATGACGCACCACCGACCGGGTCTGCTAATTGGGTAGAAAGTGCACATTTAGAAACGGATTTGGCAGTAGTGATTGCCGAATTGTGCATTCCGGGTACCAAATGGAATTTTAAGGCAGGGACGACTGAGCCAAAATCTTTTCCGACGTCCGCCTTGAATCGGTATGCCAAAGCGTGGAACCTGTTTATCTGTGCCAAGTTAGTTTCGTCCGCTCACCAGCATGAAATAACCACTGAACGAGCTATCATTTTGTGGGGCATCATTAAAGGCAAATACATTGACGTAGTCCACCTGATTCATCAAAATATGCTGCGTTATTTATGGGGGAGCACTAATGGGAGTATTCCACACGCATCTGTGGCAGCCATGCTTTGTACCTAACAAGGAGTTCCGTGGAATAACGAGTAGCTGCAGAACTCGAGCCACGACATCACTCATGCAACTATTGCCAAGTTCAAGGATTGGACAGGTGGTGAACCGCATCCAAGAGGATTAAGTTTTATCATCCAGCCCACTTTCCCAGAGCCATCACAGCAGCCCTCATAGACAGATGAGGCAGGCCCGTCCACGCAAGCACCTGCTCCCCATGGTGATCGTCAGCTCCAAAGGTTGGAGCAAAAAGTCGATGCCATGTACGATAACTTTGGAGCGTTTGCGACGGGACTCACGAGGGTTTTGGCCGAGGTTTTTGAACAGAAAAGAACAATGCTAGAGTGGCCTCAGTTCGGGACAGTAGTGCTATATCCACCACCAGATTCACCACTCGAGGAGGGTGGTGCCACTAATCATTAGGAGAGTTTTCTTTTACCCTTTACCGTCATTCAATGGGGCATTGAATATTATAAGTTTAGGGGTATTGGGGTAATAGGATAGTTGCATGAAGTTTTTGCATGAGTAGTTTAAAATTTTGCATGTTTATTTGTCATGTTGCATGTTTAGTTTATTTGTGTATGTGTTAGAAATTTTTTGTTTTAGTTAGTTTGCATGTCTCACAAAGTTCTTGCTTTATGGAAATTTTTGTCTAGCCAATGATGATAGTGAATTTTGAAAGATTTCTGAGTATGTTGGATAACATGAACCTAGCTATAGTGTTTTATACGATGAAATTCATGTTGCTGTTTAAATGCTTTTGGTTTGCACAGATGTGTTCACAATCACTTGTAAGCATAAGAATGATATGTTGCATTGCTCGATAGAAAATGTAGTGTTAAAAAGAGAAATATGTGGAACATGGATGTAGACTTATAAAACATTGACTTTCAAACTTTGAGAAAACAAGGGTATGCTATGTATAAAAAATAAAATAAATAAATAAATAAATAAAATATAGCAATAACGTGGCTAGTCTTATTTCGGGGCCCTGGCTACTTGAGTAAGTACGCCTGATGGGATTATCTCTACACCTAGCACCCTAAGGTCTTTCATGGTCTGGGAGTCGTTCGTTGAAAGCACGCTAAGGGGTAGCAGTGTTGCCTAATGAAATAAGGCATTGCACATTCATGTGAAAAAAAGAATAAGAAAAATAAGAAAGAAAAAATATAGCAATAAACACCGCGGGAAAGAGCGAAAATTAACCCTCGTGAGTAGCAATAAAGTAGTTAAGCCCATTGTTGAACCTCAGTTTGTTTTGATATGTTGGAACAATCTTCGTTGCATAAGTATACATGAGTCTTGATTTAGACTATAATTTTCTATTTTGAGTAATTTAGCATGTGTATTCTTTGCTTAAATCAAGTTTTGGTGAACACAACACACACACAGAGCATCTCTATAGCATATATGAATTTTCTGAGTGTATGATATTATGCCTATGGTTTGATTTGAATTTATATTCTTGAATCTGGATAAGTCGCTGAGGCATTTTGGAATGAAATTCTATTAGAGCTGGAACAATGTGAGACAAGTTTGCATATTAATTTAGTTGCATAGTAGTGTTTTTGCATTTTCATTGTTATTTAGCATGTATTGCTTGATGGCAAGCAATAGTTCAAGTTTGGGGGTATTTGATAAGTGGGTTTTACACCTACTTATTGGATATCAATTCACGCGAATTATGCCCATCTCAAGTATATTTTAGTATATTTTTAGTTGCATTTTATGTTATTTTGCATTGCATATACTGAGAACTCCTTTAGCATAAAAGTGCAGGAAATGGCATAATTTGGTGAGGCTAGATGGCATTAGGCGGATGGATACATGGCATGAGGATATAGTGGAGCAAGAAGACCAAGCATGGAAGGATTGAGCAGCAGGACAAAGCAATGCAGCAAAGAACAACCAAGAACCGAATTAGAACTAGAATGCAAAAGCCATGGCAGCGGCTGCTACATACGATGACAACACACGCAGCGCTGGCGATGGCCCTAGATTTGCGTGATTTTGAAGACGGCGCCGCATCGAGGATTACACTAGGGGCGCGCCTTACAAGCATGATATGATCTTCAATGCTTGAGTCGCTTATTTATTTTAATTTTTAATTTCAAGGAATGTAATTAATTAAAAACGATTTCTGACTGGTGTTAGACGTATATTTCATTACTTTTGACGTATTTTTTTCATATCGTAACTAGGGTTTACACTTTGGGAGAGATTCCAATGAAGAACAAAGCCTAAACTCCATCTGTTCTAATTCTTCTTGGGATTTTCTATCATTGTGGATTACTATTGTTATTTTGCTGGATTTATATGAGGATTTGAATGTTATTATTGGAATATAATCAGTAATTGGGTTTGATCGTTTCTACCCTTTCTCTCTTAATTGTTTGCTTATTAACCATGTCTAGATTTGATCCCATGATGGCTTTTGGTTCAGTCATGAACTAAACTCCATTATGGGATTCTAATGGATTTTAATATATATTTTAATTACGTGATTGATTGCTGGACTGTTTTTCATATCAATAAGAATTTCTATCATGGTTGTTTTGCATGCATGAATGCTTGATCACCATTCGTTTTCAGTACTTGCATGGAATTGACAATGAACATGTGAGTATGGATTGTAATCATGATAGCATACGTATATGGGGCTATTTTGCATGGCTTGTGTATTTCGTGAATTAGATAGATATATACTAATTCACCGTATGAGTTGATATAAGGGCTTGTGCTTAAATTCAATATAGTTGCAATTTCACATAGACATATAGTGATTTTGGTTATATTGACGATTACATGGTGTCTATCGCATGTGGATGTTGTGTAAGTAGGGCATAGTACATTGAAAAATGGCTATGTCTATATTAGTGCTCTTGGCTACTTTCCTGTGATATGTGAACGTTCTTGCATAATGGTGATAATTAGATGAAGTATTAAATGAAGTTAGGATCCCATTATTTCTAGATTTACTTTATCACATTCTTATTCTCATTTTAGTTATTATTTGTATTTAGAACAATTTCACAATTATAATATTTAGTTTAAGCATATAAGAATAGTGATTTAATTGATGAATAATAGTTTAAATTAAATAACTTTCTCTGTGGGATGATACTCTACTTACTCTGTATTACTTGTTGACATATATATGCTTGCATGAGTTAGAGCTCTTTTGTTAGAACTGAAAAAGAGGCAACAGTTTTGCGCTTCATCCAGTATCATTTTATTGGAATATTGATATGAACTTTCTTATTAAATATCAATATTTTCACCCAAAGTACTATTCACGAGTTACTATTCAGGGGTTACTATTCACCTAGTTTTACTATTCACTATAATATTATTCACTCGGGTATTCGGGGCACTTTTCATGCCGGGGTACTATTCACGAGTTACTATTTATGGGTTACTATTCACCCAGTTTTACTATTCACTATAATATTATTCACTCGGGTATTTGGGGTAATTTTCATGTCGAGTTACTATTCACGGGGTACTATTCTCAAAGTACTATTCACAGGGTACTATTGACGGGGTACTATTCACCGAAAAATTTATTTCTTTTCTGTCCAAATTATTTTTGATACATGGATATTATTCTTGAATTTTACTCTACAAAGCAGTATCATGTTGAAAATTTGGACGTTATTGATTTCTGGATAAATTAAATTATAAATCTTTAAAAATTTATCTTTGAACTTGTTTTATTGAATTCTTATATCATTGTCATCATCCTCATGCTTATATTATGATGAAAGTCATCTTTGGCTTACGTGCATAGATGGACTGTTGATTGGTATGATTATGACCAAGGATAATTCGGTATAGTCATGACCATTGATGATTACACGAATAATTCTTGGCCTGTAGTGCAAGAATAATTTGTGGACGTGATACTAATTAATATCCTTGGCCCGTAGTGCAGGGATGATTCGATGATGTGATCTATTTATTAAAATTTGAGTCCCAATGATAAAGTTAATAATAAACTTTTTAAATCATAGAAGATAGTAGATATCATGTTCTACTTGACTCTTCTAATGGATTGCTTGTTCACCGCAGATTAAACTTATTATACATTATATATTACCGGTTTAATATTGTTTGAAGGCTAATGATAACTTATTACGCATTATTTTAGTCAAATATTTCTTCTTCGGGCTAGTTGAGCTCACCCTTTTACTTCCATTGTTCTCTTCGGAAATGAGAATGTAGCGAAACTAGTTGGGGAATGGAGTGATGGCCCAGATGGTGTTATAGTAGTCCTCCACTATTCTATAAAATAGTGTGCCAATAAATGTAATGAGGACTCCATTGTGACGCCCCCAAAATAGGTATACATCACCCATCTTGAGTCGCCAAATACATGGTACATAAATACAAATACAAACTTAATTATACAACCGTCGTAATATACGACAAAAAACATAATCCGAGAGTTTAAAATAGAATATTGCATTCTAGATAATATCCACTCTCAAATAGAGTCCTCATTACATTTATTGTCACACTATTTTATAGAATAGTGAGGACTACTAATACACCATCTCGGACCATCACTCCGCTCCCCGACTAGTCCCGCCACGCTCTCATTTCAAGAGAACAATGAAAGCAAAAGGGTGAGCTCAACTAGCCCAAAGAAGAAATATTATAACTAAGATAATGCGTAATAAATTATCATTAGTCTTCAACAATGTTAAACCGATAAAATACAATAGACATCAAGTTTAACTGCAATGAATAAGCAATCCATTAGAAGAGTCAAGTAGAGCATGATATCTACTATCTTCTATGATTTAAAATGTTTTCATCAATTTTTATCACGAGACTCAACTTAATAAATAAACCACATCATCGAATCATCCCCGCACTACGCCAAGGATATTCATTAAATCATCAATGGTCATGACTATACCGAATAATCCCTCGTCATAATCATACCAAAAATCGCCCATCAATGCACTACAGTGCCACCGAGGACTTTTACCACATCATTTATAACATTACAGTCATGATTATACCAAATGATCCTCGTCATAATCATACCAAGTCCATCTACGCACGTAAGCCAAAGATGACTTTCATCACAATATAAGCATGAGGATGATGACAATGACATAATAATTCAATAAAACAAGTTCAAGAATAAATTTTAAAGATTTATAAGTTAATTTATCCTAAAATCAATAACGCCCAAATTGTCAACATGATATCGCTTTGTGGAGTAAAATTCAAGAATGCTCGTAAGAATATTTCCATGAAAAGATATCGGATGAAGCGCAAATATCCAGTGATATTCTACTAATTTCATGGAGTATAGAAGTCAAAACTTTAACCAACCGAGTATAATAGAATATATAAAACTAAAATGGATTTTCACCGCCACGCCAGAATCCACGAGATGCATCATTTCCAAAATTTAATAAGGAATGAATACGAAGGATCATTCACCATGCATGCATGTAATCCACATAGACATGTTATTCCAACAGTAATAATAAAGAATGAAATAATAGAAGAATTCACCAGCATGCGATAGATGCATGCATGCATGTTATTCCCAACATAATAATAAAGAATGAATGGAACCATAATCCGTGATATTCCAAATGTAATAATAAAGAATGGAACCAATGCATCCATGCATGTAAGATATATTCAAATAATAAAAATAAAGAATGGAATAACAACGAATTCACTGTATGCACGATAAATTCCATGTAATAATAAGATTCATAACAAAGTTATTCCAATGTAATAATAAGAATGAAATAATAGAAGAATTTCACCAAGTATGAATGGTAGATTTCAGACATGATTCAGTTATTCCAACATAATAATAAAGAATGGAATAACAACCCTTACGAGTATTGAAAGAAAAAATACTCTCTTCATGAATACGAAAGAATAATACCCTTTACCTTAGAAGAAATCGGATATTGGAATAGTGAGGTAGCGTACTTTTCTTCTTCTCTCTCTCTATAATTTCTCTCTATAATAATTGCTCTAAAGCTTTAGTGAATTGAGAGAAATGAAGGAAGAATGAGCTTCTATTTATAGAAAAATATAGTTTCGATAATTGCACGCTTTGGGGCTCAAAATATTACAAAGACAATACCTTCAACTTTTTTTTCATTTTTATTTTAGTCCTAAAGTATTATCAAACTTGCACCACCTCCCCTAATAGTAAATAATGTGAATCAATAGTTCAATCATGTGAATCAATAGTTATAATCATGTAAAAATATAATTACAATATAAGACTTCAATCTATACCTCCATTTTTAACTTAGTCATATAAGTATTATCAATGTTGCACCACCTCCCCTAATAGCACAAGAATGTGAATTAATAGTACACACACATGAACAAATAGTTATAATAATGTGAATTAATAGTAATTAATTTCTCATTTATCTGTTTAAATATCCGATTGGTCAATATAACCTCCAGACATTAAATATTATCGAAATAAATGTCAATTTTCACTAACACTAATAATTCCAACACAATGGAATTATCAATTTCATCTTTAATCAACACGAACTTATTCATCATTAATATTATAACTCACAATATTTAACAACCGTGTCGCTCCCGTGAAAGAGGGGCTTTTCGATAAGGATTTCTCCTTATCAAGCAATTAGATGACCAAACCTCTCCTCGATGTAACTTCTAGACATTGTAAATATTGCAATTTAATAATATGAATAACTTTGTCATCTCAATTATTGATTTAATAATATAACATATTATGCGATGATAATCGCTGACAATAATCAATCAATAATACGAGAGATATGATGCAAAGAATTATCGTAGTAATAATTGAGTATAACCGAAGTGACTTCTCACGTAAGCATCAATAATCAATACCGTGTGCTACTACGCAACCACATGACATTACATCATACTTTTACTACCGGGTAGTTCAATAGTTTTAACGGTAACACTTTCGTCGTTATTTTTATAAAAGATAATTTCGCTCATTTTAACTACGACAATATACTTCCATTAGGGGTCCACTAATGATTGTGTCATCGCATTTAATATTCCCCTGTTAAAACGAATATTCCCCAACCAATCGAATATTATATAACCACTTGCTTACTTTGCAAAATTTGTAAATATTACCCACAACTATAACATTATATCAAATCCACACCATAATATTCAAAAATATATTTTGAGAAAATTATTCTTTATTCATAAAAGTTGGGGTCTTACAACCTCCCTTCTTATGAAATTTCATCTCGAAATTAGGGTATGTACTGTATATCAAAGAGGTGAGGATATCTTGACTTCATCTCGATTCTAACTCCCGTGTCATTTCTTCCACATCGTGGTTTCTCCACAAAACTTTGACTTGAGGTATAACCTTGAGCGTAGAATATGATCCTTCTTATCCAAGATTTTAACAGTAACTCTTCATACGTTAAATCTTCCTCTATCTCGTCCGGTTCTAATTCAATAATGTGGTTCGGTCTTTCACATATTTACGTAATATGGATATGTGAAAACGCGTTATGAACACGAGACATACTTGCGTAAGGTGAGTCTATAGCCATAGCTCCTACTCGATCGAGGATTAAAATGGGCCAATGAATCGAGGATTGAGCTTTCCTCTCTTTCCAAATCTTGTAACTCCTTTCCATGGAGCAACACGTAACAACACATGATCTCCAATATCAATTCCACGCCCTTTCGATGAAGATCAAGATAACTCTTTTGTCGATCTTGTGAGGTTTTTATACGCTGTCGGATCGTTTGAATCTTTTCCGTAGTCATACGTGCACCAACTCCTCGTCCCAACAACGTTGCTTCACCCACCTCATCCCAAAGATACCGAGAACGACACTTTCTTCCATACAACGCCTCAAATGGAGCCATGCCAATACTTGCTTGATAACTATTGTTGTAGGAAAACTCCACCAATGGTAAGAACTTGTCCCAACTTCCTTGAAGTCAAGGACACAGTAGTCTTAATAAATCTTCAAGAGTTTGAATAGTCCTTTCCATCGCCCATCCGCTTTGAGGATGATATGCCAAACTAAATCATAAATCCGCGCTCCATAGCTTTTTGCAAACTAACCCAAAATCTTGAAGTGAATCTTGGTCTCGATCGTAAACTATGGATAATGGCATACCATGCAATCTTACAATCTCGCTTATATACATACTAGCAAGACGCTCAAGTGTATAAGTTTCTCAGATTTCGGAAGAAATGAGCGAGATTTGGTCAATCTATCAACAATGACCCAAATCGCATCTATGCCTTGAAAACCTTGGGAAGACCAAGAATAAAATCCATGGTAATGTGCTCCCACTTCCATTCTGGAATTTCAAGTGGTTGTAATGGACCTTTTGGCACTTGATGCTCCGCTTTGACTCGCTGACAAGTTAGACACCTTGAGATAAACCCCGCTATCTCTCTTCATATTGCTCCACCAAAATGTATGTCAAGATCACGATACATTTTGGTACTCCTGTGATGGATTGCAAACGGTGTGTCAGTGCGCCCCATCATGATTTTATACTTCAAGTCGTAATCGTTAGGAACACAAAGTCCGGAGTCGACTCAAGTATTCCTTCTTCATCGATTCTTGCTTCCTAATAGCACCTTCTTGCACTTTCTTCCTCATACGACATCTCCAGTCCAGTAGCTTTGAGCAACTTTTTAACTTTATCAATTAAAGTCGATTCTACTCAGATATTCGCCATCATCACATGGGTCCCTCGAGTCTTTAACTCTATCTCCATCCTTTCCAAGTCATACAAAATGGGTCTTTGCGTTGATAATATTGCACTCAGCATCCGTGATATGATCTTCTACTCAATGCGCCACCTACTACGCTTCGCTTTTCCAGATGGTATTGATGGTATGATCATAATCTTTCAATAACTCAAGCCATCGTCATCGTTGCATGTTGAGTTCCTTTTGAGTGAAAGAAATATTTGAGGCTTTTATAATCCGTATAGATCTCCACCTTCTCTCCATATACGTAATGCCTCCAAATCTTAAGCGCAAAACGATCGCCGCCAACTCTAGATCATGAGTAGGATAATTCCTCTCATATTCTTTGAGTTGTCGAGAGGCATAGGCTATGACTTTCCCATGTTGCATGAGAACACATCCTAACCCTTTTCACTCAAGCATCACCAGAGATGACAAATCCCTCCGAGCCGATGGTATTGTCGTAACAGTGCTAAATGAGTCTTCTCTCGAGTTCTTGAAAACTCTTCTCACATTCCTCGCTCCAACCGAATTTTGTATCTTTTCGAGTCACCGAAGTTAATGGAGTAGCGATTCGAGAAAATCCTTCACGAATCTCCGATAATAACCAAATAAGCCGAGAAAGCTACGTACTTCTACATCATCGACTTTAGGTTGCTCCCAAATTTGAATTGCTTCAATCTTTGCTGGGTCAATGTGATATTCCATGATTTGATATCACGTGCCCAAGGAATGCAACTTCCTCAAGCCGTAACTCACATTTCTTCAACTCGCATATAAGCTTGTTTTCACGGCTTTTGAAGTATCGCCTTTCAAGTGTTGCTCATGGTCTTCACGGGTTTTGGAGTATATGAGGATGTCATCAATAAAGACGACCACAAAGTGATCCAAATATTCCTTGAATACTCGGCTCATCATGTCCATGAAGGCAAAGAGAGCATTAGTCAATCCAAAAGACATGACTAGAAATTCATAATGCCCGCATCGAAGTTCTCGAAAGCGCTTTTGAATGTCATCGCTTTTAATCTTCAACTCGATGATATCCTAACGAAGATCAATCTTTGAAAGAATTTGCTCCTTGCAACCGGTCAAACAGTCATCAATGCGAGGCAACGGGTACCTATTTTTGATGGTGACATGACATTCAACTCCCGATAATCAATACAAAGTCGCATACTTCCATCTTTCTTCTTCACTGAATAGAATGTGAGCACCCCAAGGAGACGTATTAGATGAATGAAACCGATGTCTAACAATTCCTCGTAGTTGGGTTTTTTAACTCCTCAAGTTCAATAGAGCCATTCGATATGGGGCTTTGAAATGGGTTTTGTACCGGATTCAAGGTCGATACAAAATTCAATTTCACGCCTCGGGGTAGGCCAGAAGTTCTTCAGTGAATACGTCAGAAATTTATTAACAATAGAAATATCATTCAAATCTCGACGATTTTTATTTAAATCCTTGACATGGGCTAAGAAAGCTTGACATCCATTTTTCAATAAACGAATAGCTTTATGGCTTGATATGACAAAGATTGATTTTAGTGGTTTGTTGTTGAATTCATATAATAGGTTGGTTAGAAATATGAAAGCTAACAACCTTACGAAAACAATCAATTTTAGCATGATGAGTAGTTAACCAATCAATCCCTAAAATCACATCAAATGCAAGTATTTTTAAAGAAATAAGATCGACAGGAAACGTGCGGTTATCGATTTGAATCAAACAAGACTTATAAACCGTGGATGTAATGAAGGTTTCTCCCAACGGAGTTTCAACAGATAAGTCAAAGTCTAATTTCTCCGGAGTCAAATTTAAACGCTGAGCGCAAGTAGAGAAATAAAGGAATGGGTAGAACCGATATCAAATAAAGTATAAACTTCGCTAGAGTTTATGATTAGCTTACCCGTGATCACCTTGCTCGATTCCTCGCTTTTGGGAGGTTACGACAAAACGCTTCTCCTCGAACTACTGGCTTTTTCTTGTCTGGGACACCCTTTGATGCCTCCATCCCACCGGACTTGACTTTGGTGCACGACAAAATCGGCTAGGTGACCTTCTTTTCCACAATTGTAACATGCTTTGACCGTGATCGTGCAGCTTTGACTTATGTGTCCTTCCTCCACATTTGTAACATACGACCTAGTGGTCGCTTCTCCTTCCTTAACAACAAAATTTGGTCCGACGCCTTTCCATCATTATTGAATCTCCTCTTCTTGAAATGTCCACTCTTATTGTCATGGCCATGATTACCACCATCAAGTGATTACCATTTCGCATGTTGATTCCTCCACGCTTGTTGTCACCGCTTCATGATCGCTACCACCGGTATTATCGACTTTTTCATTTACTCTCTCTTCGTTGGGTTGACTCATTATCGCGCTCCAATAACGAGCCCTATTCACAACATCCAATACAAACACAGCTTTATGAGAGATAAGGTATCGACGATCTCGGGTTTCAAACCTCTTAGAAACATCCGCGCATTCTCTCCTCATTATCAACCAAGTGGGACGAAACCGAGATAACTCGGCAAACTTAGCTTCAGATCGCGCCACTGGCCATATTGTTTTGCTCAAGCTTGATGAACTCTACCTCCTTCATGTGACGAATACTTTCGAAAAGTACTTGTCATTGAACATCTCTTCTTGAACTTCTCCCAAGACATCTTCAAGCAAGCAAGCAGTCGAGTACGCTTTTACAGATTCCCACCAAGAATCACTTCTCTTCGTCGTAATAATATGAAGGTGGCAAAGGAACCTTTTGCTCCTGAGCATCCCAAGACATCAAATATCTTGTTGATCTCGCTTATCCACGCCTCCGCCTTAAGTGGTTTTGGCTTCCAAAAACTCCGTGGTCCCAAATTTCCTTGAATCGCTTAATGCGTGACCGTCCGAGAGTTGTTGTCGTTGTTTCCACCGCATTTTGGATGAGAGCCGCCTCTCCGATGTTGTTATGAATTGCATAAAGCCTCTTAACATCCCATCGCTCACCATTTCATTGGTGTTATTGTTTACATGAGGATTATTGTCTTCCCCGTGCATACATTACCCTCGGTATTGATCGTCAGACTCAACTGGCCTCATGTGCTTCATTACTTATCTCAACATTTTCGGATGCCATTTTCAAATACTACCACAAAAAAACAAGGGTTAATTAACATATCACATATTATCCCTATACTCTAATCCGACCAATTAAATACCAAATAAACTTAGGTAGGTCATACTAGCAAAGGAATTCTCCGCTCTCCCTCCTAGTTCTTGTCTCACATCTCACCAGGATCATATCCTCAAGCTTTGATACTAAACCGTGACGCCCCCAAAATAGGTATACATCACCCATCTTGAGTCGCCAAATACATGGTACAAAATACAAATACAAACTTAATTATACAATACAATCAGTGTAAAATACGACAAAACATAATTGAGAGTTTTAAACAGAATATTGCCTTCTAGATAATATCCACTCTCAAATAGAGTCCTCATTACATTTATTGTCACACTATTTTATAGAATAGTGAGGACTACTAATACACCATCTCGACCATCACTCCGCTCCCGACTAGTCCCGCCACGCTCTCATTTCCTCAAGAGAACAATGAAAGCAAAAGGGTGAGCTCAACTAGCCCAAAGAAGAAATATTATGACTAAGATAATGCATAATAAATTATCATTAGTCTTCAACAATGTTAAACTGATAAAATACAATAGACATCAAGTTTAACTACAACGAAATAAGCAATCCATTAGAAGAGTCAAGTAGAGCATGATATCTACTATCTTCTATGATTTAAAATGTTTTCATCAATTTTATCGCTGAGACTCAGCTTAATAAATAAACCACATCATCGAATCATCCCTGCACTACGGGCCAAGGATATTCATTAAATCATCAATGGTCATGACTATACCGAATAATCCTCCGTCATAATCATACCAAAAACGCCCATCAATGCACTACAAAGTACCGAGGACTTTTACCACATCATTTATAACATTACAGTCATGATTATATACCGAATGATCCTCGGTCATAATCATACCAGTCCATCTATGCACGTAAGCCAAAGATGACTTTCATCACAATATAAGCATGAGGATGATGACAATGACATAATAATTCAATAAAACAAGTTCAAGAATAAATTTTAAAGATTTATAAGTTAATTTATCCTAAAATCAATAACGCCCAAATTGTCAACATACGATATCGCTTTTGTGGAGTAAAATTTAAGAATGCTCGTAAGAATATTTCCATGAAAAGATATCGATGAAGCGCAAATATCCGTGATATTCTACTAATTTCATGGAGTATAGAAGTCAAAACTTTAACCAACCGAGTATAATAGAATATATGAAACCGCAAATGGATTTTCGCCCGCCATGCGGTAATCCACGCATGATGCATCATTTCCACAATTTAATAAGGAATGAATACGAAAGGATCATTCACCATGCATGTGGTAATCCACATAGACAAAGTTATTCCAATAGAATAATAAAGAATGGAATAATGTAAGAATTCACCAGCATGCATGACGATAGACCGCATGCAATATGTTATTCCTAATGAATAATAAAGAATGGAACCAGTGTCATGCATGAATCCAAGATCCGTGATATTCAAATGTAATAATAAAGAATGTAACCAGTCATGCGTAATAATTCGCATGTATATGATATTCCAATGTAATAATAAAGAATGGAATAACAAATAATTCACCAAGCATGCATGATAGATGTATAATTGCATAAAAGTTATTCCAAATGTAATAATAAAGAATGGAATAATGTAAGAATTTCACCATGTATGCGGTATTTCACATGTATAAAGTTATTCCAACATAATAATAATGAATGGAATAACAACCCTTACGAGTATTAAAAAGAAAATAACTCTCTTCATGAATACGAAAGAATAATACCCTTACCTTAAAAAACTCGATATTAGAATAGTGAGGTAGTAGACTTCTTCTTCTCTCTCTATAATTTCTCTCTATAATAATTGCTCTAAAGCTTTAGTGAATTGATGAGAAAATGAAGGAAGAATGAGCTTCTATTTATAGAAAATATAGTTTCGATAATTGCACGCTTTTGGGCTCAAATATTACAAAGATAATACCTTCAACTTTTTTTTTTCATTTTTAATTTAGTCCCGCAAGTATTATCAAACTTGCACCACCTCCCCTAATAGTAAATAATGTGAATCAATAGTTCAATCATGTGAATCAATAGTTATAATCATGTGAAAATACTAATTACAAAGATAATACCTTCAACTATATCTCCATTTTTAACTTAGTCATGCAAGTATTATCAATCTTGCACCAACTCCCCTAATAGTACAAGAATGTGAATCAATAGTACACACATGAACAAATAGTTATAATCATGTGAATTAATAGTAATTAATTGCTCATTTATCCGATTAATTACCCGATTAATCAATATAACCTCCAGACATCAATTATTATCGAAATAAATGTCGATTTTCACTAACACTAATAATTCCAACACAATGGAATTATCAATTTCATCTTTAATCAACACGAACTTATTCATCATTAATATTATAACTCACAATATTTAACAAACCAGTGTCGCTCCTGTGAAAGAGGGGCTTTTCGATAAGGATTTCTCCTTATCAAGCGCCGCAATTAGATGACCAAACCTCTCCTCGATGTAACTTCTAGACATTGTAAATATTGCAATTTAATAATATGAATAACTTTGTCATCTCAATTATTGATTTAATAATATAACATATTATGCGATGATATCGCGACAATAATAATCAATAATACGAGAGATATGATGCAAAGAATTATCGTAGTAATAATTGAGTATAACTAAGTGACTTCACACGTAAGCATCAATAATCAATACCGTGTAAAGCTACTATGCAACCACGCCAGACATC
This sequence comes from Panax quinquefolius, assembly GCA_020205615.1. NCBI lineage: Eukaryota > Viridiplantae > Streptophyta > Magnoliopsida > Apiales > Araliaceae > Panax > Panax quinquefolius. The sequence continues at coordinate 78,192,536 of CM035159.1, read as the reverse complement.
AGCATTTCTTTTACTACCGGGTAGTTCAATAGTTTTAATTCAGAAAACTTTCATCGTTATTTTTATAAAATGATAATTCTGTCATTTTCTAACTACGACAATACTTCCGTTGTGGGGTCCACCAATGATTGTGTCATCGCATTTAATATTCCCCCGTAAAAACGAATATTCCTCACCAATCTAATATTATATAACCACTTGCTTACTTTGCAAAATTTGTAAATATTACCCACAACTATAACATTATATCAAATCCACACCATAATATTCAAAAATATATTTCGAGAAAATTATTCTTTATTCATAAAAGTTGGGGTCTTACTAGATCACTACTTTCGTAATGCGTTCCTTTATGATTGATGCTCGATGATCCTCTAGTGCACTTCTTTGAGGACAAGCTTTGCATGCTTGAGCATCTAAGACCCTTTTTCATCTTTGGATGAATGGTCTACTTTCATATAAAGATCAGCAGCCATGTGAGCTTCACTTAGATTAGCTCAGCAGGTCTTGAAGGACAGCCTTTAACATATAGGAGGTTTATCAAAATTATTTCTGAACAGTCCTAAGCCTGCTGGTTGAATTTTCTTGACTGAAGTCTTCTGCTTCACCATTCCTTAGTGTGGCCAGATAGACCAGGTACCTGCAGGTTATAGATTTCTATTTTTGGTATCCTGGTAAGATGAGTCCTGCTAGGTTAGTTTTATAAACCCTTGTTTGTCATATATTTGGATAATCATCATATTGATCACCACCAGTCATATTCATGCATGTAACTAATTTAGATAATACATTTTGAGATGCATGATGGTGAGTGTGTGTAAGATTTGCTATTTAATAAAACACTCTTTTTCTTTGATGGTTTCTTAATTTGCTAGGTTATGTTCACAGGGTTTAAATGTTCACAGAGTGAGAATCAACTTCACGATTTATTAGTATCTAATTGATTCATGAAGGTGATCAGTTTCTATGAATCTTCAAGATACTCTTGTAGAACTGATCATACTCTGTGTGTTATTAAACACTTAAACCATAGGTTGTACATACATATTAACCCATCAGCAAAGATTACTTTACATAAAATTAATTTAACCTGTGATGCCCTCATGACCCATTTCAGATTTCATTCATGATGTCATCTTCAACCTAAGACTTGGATGGAGAGAAAGTTTATAGGCATTTGAGTTTCTACCCTCAATGTACTTTCTCTCTTCACCCTTTTTAGGTAGATTATGATTCCTTGAAAGAATACTGTTGTAGTTCATAAGGGGGTGCAATTATGATGTACATATTTATATTAGTGAGGAACCGTACCTTTCTACTGTCAGTTTCTTAACCTTTCTACTACTAGTTGCTCCAGTTGACTTTCAATCGATCAGTCGTGGTCTTGAAGATGCAAGCTAAGAGAATATCAACATCTTTTGTTTTTGACATCCTTGAGTTTATAAGGTTTACATCCAGCTGCTGGTTGGCCAGATACATGTTTGAAAAGTTCTTCTTTCTCCTCTGGATAAGCATTTCTTAGCTTGTGTGGCCTTTTCATCCTTTTAGGCTTGTAGATTTTTGACTCTTTTCTTTTGGTGTCTTTTTGAGCTTTCTAGCCCGATCTTCAGACTACAAGATTGACTGTGAGCAAGGATTGGCCTTGTTGATATGACAATCAAGAATATGGACCAATCTAAGCAGCTTCAGGTGTATATAAACATTTACCTGTACAAAATATTTCCAACGTGTGAGCTCATCTGCATATAACAAGTGACTTACTACTAAACTAAGTTTAGAAAAATGTTTGTGCCTAGGATCAGACTCAAAGCGATTAGCTTTTGAATATAGCATGAGAACACCTTTCGATACTAATTTTTTAGTTCCCATGAGGCACAATATAGATCTAGAAGGGGGGGGGGGGGGGTTGAATAGATCCTTTTTAATTTAAAAAACTTTTCTCATTTATTTTGTATTGCTCATGAATTAGCATATGACTAACATAAGAATCTTTTCAAGTATAGAAGAATAAGTAAAAGATCCCCTTCATTGATATATTCATAATCAGATATATATTGTTTATATCGTTAATTCATTAGTAAGCAGTTAAAACATACATAGCAGTTATAGCAGTTAATGTACATAAAGTAAATGACATAAAGTAAAAGACAAAAGGGGTTTAAAGTGGTTCAGAGACTCAAGCTCCTAATCCACTCTTCTGCTTTCAACTAGCAGGATTTCCACTAAGGAAGGGCAGTACCCTGAATCACTAAGATTCCTTCAAGGCAAGCAGCCTTGGAACTTCAGTTCACTAAGAACTCTTCAAGGCCAGCAGCCTTAGAACTCCTCTAGTTCATTAGGAACTCTTCAAGCCCAGTAGGCTTGGAACTTCATTTAGTCCCTTCAGACAAGGACCCCTCAGGCCCTGGCTTCTTGTTGTTGTTGTTTGTTGTTATTTTTGGTGTTGTTGGTGATGAGCTACTAAGATGTCATTAAGCCTTGAACATCTTTTATACTTAGTAGCTTGGCATGATCATCCTTGAAGTGCAATTGAGTGTTGCATGGTGCTCAGCTTCTTCAGTTACTCAATCACTTCTGATGATCCCTTGATGAACTACCTTGAAGGTCATTCTTCTTGATACTTGATGGCTGCACATGATGGGTTTCTAAAATGACTGTAAGCTCTTCTGCTAGGTACTTAGAAACTTTCTCATGCTTGACACCATGATGGCATTTGTGATCTTCTTTCTTGATACTTGATGCCTTCTCATGATGGACTTGCTAAGATGACTGTAGGCTTTTCTCTCTGGTACTTAGAGTCTTCCAATAATGGACATCAAGATGACATGATGCTCTTCTTTCTCTCGGAAGTTCAGAACACTCTTCTTGTAGTAGAACTCTCACTTCTACATTGTAGAACTCTCACTTCTACTTCTTTCTTTGTCTGTCTCTAAGTGGTCTTGGTGGATCGTAGAGTGAGCCTCCGGACCTTCATTGGTCACTCACTATTTTACGTTGATTAGATCAGTCCACCATTTCTCCACACTCAGCAACTCTAGCAACCTTTGATCTTTGAAGCTCTAGCTGATTTAAACTCCTTCCCAATCTTCTCGTTGGAAAGTAGCCATTGAAAGCTCTTTGAGTTGCTTCGCAGATCTCGAGTTGTTTGGTGCAGACTGCAGATGTGACATGACATGACTTTCTAACACTGCAGTCTACTGTTTCACCTACCCCGTCAGAGATGTTACTTTGATGTCTCGGGTAGGTCGACGACTTTATTTCCCCCTTCTGATTTCTCGATCAGAGGTTGTAAGACCCTAACTTTTATGAATTAAGAAAAATTTTCTCGTAATATATTTTTGAATATTATGGTGTCGATTTGATATAATGTTATAGTTGTGGGTAATATTTACAAATTTTTCAAAGTAAGCAAGTGGTTATATGATATTCGATTGGTGGGGAATATTCATTTTAACGGGGAATATTAAATGCGACGAATACAATCATTAGTGGACCCTACAACGGAAGTATTGTAAGTAGTTAGAAAATGATGAGAATTATATGGCCCCCCCCAAAATAGGTATACATCACCCATCTTGGGTCGCCAGATACAAGGTACTGAATACAAATACAAACTTAATTATACAATAGTCGTGTAATATATGACAATACATAAACTGAGAGTTTAATAGGAATATTGTCATCTAGACAATATCCACACTCAAAGGAGTCCTCATTACATTTATTGTCACACTATTTAATAGAATAGTGAGGACTACTAATGCTATCATCTGGACCATCACTCTGTTCCCCGACTCGTCCCAGCTATATTCTCATTTCCTAAAGGGAATAATAAAAGAAAGGGTGAGCTCAACTAGCCCAGTAAGAAATATTATGACTATGATAATGCAGAATAAATTATCAATAGTCTTCAACAATGTTAAACTGATAAAATACAATAGACATCAAGTTTAACTGCAATGGAACAAGCAATCCATTATAAGAGTCAAGTAGAGAATAAAATCTACTATCTTCTATGGTATAAAATGTTTTCATCAATTTTTATCATTTGAGACTCGACAATAAATAAAACACATCATCTAATCATCCACATTACTTACGGGCGAGGATATTCATTAAATCATCAATGGTCATGACTATACTTAGAACAATCCACAATCATAATCATACCAAAAAGCGTCCCATCAATGCATTACAGGCCACCGAGGACTTTTACCATATCATTTATAACATTACGGATCATGATTATCTTAGAATGATCCACAGTCATAATCATACTAAGTCCATTTATGCACGTAAGCCAAAGATGACTTTCATTATAATATAAACATGAGGATGATGACAATGACATAATAATTCAATAAAACAAGTTCAAGAATTAAATTTATCCAAAAATTTATAACGTCCAAATTGTCAACATGATACTGCTTTGTGGAGTAAAATTCAAGAATGCTCAGAAGAATATTTCCATGAAAAGATATTGGATGAAGTGCAAATATCAAGGATATTCCACTAATTTCATGGAGTATAGAAGCCAAAACTTTAACCAACTGAGTATAATAGAATATATGAAACTGCAAATGGATTTTCACCCGCCATACGGTAATCCACGTATACAGATCATTTCCACAATTTAATAAGGAATGAATACAAAGGATCATTCACCATGCATGTGGCAATCCACATAGATAGGTTATTCGAACAGAATAATAAAGAATGGAATAACAGAAGGATTCACCATGCGTGCGATAGACTACTGCGAGACGAGTTATTCCTAACGAATAATAAATAATGGAACAAGGTCCCCAGAACGCACGCATGTGATATATTACGATAGAATAATAAAGAATCGGAACCGTGTCGAAAGTAAAATTACATGCCGAAGCGGGATATTCCAACAGAATAATAAAGAATGGAATAACAACAAAAATCACCATACATGCGATAGATCGCACAAAACAGGTTATTCAACGAGAATAATAATTAATGGAACGAGTCAGCGCGTGTCTTGCCAACGAGGATATTCCAATGAATGATAAAGAATGGAATAACGTAAGAATTTACCATGTATGCGGTGCCCATGCAGACGGTTATTCGAACATTATGATAAAGAATGGAATAACAGAAGAATTTCATCAAGTATAGGGTAGCCCGCGTATACAAGTTATTCCAACAGAATAATAAAGAATGGAATAACAGAAGTTCTCTTCATGAATACGAAAGAATAATACCCCTTACCTTAGAAAAAAACTGGATACTGGAATAGTGAGGTAGCAGACTTCTCTTCTTCTTTCTCTCTATAGATTTTCTCTCTATAATTTCTCTCTCTAGAGTTTCAGTGAATTCTTAAGAGATAATGAAGGAATGAGCTTCTATTTATAGGAGAATGGACCGAATAGTAACTAATTCCTGAATGGTCCAGATTAATGTACTTTTAAACTGACAGTCCAGATTGGTTTACTATAAAATATTCTAATAAAACAAATTTTTTAAATAAAATATAATATATTCTATTTATAATCTAATAAAGCGAATAACTTTTAAAAGTATTACATTTTTATATAAAAATATATTTACTATCCAAACACTATGCAGTACCATGCAAAATAAAAATATAATATATTCTAATTATTGTATAATAAAACAAATAACTTTATAAAAATATTTTGTTTTATATAAAAATATTTTACTATGTAAAACACTATGCATAATAGAATATAATATATTCTATTTATAGTCTAATAAAATGAATAACTTTATAACAATTATTCATTTTATATAAAAAGCTTTTCGTTTTTATTACATTAATAATACTAATAAAACAAAACTTCATCGTCATTATTATAATTCACACTATTAATCGACCGAATTCGTTCCCAAGAAAGAGGGCTTTCGATAAGGATTTCTCCTATTGGGCGTGCAATTAGGTGACCAAACCTCTCCTTGGCGTAACTTCTGACATCGTTAATATTGCAAATAATAATATTAATAACACTGTCATCTCAATTATTGATTTAATAATATATAAAATATCGACAACAATTGAATCAATTAACGTGAGATACTATGCAACAATTACTGAAGCAATAATTGAACAAAACTAAGTGACTTCTCACGTAAATATCAATAATCAATACCGTATGTTACTATGCAACCACGCATATTACTGTACTTTTACTACCGAGTAGTTCAACAGTATTAACGGTAAAACTTCCGCCGTTATTTTCATAAAAATATTTTTTGTCGTTTTCTCAATTCGACAATAATTCTATTGTGGGGTCCACCAATGATTGTGCCGTCATACGAATATTTCCTGTTAAAACGAATATTTCCCGACCAATCGAATATTATATAACAACTTGCATACTTTGCAAAATTTATAAATACTACCCACAACTATAACATTATCTCAATTTCACACCATAATATTCAAAAAAATATTTCGAGAAAATTAAATCTTTATTTGTAAAATTTGGGATTTTACATTATCATTTTATAAAAATAACGGCGAAAGTGTTACCGTTAAAATAGTTGAACTACCCGGTAGTAAAAGTACTGTAATACGCGTGGTTTCATAGTAGCACAAGGTATTGATTATTGATGTTTACGTGAGAAGTCACTCAGTTATACTCAATTATTGCTACAGTAATTATTGCATCATAACTCTCATATTATTGATTCAATTATTATCACAAAGATCATCTCGCATAATATGTTATATTATTAAATTAATAATTGAGACAACAAAGTTATTCATATTATTAAATTGTAATATTTACAATATCTAAAGTTACATCGAGAGAGATTTGGTCTTCTAATTCTTGCGCCATAAGGAGAAATCATATCGAAAGTCCCATCTTTCTGAAACGACACAGTTGTTAAATATTGTGAGTTATAATATTAATGATGAATAAGTTCATGTTGATTAAAGATGAAATTGATAATTCCATTGTGTTGGAATTATTAGTGTTAGTGAAAATCAACATTTATTTCGATAATAACTAATGTCTGGAGGTTATATTGACCAATCGGGTATTTAACCGGATAAATGAGCAATTAATTGCTATTAATTCACATGATTATAACTATTTGTTCACATGTGTGTACTATTGATTCACATTCTTGTACTATTAGGGGAGGTGGTGCAGGATTGATAATACTTGCATGACTAAGTTAAAAATGGAGGTATAGTTGAAGGTACTATACTGTAATTCGTATTTTCACATGATTATAACTATTGATTCACATGTTTGAACTATTGATTCATATTACTTACTATTAGGGGAGGTGGTGCAAGTTTGATAATACTTGCAGGACTAAATTAAAAATGAAAAAAAGTTGAAGGTATTGTACTGTAATATTTCGAGCTCAAAAACAAGCAATTATCGAAACTATATTTTCCTATAAATAGAAGCTCATTCTTCCTTCATTTCTCATCAATTCACTAAAGCTTTAGAGCAATTATTATAGAGAGAAATTATAGAGAGAAAGAAGAAGAGAAGTCTGCTACCTCACTATTCCAATATCAACTTTCTTCTACGGTAAGGGATATTATTCTTTCGTATTCATGAAGAGAGTTATTTTCTTTCAATACTCGTAAAGGTTGTTATTCCATTCTTTATTATTATGTTGGAATAACCTGTCGAGGCGAAGTACCGTATACATGGTGAAATTTTTCTGTTATTCCATTCTTTATTATTATGTTGGAATAACCTGTATGTGCGATCTATTGCATGCTTGGTGAATTCAGTTGTTATTTCATTCTTTATTATTACATTGGAATATCCCATGCATCGAGATTACGCATGATTTGGTTCTATTCATTATTATTACATTTGGAATATCACATGCATGCGGATTACTGGATGACTGGTTCCATTCTTTATTATTCTATTGGGAATAACTTGCATGCGCGATCTATCGCATGCACGGTGAATTCTTACATTATTCCATTCTTTATTATTATGTTGGAATAACTTTGTATGTGGATTACCACATGCATGGTGAATGATCCTTTGTATTCATTCCTTATTAAATTGTGGAAATGATGCATCTACGTGGATTACCGCATGGCGGGAGAAAATCCATTTGCAGTTTCATATATTCTATTAATCTCAGCTGGTTAAAGTTTTGACTTCTATACTCCATGAAATTAGTAGAATATCCTAGATATTTGCGCTTCATCCAGTATCTTTTCATGGAAATATTCTTCTAAGCATTCTTAAATTTTACTCCACAAAGCAGTATCATGTTGACAATTTGGACGTTATTGATTTCAAGATAAATTAACTTATAAATCTTTATAATTTATTCTTGAACTTGTTTTATTGAATTATTATGTCATTGTCATCATTCTCATGCTTATATTGTGATGAAAGTCATCTTTGGCTTACGTGCATAGATGTACTCAGTATGATTATGACTAGGGATCATTCGGTATAATCATGACCTGTAATGTTATAAATGATGTGGTAAAAGTCCTCAGTGGCCTGTAGTGCATTGATGGACAGTTTTTGGTATGATTATGACCAGGGATTATTCGGTATAGTCATGACCATTGATGATTTAATGAATATCCTTGGCCTATAGTGCAGGGATGATTCGATGATGTGGTTTATTTATTAAGTTGAGTCTTAGCGATAAAAATTGATGAAAACATTTTAAATCATAAAAGATATTAGATATCATGCTCTACTTGACTCTTCTAATGGATTACTTATTCCGCTGCAGTTAAACTTGATGTCTATCGTCTTTTATCACTTTAACATTGTTGAAGACTAATGATAATTTATTCTGCATTATCTTAGTCATAATATTTCTTACTGGGCTAGTTGAGCTCACCCTTTTGCTTTCATTGTTCTCTTCAGGAAATGAGAACGTAGCCGGGACTAGTGAGGAAACGGAGTGATGGTCCGAGATGGTGTATTAGTAGTCCTCACTATTCTAAAATAGTGTGACAATATATGTAATGAGGACTCTATTTGAGAGTGGATATTGTCTAGAAGGCAATATTCTTGTTTAAACTCTCAGCTATGTTTTGTCGTATATTACACGACGGTTGTATAATTAAGTTTGTATTTGTATTATGTACCATGTATTTGGCGACTCAAGATGGGTGATGTATACCTATTTTGGGGCGTCACCAGAGGTTGTCCTTTTGCATCGATGCTCTCAATAAGCTCTTGTCCGAATACCAACCTTCAAATTGAACCATTGCGAATGCTTCAATCCTCAGTTGTTTGAACTCTACGATTCTGATGCACATCTTCTTGGACTTGATCGTAGTGTCTAGTTGACAGTTGCTCATTTGACATGTAGAGAAAACACTACAATCTTAAAGAGTGTTCATTGCATCTTCAATGTAGAACACCTCTTCCTTCTCTCGTGCGGTGCCTCAACACTTCTGTTTGTCTCGACTGCTCTCAGATACTGATGGATTGACTCTTTGTTCTGGTCCCTTCTGAACAACAAGACACTTCAAATTTGTGGCGTGTCCAGCTCGCTTTCTCCTTATGATCTCCCGTTCACTTATCATCAATGGACTGACCCAATGCTTAATCACTTTAGCCTTGTTCTTCAGAGGCTAACCAGTATCTTTGTGTACACTCCATCAGTTCTTTCTTTGTTTGGCAAACACTACTATGACGCCCACAAAATAGGTATACATCACCCGTCTTGAGTCGCCAAATACATGGTACAAAATTCAAATATAACTTAATTATTCAACAGTCGTGTAAAATACGACAAAACATATTATGTGAGTTCTAATACAAATATTGTCATCTAGACAATATCCACACTCAATGGAGTTTTCATTATATTTATTATCACACTATTTAACAGAATAGTGAGGACTACTAATGCTATCATCTAAACCATCACTCCGTTCCCCTACTAGTCCCAGCTATATTCTCATTTCCTGAAGAGAAGAATGAAAGCAAAGGGTGAGCTCAACTAGCCCAGTAAGAAATATTACGACTAAGATAATGCAAAATAAATTATCCTTAGCCTTCAACAGTATAACAACTGATAGAATATAATAGACAACAAGTTTTAGATCACCAACTGCAGCAGAATAAGCAATCCATTAGAAGAGTCAAGTAGAGCATAAAATCTACTATCTTCTATGATTTAAAAATATTTTCATCAACTTTATCGCTGAGACTCAGCTTAATAAATAAACCACATCATCCCTGCACCACGGCCAAGGATATTCATGTAATCATCAATGGTCATGATTATACCGAATAATCCCTGGTCATAATAACACCAACAACTGTCCATCAATGAACTACAGGCCAATGAGGACTTTTACCACATCATTCGTCACATTACGGTCATGATTATACCGAATAATTTCTGGTCATAATCATACAAAGTCCATCTATTCAGGATATTTCTATAAGACCCCGAAATTTTTTTTAAATAAAAAGGAATTTCCTTTATTTATTATTTTGAAATAGTAAGGGTGGATTTGATTAATGTGGATAGTTATGGGTAAAATATGCAAATATTTCAAAATAAGCAAGTGGTTATAAAATATTCATTGTTATCGGGGAATATTCGTTTGGTCGTGGAATATTCAATGCTTCGTGGGGAATATTCGCATGCGGCAAGCCAGCCCATGTGTGGGCCCCATAACGGAAAGCGATTGGATGAAGAAAACGACAAATATAAGTTGTTTAAAAATAACGACGTAGTTGTTACCGTTAACACTATTGGAATACCCGGTGGTTAAAACACAAGATGTCTGGCGTTGTTGCACCAATTGCACCAATTATTGAAAGGCACTACTCAATAATGGTTACGATAATTATCGCTCAAAGATTTTATTTTATTGAGTTAATAATTCATTGCGTTGATATTTTATATTGTCATTTGTTTCAATAATTGTCATTACACAAAGATTTTTCATTATCGAAGCAATAATTCATATTATCCGAATAATATTATTAGATAACATTATTGGCAATGTCTAGAAAGTTACATCCAAGGAGAGGTTTGGTCACCTAATTGCGCCTACCAATAAGAAGAAATTCTTATTGGAAAGCCCCCTCTTTCCTGGAACTACACGGTTGTCAATATTGTGATTCTCAGAATATTATTTGTGAATAATTAATTATTGGTTCATATGATGAGGAAAATATTGATTTTATGTGGATATAGATGGAGAAAAATTTTAAAGTGACAATTGTTGAAAATTGAAATTTTATTTTTTCCTCGATAAGATAATGTATTATTATATTTAATAATATAATAATGGTGATATTTTTTACAATGAATGTGAGATATATGAGTATACGAGGAGGAAGAGTATTTTTGTTACAATAAATATTTAAAACATGTTAAACATGTCATGGACCCCATTTATTGAATCAAATTTGATTATAGCTGTAAAATCGCCTGCTTGTGAATTTCTTGGCCATTTTCATTTGGAATTTGGAAAACTTTCTTCTCGCAGTTGTAGAGAATTGAATTTCCTATGAATATCGCGAGATTCAATTTTCCGATGAAAGGGCTATTTATTATGAATTAATGAAGTTTCAAACTCAAAATAATTGATTTTTTGAAAGTTTTAATTATTTATTTTATGAAAAACGTTTTTTTTCTTACTTTTCTAGAAGGTGGCATGTGGAAATGCTAGGATCTGAATTCTAAAGTGGGCGTATGAATTTGATATATATATATTAATTTATTAAATTTTCTGCTTTGGTGTTCTAAGCATTTTCCTATAAATAGGGTGCTTAGGTTAGAATTGAAAATCACACCGTAAATCAAGTTTTCTCTCTATATTATCGAAGCGTATTCTTGTGAGTATTTTGAGTATACTTTGAGTATTGCTATACTTGGTGCAAGTCCAAGTCATAGCCTATATCCTGTGTTTCAAATTTAAATCTTGATCTTTCGAGGTAAGGATGTTATTTTCTTCTCAAATGATATTATTTCTTCAATATCATTATCAAATATTGGTTGGAACTTTTTATCAAATTTGGAACTTTTTCATATCTGGGTTACTATTCATGAGTTACTATTCACGAGTTACTATTCATGAGTTACTATTCACGAGTTACTATTCACGAGTACTATTTATGAAGCGTGAAGATGTTTTTGTGGAATTTCTATCTTTTGGTGTCTGAGTTACTATTCACGATACTCGGACTATTCACGATATCTGACACTATTCAATAGAAAAATAAAATTTCTTCTTTTTGTCCAAAATATCTATTCTGGATACTAGCTTTGATTGTATCCATGTTTTGATCATTCTTGAATTTTACACCACTATGATTATTTTGAGGTATTTTTTTTGAATATGGATAAAACAAAGTACGAATCCTTAATCCTTAATCCTTGTCATTTTATTTCACTTTGGATTCGCTTTTTTAAAATATTTTCATCATCCTCGGTCTTAAATGATGATATTATTGAATATCTTTGGCACAGTAGTGCAAAGATGAATGATTTCTGAAGAATATCTTTGGCCTCAGTAGTGCAAAGATGAACATGTGTTGAGATGAACACGATCGATCGATTAATATCTTTGGCCCGTAGTGCAAAGATGAGCAGTGTTTAAATGAACATGACTAATCGATGAATATCTTTGGCACAGTAGTGCAAAGATGAATATTTGATTCCGGATGTATATTGATTGATGTTACAGTGGATAAAAGATGAGACGATGAACTTTTAAATTCATACATAGAAGATAGTAGTTTGCATTCTCTACTTAACTCTTCTAATGAATTATTATTTCATTGCGAATATTGATTTAAAATTTGTTGTCTATTATATTCTATTAGATTTTTCCTGTTGAAGACTAACGATAATTTGTTGTATATTATCTTAGTCATAATATTCTTTATTGAGCTAGTTGAGCTCACCCTTTTCTTTTTGTTCCATTTTTCTCGTGGAGGCGAGAATATAGCGAAAGTCTGCAGTCTGGGTATGGAATGAAGGTTCTAGAAAGAGTTGTTTAGTAGTCCTCACCATTTTGTAAAATAATGTATCAATAAATGTGATGAGGATTTATTTGAGTATAGATATTGTCTAGAAGATAATATTTGTATTCAAACTCACGCTTTTATTGTTGTAATAATAAAGTTGTAGTTGTTTCGCATTCATGTATTGACAACTCGTAATGGGTGATGTATACCTATTTTGGGGGCGCCATACTTGGTATCGAGCTATAAGTAAAGAGCCCCGAGCCTCACCGGTGACTTCCACATTAATATGCACCGCCGACTCTCCGTAGGGGACGCCTGCTCATGTGGCAACCGATAGGTATCAATGTGAGGTCTTGACACAAGTTGGTGTCCGAGTTACAGATTGGTATCGAGCTTAGGATATGATCTCCATGGAGATCGGGAATAGAACTAGGAGGGAGAGACGAGTAAATCCTTCGCTAGTGTGTCCTTCCTAAGCTTATTTGTTAGTTGGTCGAAGATATAGGGATATTATGTGATATATTGATTTCCTTAATTAACCCTTGTTTTATGACGGTATTTGAGAATGTCGATCGAGAATATTAACAATGGAAATGAGACCGTGGAGACGCTCAGACTCACCAACGAGGAGAGCGTGCAATGTGGTCGGGCAATGTTCCTCTTGTGAACAACACCATTGAATGATGATGAACGAGGGGATGTTTAGAAGTTTTTGCAGCTCATGCAAAATCGATTTAGGAGACTCGTGTTCAAAATACGAGGAGGAAATGATAGCAATTCACGGGTTGTCACAAACAAGCGCTTCAAAGAGTTGGGACCACTGAGATTTAAAGGGAAAGCCGATCCGATCATGGCGGAAAACACGGGTCAAACAAATTACCAAGATATTCGATGTCTTGGGATGCACGGAGAACAGAAGGTTCCATTCGCCACCTTTATGTTCCGGTGGCGAGGCGGACTCATCGGTGGGAGTCTCGTGAAGCGTACCCATCCAACAAGACTCAAAGATGTCTTGGGAGACATTTCAAACTATTTAATGACAAATACTTTCCCGAAAGTGTTCGTCATATATGAAGGAAGTGGAGTTTATTAGATTAGAGCAGTAACAACATGACGGTGTCTCAAGATAAAGGCAAAGTTTGCGAGTTATCCGTGTTTGCACCTCATTTGGTGGAGAATGAGGAACGTATGACGTGGATGTTTCTTAGAGGTTTGAAACCCAAAGATACGTCAAAGATCTCATTTCTCATAAATTTTCTCTCTATTCGGGATGTTGTAAATGTGGCTCAATTATTAGAAAGCGAGATAACGAGTAAATACAGTAACCGAGGGACCATAACCAGATCGTACTGCAGATAGCGATCAATGCAGAATAATGATAACTAAGCGGAGAAAGAAACAGGTTAGGTTTGTAATATTCATAACGCAATCAAATTGCATAAAAAGTGCTAAGCGTGTAAAATCGAGTTTAAAATTTTTACAAACCATATACCCGGATCACCCTTTATGCATAATTATTAATTAAACGAAAAGATAAAGAATAAATCATACCCTTGAAGATCGAGCTTCCTCGGTACAAGTTCACCTCCAAATCCTTTTCGCGTTCAATCTTGAATCCACCGGTTTGGTTCCTTCCTTTGATCAACGTTAGCCACCCAAATGTTTGGCCTCTGAGGTGATCCACCAAGGAAGAAGAAAAAATCAAGAAGATGGGTGTTTGGCTCAAACCCTAGTTTTCTATCTCTATAGAAAAGGGGCGTACTCCCAACAATTGGAATTATTACGTATGTTGTTAAAGTCAACAACCCATACCACCCATAATAAGACTCCTCTTATTTATAGATGTGGGCAACCCACCTTAACAATTAAGGAATTGGGTTTTATTTAATTAATTAAATTCTTTTAATTAATTAAATTAATTAATTAAGCTCCCTAATCTTATTAGGGATAATTAATTAAACTCCTTTAACTAATTTTCCTTCCTAATCCAATTAGGAATAAATGAGAGTACTTATATTAAATTAATTCCTAAACTCTTTTAGAAATTAAAATAATAATAATTGTAATAATATTAATAAGACTCCTCTTATTAATTTATATTTAATATTTCTAAAATATTAAATAATAATATTAAGCTATTTAATTTATTCTATCACCATAGATTAAATTAAATATACTAAACATATTATTACGATTATGCCATTAACTTCTTAAATAATTATTCTTCCTTTTATGGTGTGACCCTTTAGGTTCTCCATATTAAACCGGTTGTGAATAAATCAATTAGAACAATTCTAATCTTATTTAAATAAATAAATTAAACAATTAATTTATTTAAATAAATAATATTTATTCTACATAGGGATAAGCCTCCCTAAATGATCAACGACTTTCCAGATAATATAGATTTCAACATTAATCATTAAAGAACCTTTGAGTAAATAGTTACCGTATAATTCAATCCTTCCACCATACAATGTCCCAATTAAATATAAGACATGGAATTACTGTCAAGTCTTATTTTATTTAATTATATGTATTTCGATCCTTAAATGCACAACTCCAAATAATGCAAATTAGAAACTCCTTTCTAATTTCATTCGCTTTGGCCAAGGACTCTTTGGGTTGTCATTTATCGAATCACATAGGACATTTCTCTTCTTTTATTAGAAGTGGTAGATTCTTTATTGATCATACATTATCTCCATGTACAACTTATTATACCCAAGCATACCCTTTGATATACCCTAAGGGTCTTAAGGAATAAGTCAAAGTATAACTCATCATACACAAGATACTATGATGATCTCAAGTCCAAGGATCACTTGTACTACTATCACTACAGAATTCCTATTGACGAGCAAAAAAAAAACTCCATTAGGTATTCCTTAGCGAGCCACGTTCAAAGGAACTTATTCTCTAATAAGCACCTACATACTTGCTTTAGTGTCTCCACACAAATGATCATGAGATCAATCATCCTCATCCAATGAGCAAGCAACGTATGTACCAATCTATCCGGATTCACTAATCCCCAATTTAGTAATCCAATGATTGGGAACTATTTTAGTTTTAAGCTTTCTAAGAATTTAGATCTCATTAGAATGATCATCATCATTATTCTAAAAGCATTGCTTAAAACTATGGGTTTATCACATATTATAAAACAAAGATCATGTAGATAATTAAAAGCCTTTAATAAATTAATACTTTTTATTAATAAATGAATAAGATTGTTACAAAGTATATGCTTTATCATCAAACATGATTGGCTTGTATGCATACTACTTTCAATCTCCCACTTGCACTAAAGCCAATCGTCATGGTATCTCATACTCTTCTTCTCTAAGTGACGATTATCCTGCTGTTGGATAAGCTTTAGTTAATGGATATGTAATGTTGTTCATGAGAGTCCACTATCTCTATAGTGATTTCCCATCTTTCAATGATTCTAATAATCAAATGAAAGTGTCACAACACATGTTTAGATCCAAGATGAGACTTATGAACTATTCCCAGTTCTGTAATGAACTTTTAATCCAAACAATCAACTTGCAGCTTAATTTATGGCTATATACTTTGTCTTTATCACTAAACCAAAGAACTCTTTCATTGTTTGGAACCTTTCCATTCATCGCACCACTTTGCTCAAGATAACGCTTTACCTTAAAGTGGATTTTCTCGTCATCTTGGTCTGTCTCGAAAAACTTGAGTCTCTTAAGCCCTCTAGTTTTAATTTAGACCCACCATGAATATGATCACATCCTTAGTGCCAAGTTAAGCACTTTAAGATGTTTTTCACTGACTCATAGTGAACTTCTCCATAATATGACCGATCAACATCAGGTCTCGTATATTTCATTGCATACATGATTGTCACTCATGCGACCTCTCTTTTCAGGAGTCTGTGGGGACTATTAAGAGAGATACACTCCATAGCTCATCGACATGAGACATCTCTTGAAGTTTGCCATGCTAAACGACTTTAGCATCAAATGAATATACGTTCCTTGGGTTAAGTCGAGCATCCTCTTAAATCTATCTATATAGATTTATATCCCCAATTAAGATACTCTTCCAAATCATTCATGGAGGAATGTTTAGACAACTTTATCTTTACTGATTGTAGCATTGGTATGTCATTCCTTATCCGTAGTATATCAACATATAATACTAGGAATGTCACGATGCTCCCACTGACCCTTTTGTACACACTAGGTTCATTCTTATTTTTGATAAAATCAAACTCTTTTGATTGCCTCATCAAAACGAATGTTCCATATTTGAGAAACTTGCTTCAATCCATTTCTCCGAGTGTGTACAACACTTACCTCATCGTATGTAATCGGATCATCATCTTCTATGATGTGTACCATCATCATCATCATCTATGATGAATCCATACCTCCTAGGTATCTTCTGTACTATTCCGTATTTACGATTGGTTGGCCAGGTACAATAGGTCTATCTACGTGTTCCTCTTATTTGACTTATAGTGTTTTGTGGTTCTTGAACTCTTCAAGATCTATTATCCTCCCACTAGCCCCTTCAATGATAAACACCTTTATCTTAGAAGGCAAGCGTGTTTCATAACAAACACCTTTTTTTGCTAAGTAGAATTATAGAACATATACCCTAAACTTACTTTAGGATGTCCCACAAATCACACTTGTCAAATCTTGTCCCAAGCTTATCCTTTGAAACCTTTTCACATAAGTTGGACAACCCTTTATCTTAACATACTTAAGATTAGGAATCCTCCCCGCCCATATAACTTTTATGGAGTCTTGGGGCTGGATTTTGAGGTTACCTTTTCGTAGATATGCAAACCATTTCTAGGACATTATCCTGAAGGATATTTGGAATGTCGGTAAAAATCATTATGGACCGCACCATGTCCAACAAGGTACGATTTTTCCTTTCGGATACATCAATCAATTATTACATATCGAGAGTGTCCATTATGAGAAAACCATTTGAGATGATCTAGAAACTTATTGCACAAGTATTTATTCCTTGATCTAATCAAAGAATCTTAATACTTTGCCAATTTGTTTCACTTCGAATTCTTTGAACCTTTCAAATAATTCACACTTGTATTTCAAAGAAATACACACATTCAACTCTTTGAATGATCATCTCCTTTTCTTATACTAATTTGTTCAATATGCAAAATTATTTTCATGTAAGTCAAGTATACAAAATTTATTAAGTAATATTCCATTCTATACAAAACATTATTATTATAAATAGAACAACAATTGTTCTTAATTATAATACCAAAGATTTCATTGTCCAACAATAAAATGGAAATAATATTTTTAACAAGAACTGGAATACAATAACAACTTATTGACTTAATAGATTTGCCCGTAGGCATTGCTAAACTATAAGTTTCTATAGCTAATATGGCAACCTTTGCTTCATTTCCCACATATGATTACTTATATTTGTTTAGCTTTCTACTCGCTTGGTCCTTCATAAATCTATATTTATGATAACCAAAGTCGGTATCCAATACCCAAGTAGAACCTTGACTTAAAGAAAAATTTATTTTAATCATGAACAAAAAAACTGTATTTATAACCAAAACTTCACGAAGCTTCTTTGGTTAGCCTCTGCAAGATGCTTCTCGCAGTTTCTTTCCAGTGTCCAGGCTTATTGCAGTGGAAGCAAACTCCTTTGCTATCCATATCGCTTTTGTTCTTATTATCCTTTGTTTATGCCTTTCTATTTACCTTCTTTGAATCGCTCTTCTTTTTAGAAGATCCTTTGGCCCCTACCAAGAAGACATGGTCTTTCTTGGTTGAAAGTGACTCTCAACATTTTTCAACATGTTAAGCAAATCAACGAGGTCGATATCTAGCTTGTTCATATGAAAAATTCACAACAATTGTGAAAGGAGTCCGGAGTGAGTGCAAGATCAAATCTTGCTCAACTCTCCATCCATGACAAAACCAGTTGTCCTAATTGATCAATCAAATTGATTATGTTAAGAACTTTTATCTCATATCATAGTGCCATTGGCCATTCTAGATCGGAAGAGCTCCTTAGATATCCGATATCTATCAGGTCCACTTTCCTCACCATCAACTACTTGATGTGCAGAATATAGTAGGAGCATCCATAGTTTCATCTTGTGACGCTGAAGCTCTCGTTACTCATGGATGCGAGCATGATGCATTGAGCCAATCAGCATCATCTTGCCACTTTCTAAAAGTAGCAATCTCTTCCTCGTAGAGGCATTATCTTCGCAACCATTGCGAGGATAGGCGATTATGACATAAGATAGCTTTTCAAATGAGAAACTATTCTCAAATTCCTTAACCAATCCGCTTAATTCGGTCCCGATTAATTTAGCATCTAATATGCTTCGCAGTGATAGTAATTTTAGACATTGTAAAATTTTCAGTAAATGAATTTGTAATTAACAACATTTTAACATACATTCTTTTATTAATTACCAAAATAAATTAGGTCTTGTTTTAAATTGGTATCTCCCACTATTTTCTTCAAACTATATTACCCTCACTTATATAGTTCGGCAAAAATCTAATTAAAGATTTGCTAGTGAGAATAAGGATCCCATTTCAAATGTATATAGCCTTGTGGTGACACAACAAACTATATATAAATAAATAGGTAGACAACTTTTGTCAATTACATCAACTATGCAACTCCTTTATTTTGCCTCTTAGATTATTTTGATCAAGTGGTGGCACATCCGAATCAAAATTATCCAAGTTAAGTCCGACCTAGCACTCCATATATTCAAAAAGAAAAATATCATCCTTGTGGTGACACAACAAAACAATATTGTTCAATTTTCTTTATAAGCATCAAATGTGATAAATTAACATCTTAAATACTTAATACTTGCCTTGTGGTGACACAACAAACTCATATTAAATATTTAATACTCTATTAATTTTATCATGCTAGAAGGTTGACGCTCGATATTCCAAATATCTTTGAACGCTTAGGACTTAATATAAAAAAATTGAGGGGGTTTGTTATTAATTTGTCTCATCTTGTTTAAGCATATATATATATATATATATATAAATACGCGTCATATTAATTAACATGCGAAGCATGTTTGCATAATATATAATATATATAGTATAAGCATGCATATATAGAATACTATATTCTACCCGGATTGATTATGGACTTTTATTCTAGTTTGGTTCACTAGAGCCACCAAGTGAACCAAAAGGTCAAACCCTAGGGGGTGCAAGAAATAATATTTAAATATAACTATTACATTTAAACCCTGCTCCATTACAAACGGGTCTTCAAGCGCTCCTTGTTCCTTGATCTCCAATTTTTCAAAATTAATTCTAACTATTCCTATTACAAAACTATTTAAAATAAATAGAAACCTTGATCGTGAAATCGAGGGAAAGCATAGGAGGAGATAGAATTTACATTAAGAAAAAATTAGAGAGAAGACGAGGTACGCAGAATTCCCATTTAATAAAACCCATACATTCATGCATCCAACTAAAATAAAATCCAATCACATTGGTCAATAGTCCATAATCAATCCCATTTATTATCATACACATCACCATATGCATCAATAAATAACATTCATCTCATGAATAATAAACATTTAATATATATATTGATATCATTTAATGGGCAAATTTAGTTAGTATAAAATCTATTTTTGAATCAAAATAAACTCCTTTATTTTAATCCAAATTTAAATCAAAATAAAACTATTTTATTTTAATTTATCCAATTTTGAATAAAATAAACTATTTTATTTTAATCAAAATTTTAATCAAAATAAACTCCTTTTATTTTAATTAATTATGGAATCCAATTCCATGTAAAAAAAAATAAAAAAATTATTAAATTAAAAGAAACACGAATTTTCTTTCCTATTCACAAATAAACTCCTTTATTTTGAATAATATGAAATCTTATTTCATATTTAAATAAACTCCTTTATTTAAGGAAATTACGGATTCTCTTTCCTATTCACAAATAAACTCTTTTATTTTGAATAATATGAAATCTTATTTCATATCTAAATAAACTCCTTTATTTAAGGAAATTATGGATTTATTTCAATTTCAAATAAACTCCTTTATTTTAGGAAAATATTTCATATCCAATTTCAACTCCAATTAGTTATCATGGAATCCAATTCCAACTCTAATTAGTTAAATGAAATTTAATTTTAAAATTAAAATAAACCTTTTATTTTAAATTAAAATAAACTTTTTATTTTAATATTAAAATAAACCTTTTATTTTAAAATTAAAATAAACTTTTATTTTAAATTAAAATAATATATATATATATATATATATATTCAATTTTAAAATTAAAATAAACTCTTTTTTTTTTTAATATTAAAATAAACTTTTATTTTAAAATTAAAATAAATATTTTATTTTAATTATAAAATAATTAAGAATATATATATATATATATCTTATATATATATATATATATATATATATATATATATATATATATATATATATATATATAATATAAAAATAACTATATAAAATTTAAAATATTTATATATTTCATATTCGTTTTCATATATATATATATCATTATATATATTAATCATATAATGCATTTAAAAAAAAAATATGCTTATTATAATTTTTTTTTTTTTATTATTATTATTTTTTTATATATATAATTTTCGATTTATCATATCTTTTTAAATCAATTACCATCCATAATTTGATATTTGATTTCAAAAATAATAACTTTTAAATTTAAAAAAACTTGATAAAAAAAATTTTTTTTTTTTTTTTTTTTTTTTTTTTTTAAAAATTTATACAATAAAATTATGCCCAATTAAATTGTTCTAAACACATATCAATATACATATCAAATTAAAACAATTAATAATTTGCATAAAGGTTTGGCTCGATGCCACCGTTAGGTTTGTAATATTCATAACGCAATCAAATTGCATAAAAAAGTGCTAAGCGTGTAAAATCGAGTTTTAAAAATTTTACAAACCATATACCCGATCACCCTTTATGCGCATAATTATTAATTAAACGAAAAGATAAAGAATAAAAATCATACCCTTGAAGATCGAAGCTTCCTCAAGTACAAGTTCACCTCCAAATCCTTTCGCTCAACTTGAATCCACCGGGTTTGGTTCCTTCCTTTGATCAACGTTAGCCACCCAAATGTTTGGCCTCTAGAGGTGATCCACCAAGGAAGAAGAAAATTCAAGAAGAAGGGTATTTGGCTAAACCTAGTTTTCTATCTCTATAGAAAAGGCGTACTCTCCAACAATTGGAATTATTACGTATGTTGTTAAAAAGTCAACAACCCATACCACCCATAATAATAAGACTCTCTTATTTATAGATGTGGGCAACCCACCTTAACAATTAAGGAATTGGGTTTTATTTAATTAATTAAATTCTTTAATTAATTAAGCTCCCTAATCTTATTAGGGATAATTAATTAAACTCCTTTAACTAATTTTCCTTCCTAATCCAATTAGGAATAAATGAGAGTACTTATATTAAATTAATTCCTAAACTCTTTTAGAAATTAAAATAATAATAATTGTAATAATATTAATAAGACTCCTCTTATTAATTTATATTTAATATTTCTAAAATATTAAATAATAAATATTAAGCTATTTAATTTATTCTATCACCATAGATTAAATTAAATATACATAACATATTATTACGATTATGCCATTAACTTCTTAAATAATTATTCTTCCTTTTATGGTGTGACCCTTTAGGTTCTCCATATTAAACCTATTGTGAATAAATCAATTAGAACAATTCTAATCTTATTTAAATAAATAAATTAAACAATTAATTTATTTAAATAAATAATATTTATTCTACAATAGGATAAGCCTCCCCTAGCGATCAACGACTTTCCGTATAATATAGATTTCAACATTAATCATTAAAGAACCTTTGAGTAAATAGTTACCGTGACAATTCAATCCTTCCACCATACAATGTCCCAATTAAATATAAGACATGGAATTACTTTCACAAGTCTTATTTTATTTAATTATATGTATTTCGATCCTTAAATGCACAACTCCAAATAATGCAAATTAGAAACTCCTTTCTAATTTCATTCTCTTATTAACCAAGGACTCACTGGGTTGTCATTTATCGAATCACATAGACATTTCTCTTCTTTATTAGAAGTGGTAGATTCTTTATTGATCATACATTATCTCCATGTACAACTTATTATACCCAAGCATACCCTTTGATATACCCTAAGGGTCTTAAGGAATAAGTCAAAGTATAACTCATCATACACAAGATACTATGATGATCTCAAGTCCAAGGATCACTTGTACTACTATCACTACAGAATTCCTATCGACAGTGAAATAAAACTCCATTAGGTATTCCTTAGCGAGCCACGTTCAAAGGAACTTATTCTCTAATAAGCACCTACATACTTGCTTTAGTGTCTCCACACAAATGATCATGAGATCAATCATCCTCATCCAATGAGCAAGCAAACGTATGTACCAATCTATCCGGATTCACTAATCCCCAATTTAGTAATCCAATGATTGGGAACTATTTTAGTTTTAAGCTTTCTAAGAATTTAGATCTCATTAGAATGATCATCATCATTATTCTAAAAGCATTGCTTAAAACTATGGGTTTATCACATATTATAAAACAAAGATCATGTAGATAATTAAAAGCCTTTAATAAATTAATACTTTTTATTAATAAATGAATAAGATTGTTACAAAGTATATGCTTTATCATCAAACATGATTGGCTTGTGCATACTACTTGTTGGCACCATCACCTTACCCGTTGACCTTATCTCTTTAAAGATACTTGCTTTTGATGTGATTTTAGGGATTGATTGGTTAACTACTCATCATGCCAAAATTGATTGTTTTTCGTAAGGTTGTTAGTTTTCATATTCCTAACCAACTTTGTTATGCAATTCAAGCAACTAAATCATTAAAATCAATCACTTGTCATATCTAATCATAAAGCTATTCGTTTATTGAAAAACTGGATGTCAAGCTTTCTTAGCCCATGTTATGGATTTGAATAAAGACACGCGTCAAATTTGAATAATATTCTATTATGTTATTGACTTTCTGACGTATTTCTCAAAGAACTTCCTGGCCTACCCCCCGAACGTGAAGTTGAATTTTTTATTGATCTTGAACTCTGCATACAAAGCCCATTTCTAAAACCCCATATCGAATGGCTCCTATTGAACTTCAGGAGTTAAAGGTCCAACTACGAGAATTGTTGGACATCGGTTTCATTCGGCCCTAGTACATCTCCTTGGGGTGCTCTGTTTTATTCGTAAAGAAGAAAGATGCGGGAGTATGCGACTTTAATATTGACTATCTCGAATTGAACCATGTCACCATCAAGAATAGGTATCCTCTACCTCGTATTGATGACTTGTTTGACCAGTTGTAAGGCACAATTCTTTTCAAAAATCGATCTTAGCTTACGGATATCATCAAATTTGAAGATTAGAATCGAGGATATTCAAAGACCCGCCTTTAGAACTCGATGCGGCATTATGAATTCTTAGTCATGTCGTTGGACCGACTAATGCTCCTCGCTGGCTTTCATGGATATGATGAACCGAGTATTCAAGGAATATTTGGATCGGGTTGTTGTTATCTTTATTGATGACATCCTTATATATTCCAAAAGTCGTGAAGATCATGAGCACCATTTGAAGTCGGTACTCCAAAGGCTTCGTGAAAACAAACTATATGCCAAATTGAAGAAATGCGAGTTACGGCTTGAGGAAGTAGCATTCCTTGGGCACGTGGTGTCAAAACATGGAGTATCCGTGGACCCGACAAAGATTGAAGCAATACAAAGTTAGAGCAACCGAAGTCGGTGGCCGAAGTCGTAGCTTTTGGGCTTAGTTGGTTATTATCGGAGATTATTGGAAGGGTTTTCTCGAATCGCTACTCCATTAACTCAAATTAACTTCGGAAGGATACAAAATTCGTTTGGAGCGAAGAATGCGAGAAAAGTTTCCAAGAGCTTAAGAGGAGACTTATTTATAAGACTGTTCTAACAATACCATCCGGGTTCGGATGGATTTGTTATCTCTGTTGATGCTTGAGTGCAAAGGGTTAGGATGTGTTCTCATGCAACGTGGGAAAGTCATAGCCTATGCCTCGCGACAACTTAAAGAGTATGAGAGGAATTATCCTACTCATGATCTAGAGTTAGCAAAATATCGTTTTCGCTTAAAAATATGGAGGCACTATCTATATGGGGAGAAAGTGGAGATATATTCGCACCATAAAAGCCTTAAATATTTCTTCACTCAAAAAGAACTCAACATCGCGGCGGCGACGTTGGCTCGAGCTATTGAAGAGACTACGACCACACTATTCAATACCATCCTGAAAGGCGAACGTGGTAGTTGTTGACGTTGAGTAGAAGATCATATGCGGAACGAGTGCGATGATGTCAAGTATACGCATAGAGCCAACTTTAATAGAAAAAGTTAAGGTTGCTTCAAGCCACCCAATCCGGAAATGATGCATATGAAGAAGAAAGTACAAGAAGGAGCTATTCCGGAAGCGAGAATTGATGAAGAAGGAATACTTCGAGTCCACTCTAGACTTTGTGTTCCTAACGACTCTGATTTGAAGTACAAGATTATGATGTAGGCACACAATACACCATTTGCAATCCATCCGGGAAGTACTAAAATGTATCGTGATCTTCGACATACATTTTGGTGGAACAATATGAAGAGAGAGATTGCAAAGTTTATCTCGATGTGTTTAACTTGCCAACGTGTAAAGGCGGAGCATCTTGTACCTAAGGGTCCGTTGCAACCACTTGAGATTCCGAAATGGAAGTGGAACACATTACCATGGATTTCGTTCACGGGTCTTCCTACGGTTTCTCAAGGCATCAATGCTTATTTGGGTTATTGTTGATAGATTAACCAAGTCCGCTCATTTCTTGCCGAATCACGGAGACTTATTCCCTTGAACGTCTTGCTAGTATATACGTGAATGAGATTGTGAGGTTGCATGGAATGCCAAGTATCCATAGTTTGGATCGTGACCCAAGATTCACTTCAAGATTTTGGGTTAGCTTGCAAAAAAGCTATGGGCACGGATCTACGATTGATTGACATACCATCCTCAAGCAGACGGACAATCGAGAAGGACTATTCAAACTCTTGAAGATTTATTAAGACTACGTGTCCTGACTTCAAAGGCGATTTAGGATAAGTATTTACCATTGGTGGAATTCTCCTACAACAACAGATTATCGAGAAAGTATAGGTGTGGCTCCATTTGAAGCATTATATGGACGAAAGTGTCGCTTCCAATATGTTGGGATGAGGTGGGTGAAGCAACACTTTGTTGGGACCCGAGTTGAGTACGTATGACTACTGGAAAAGATCCAAATGATTCGACAAGCGTATACAAACCAGCACAAGATCGACAAAAGAGTTATGCGGATCTTCATCGAAAGGGACGTGGAATTTAGTGTAGGGGATCATGTATTATTGCGAGTTGCTCCATGGAAGGGAGTTACAAGATTTGGGAAGAGAGAAAGCTCAATCCACGATTTATTGGTCCATTTCAAATTCTTGACCGAGTAGGAAATGCGCCTATAGACTTGTGTTACCTCAAAGTATGTCTCGTGTTCATAATGTTTTTCATATATCATACTTTGTAAATATGTGAAAGACCCGAACCACGTTATAGAGCTAGAACCAGGACGAGATAGCCAAGACTTAACGTATGAGGAGGTACTTCAAAGATCTTGGATAGGAAGGAGCATGTCCCACGCTACAAGAAAGGTCATACCACAAGTTAAAGTTTTGTGGAGGAATCATGCTTATAGAGGAAATGACACAGGAATTGGAAACGGAAATGAAAGCGAGGTATCCTCACCTTTTGAAACACCAGTATCGTCGTCGTCAATTTCGAGGAGGACGAAATTTCATAAGGAGGGAGGTTGTAAGACCCCAACTTTTTTTTAAATAAAAGGAATTTCCTTTATTTATTATTTTGAAATAGTAAGGGTTGATTTGATTAATGTGGATAGTTATGGGTAAAATACGCAAATATTTCAAAATAAGCAAGTGGTTATAAAATATTCATTGTTGTTTGGGAATATTCGTTTGGTGCGTGGAATATTAAATCTTCGTCGGAATATTCAATGCGACGGCCAATGACCATGTGTGGGCCCCATGTGAAAGCGATTGGATGAAGAAAGCAGCAAATATAAGTTGTTTAAAAATAATCTACGTAGTTGTTACAAGTTAACACTATTGGAATACCGATTGGTTAAAACACGATGTCTGGCGTTGTTGCACCAATTATTGTTCCAATTATTGAAGGCACTACTCAATAATGGTTACGGTAATTAATGCTCAAAGATTTTATTTTATTGAGTTAATAATTACGCGTTGATATTTTATATTCTTTGTTGTTTGAATAATTGTCATTACACAAGTATTTTTCATTATCGAAGCAATAATTCATATTATCTGAATAATATTATTAGATAACATTATTGGCAATGTCTAGAAAGTTACGTACAAGGAGAGGTTTGGTCACCTAATTGCGCGCCAATAAGAAGAAATTCTTATTGGAAAGCCCCTCTTCCTGAACCTGCTGGGTTGTCAATATTGTGATTACATAATATTATTTGTGAATAATTAATTATTGATTCATATGATGAGGAAAATATTGATTTTATGTGGATATAGATGGAGAAAAATTTTAAAGTGACAATTGTTGAAAATTGAAATTTTATTTTTTACGATAAGATAATGTATTATTATATTT